>JARJCP010000008.1:600000-1139860 GCA_029281795.1 Mycena crocata
ACCCCTGTAAATGGTAAACAAACAGTTTATAAATGGTTTAAATGGTTCTCAGGTTCAACTGCATACAATTGAACCACCAGTCCAATTCATACCAATATTGAGGGTCCAAATGTCTTCTGAGAGTGTGTGGATGCATTAATTGGACTCAACCGAAGCAGTATCGAGTTTGCAGACCCAACTTGGGTCAAGTTAGGAGAACACTTCCCGATTCGGACCAGATTGATGGGCGTGTGGTTTTGGCCAACAAGGCCTCATATGCCCTGTAGGAGTGCCCGAATGACTCTGGAGCATTTTTCGGTGTTCTAAAAAGCCATTGTATTGTTCAATCAACATTGCACTCAGTAGTTACTTGATTTCGAGGTACCTCCCGGAAAATCCGTTTATAAACGTTGAAAAACGGTTTATAAACGGTATTTTATTGTTTCCATTTAGTTACGGACCCCCGTAAACGAAAACTAAATGGTTGGAGCCTTAGATGGAAGTTTGCGGAATATCGTTTTTCCGCTGCCTGGTTTGATCTCCCAGAGGAGCCCAGAGGCGGCTTGTCTTGCTCGAGCTATGTAATATGATGCAGACGTTCTACTTCTGAAGAATACATTTTTGAAACTATTTTCCTTTTTCTAAGCACTACCACCCCTCTTTTCTCTTGCTTTTCCGCCTTTTTCACTAGCTAGCCAGGCGCCTTGCAAATCTTCTCTTCACGTCGCAATACTTTTTCGGGGTTTTCGAGAATTTTCGTAGTTTGTGGTTCAACGTCGGAGGAAGAGGGGTCTTGCAACGAAACTTAGATGAACGGTTTGGGTCTGTAATACCAGTCAGGCATAACATCGAGCAAAATGTAAGGCACTCTTACCAAGAACTTCTTGGAGTACTATGAACGTGGCAAAAGTCGGGGCGACACTTGTGCGCGGCGCGGAGCTTGCGAAAGCGGATTCAGGAATTGGGGAGCACTTGCGAGATTGCGGGTACTGTTGCGTGGATCCGAGAGCAGCTTGAAAACAAAACAAAAACAAAAGCAAGACAGGAACAAGGGAACCCGAAAGCAAGAGCGCGGAGAGCATTCGAAAACAATTCAGTGAGCGCAAACACGAGAGCAGGAGGAACGAAAGGCAGGCCGGAACGAAACCTAGACGAGTGCTATTGATGAACTTGGCCGGGTGCCATGTGGGCGTGGATGCCTGGTAGGCGTGGGTTGCTGTGTGGGCATCGGGTGCCTTGGCGGCGTCGGTGCGGGATGCGCGTGTAGATTTCAAATCGAGGCATGTGGGGCCTTGCGGGCGTGTGGTGCCAGGTGGGCGTCGGTGCGGGATGCGCGTTGAGATTTCGAATCAGGCGTTGTGGGGCCTTGCGGGCGTGGGGTGCCAGGTGGGTGTCGGTGCCTTGTTGGCGTCGGTGCGGGGTGCGCATGTTTCTGCCGAGTGGGCGTGGGGTTGCTTTGCGGGCGTGTGTGCCGAGTGGGTCACCCATTTTTCCATCGCCATCACCCACGCCGTCGATCGCTCAGCCTACGTCCCATGTTTCACCGCCGCCGTCCCCTGATTCACACGCCATCGCCGACTTCCCGACTCCGACGTCACAGCCTCCCGCTCCGGAGATGCCCGCTCGTAACGATCCCATCGCGCCCGTATTCAATTCCCAGCGTCCCCGCGATCTCCGCCGATATTTTTGCCGACCTCGACTTTTTGTTTTCGCGCTCGCGCATCACAGCCGATATCGACAAGAAATTCCACGCGACTCGCTTCCTCACCATCGATGACCAGGAACTTTGGGAAATCATCCCTGAGTTCGCCAATCCCGCTGCGTCCTTCGAGCAGTTTACCGCCGCGATATTTTATCTGTATCCCGAAGCCGATCCCGACCGCCGATATTCGCTCACCGACCTCGAAGCTCTCGTTACCGAGCTGTCCCATGTCTCGTTGCTATCGCGCTCCCGATTCCACGAATTTTATCGCAGGTTCTACCTCATCTCATCGTTCTTACACGCTCACGGTCGCATTTCTGCACACGAGCAGAGTCGTTCATTCGTTCGCGCCATTCCTTCGGATCTTTTTGTGCTCGCACACCGCCGACTTCGGATTAAATTCCCCGATGTACATCCGCTCGATCCGTACCCGCTCAACGACCTCCGCGACGCCGTTGATTTCGTGCTCATCGACCCGTCCTGGCCCGCACCTCCGAGTTCGTGCCCGCATTCGTCCGCGCCCGCGATTCCTTCCACCGAGACCCACGTTCCGACGCCCGTATCGAACGACCAGTCCAACGCCGCGCTCGTCGACGCCGTAAAGCAGCTCACGCACCTCGTTTCGTCGCAGGCTGAGTCGCAGCAGCTGTCCCCCGTCGCTTCGCATCTCGACTCGCAGCCCGCGCGTTCACATTCTCCCCCGCGTTCCGACTCGCGCTCCAGGCCGTCGCGTCCGTTTGCCTGCTCATATTGCAGCGATCACGCGCATTTCATCGCACATTGTCCGCTCGTCGCCGTCGATATTCACGCAGGGGTTTGCAAGCGCAATGCCGAGGGTAAGGTCGTCCTTCCCTCTGGCATGTTCGTTCCGCACCGAGTTGTTGGCCCGAACCTCCGTGTTCGCATTAGCTCTTGGCACAGGGCAAATTCAGAACGTACGGCATCGTCCCCGCAGCCCTCCGACGTTGTACGCGCTCCGATTCCCGTTTCCATCGCACCAGTTCCGCGCGCGCAGTCCACTGACGTTCGTCACGCTTCGCATTCGCCCGTCGTCGTCGCGCCGTCCGCTCGCTCGTACCACGCTGCACCCGATTCAGTTCCTTCGGCGGCATTCACTGCAACGTGTTATAGTCCCGCGCTTACATCGTTTGAGCAAAGCCGCCTCGCTACCCTTGAATCCGAGCTCTTAGCGCTTCGTTCCCGCGTTCAGAACCCACGTACCTCCGCGCCATTCGTTCCCCGTGCCGCTCCGCCGCTTGCGACATGCCTGTCGCACTCGATTCCGTCTCCGCGCCCGAGTTCCCGTCCAGATCTCGTCCAAGAACCGTTGATTTCGACGCACCTTCGCTCCGAGCAGCAGTCCCCCGCTTCGATCCGAGTTTCTGCGTCCGCAGTCGCTCCCGTTGCTGTTTCGCAGCCTGCGCTTCGAGTTCCCGCGCCAAACATCGAGTCTACGTCGTACGCCGAGCTGCACTCGTTCCGCGTTCCGTCTCCGAGTTCCAACGTGTCCGAGCTCCGTTTTGAGTCATTCGAGCGCCCGCATTTGCACAAGTCCCCACAGTCTTGCAACCGCTTCGTTTCGGTCCAGCCGCGCGCTTCTGTACCGACATCGTCCACAGCATCGCACGCTTCCGCGATCCCGAGTCGTTCCGCTTCCGCGAGTATCCAGACAATCCCCGAGTCGTTTGCTGCCGTGTCGAATGTGCACGCGATTCCGCATTCGTTCCACGCCGTTCAGCCACAGAAATGAGTCGTTTGACGTCCCGAGTCACCGCGATTTCTCGATCCTAGCTCCCAGGATTTGCGCTCAAGATTTTGCGATGGATTTTGTGTCCCGAGCCCCAGATCAGTCCCGACGCGTTTCTTACCTTTCCCTTCCATTCTTCAGCACATTTCCCGACTGCTTCCCTTCCGTTCCATGCTTAGATCGATCCCCGCGCGCTGCGAACCATCCGACGAGTCAATATTCCGGTTGGGAGGACCCCACTGCGACGCACCTTGATTCCCTTTGCTACTTTTTCCCACCGCTTTTCTACCGCTTTTTCCCCACGCTGTCCACCCCCATCGAGTCGAGTCCACCATCGTGTTCGCGTTCGCTTCGTCTCCGTCGTCGCCAGTGACCGAGGACGGTCACATTTTCAGTTGGGAGGAGATGATGAGCTTTGCTCCTCGCTGCTCGCGTAAACCGCCGATCCGGTCCGATCAGTTCCGCGCCAAATACGACCACATGCGCCTACTTCCAGAACCTTCCGCAACACGCTCAATTCACGCGTTTTCCGTGGATCCACTCCGATTCCCGCGTCGCTTATTTTACCATTTCCCCATCTCTTGCCGTCCGACATCATTTCAGAACCATATCAAGTTAGTTCCTTTGTACAGCTTTCTTGTCTCGGATCGTTTTCACCTCCGATATGCTTGCATGTCGTACAGCCTCAAGATTATTCTAGACATTTCTCCTGACCCGATTTTCAGTATATATACTCCACCTTTTGTACCTATTCCACACAATCGAATCGCACCCGTTTCCCAGGAATCCCATCAGATTTCCGTATGTTGCCGCACTGAGCCTTCGTCGTTGCTCATGTCGGTCCTCGTCGCGTCCCTCGTCGTCCACATCGTATCTCTCGTATTTTCATATCTCCTCGTCGTCCCTGCCGCCGCTCACCGTCTCGCCAATGTCACGTATCCTCGCCATATTTCTGCCTTCGCCGCCGCCGTTCACACCCAGTCGGGCACTGAGCATGGTTTGACCCACTCGCACACATACAGTATCACGGTCGTCGCTGGAGCAGTGTTGAGTTTGGTATTTCTATATCCAGCTCGCGCTCTCAGACGCGCCGTATGCGCATCATCGGCGCATGCGGGAAGGAGGCGAGAAAGGGCATATAGGGCAAGGGGACTCACATCAAGCATCAGGCAGAGTCAAATCAGGTGTAAGATTACAGTGGGGTGCCAAGAATCAGAGGAAAGTAGGTCATCTCTTGAGTTCAACATGTGTGCAGAAACCTCTGAGTGCAACAGCTGGAGCCCTTGAGACATTGGATGTGGGGGGCAAGAGGGGAAATTCAATATCAGTTGATAGAACCCCTCAAAGCAGTTAAGACTGTAATCCAGCATGGTATTTCCATGAGACCAGTCACAAGTCCGAATCAAGCATCTGATTTGGCCAGGATTAGGGTTTAGCACCTTCAGACATTTATTCACGCAGTTGCATGCATCTTAAAAAATGTTTGTAAACCTATACTAAAAAAAAATATTTGTCCATCACTGGGTGAACATTTCGGATTTTTGATTGAGAAATTTGGTAAAAACTATTTTGAATTTCACACAAATTTTTCGGTTGGAAATTTGTGAAAAACTTGAAACCTTTTGATGAGAATTTTGATTTTGAGTCAAAAAATGCTGAAAAATTTGAAATATCACAAAATATCTACCAAAAAGTTTCAAGTTTTTCACTTATTTTCTCACTAAAAAATTGGTGTAAAATTCAAAATAGTTTTCAACAAATTTCTCAGTCAAAAATCTGAAATGTTCAACCAGTGCATCCCAAGATATTTCTTTCACCTCAAAAAATATTATTCAATGCCTGGTAAGATTTTTTTCTCCCAGAAGCAAGGGACTAGTAATTTTTTATCCCTTTGCTGACCGTGAGAGATATGTGAAATGGACTTTGATTGTGTGGTAAGAGACAAAAAAAAAATGTAGCAGTAGTCAATGCTCGAAAAAGAAATCACCCTCACCTAAAATGGCTAAAAATAACCCCAAAATGCACATATATACCCCATTTTATTAAAACCTCCATCTGACCACCATACAGTTGTGCTTGGAACTTTGAATTAACACTTCAACAGTGGAAAATGACAAGAGAGACACAAATTTGGATTAACCAGAGTGGACTGCCAGTTACCCTACATACACTCTGTATGTATTCACGTTCAAGTTGGTAATCTCATTGATTTTTTGACACTTATCAATGTACCAAGACAATGCTACACCCAATGTCATTTGGTGATGATCACTTCCATCTGTCCCCAAAACTATGAAGGAAGCAAAACAAAAATTCATTGAATTTTCGACAGATGGAAAATTTCCCAAGTTCATTTTTGTAATCAACACTGACTGAAGACGGGCCAGGTTTTATATTCCAGCAGTTCCGCTGAGGCCTCAGCATTTACCGATGGCTTGTGACAACTGTAATCATCACCCCTTCCGCAGGCGTTTGTGATTGGCTCAAGCCCGAGCACCTAGGAGCACCTGAATTTTGTGGTTGCAGTATCATAATGAAGGTGTTAGCTCACCTGGGAAATTTGTATCAACTGGAAATTAGCCCTCTCAAGTTGAGAAGCAAAGTGATGGATCTTCATTCGGTCTCCCCAGTGCCAGTGTGGTTATATGTGCATACATCGAACCAGATGATTGAGTTAAATAATAGTTGCACCCCGCGGGATTCGAACTCGCCTCTGAATTCAGTCCCGAAACACCACCCGAATAAACCCGATGCACTGCCACTAAATTACCACATTGCCTCTGACTCGAATAGTGGTGGTGCCTAAAAAGTGCTTCAACACAGCCACTACTTGGTGTAGAAAAAAAACTCGGACAAGGAAATTCACTCGATGTTTTTTGCGGTTACGACTTTTAAAAAGGGACGATTACATAAGTACTCGTAAAACGGTTCGTTTTCGTTTATAACCGTTTATAAACGGTAAAAACCATTTAATTGAACCGTTTAGTTTACGAACCCCTGTAAATGGTAAACAAACAGTTTATAAATGGTTTAAATGGTTCTCAGGTTCAACTGCATACAATTGAACCACCAGTCCAATTCATACCAATATTGAGGGTCCAAATGTCTTCTGAGAGTGTGTGGATGCATTAATTGGACTCAACCGAAGCAGTATCGAGTTTGCAGACCCAACTTGGGTCAAGTTAGGAGAACACTTCCCGATTCGGACCAGATTGATGGGCGTGTGGTTTTGGCCAACAAGGCCTCATATGCCCTGTAGGAGTGCCCGAATGACTCTGGAGCATTTTTTCGGTGTTCTAAAAAGCCATTGTATTGTTCAATCAACATTGCACTCAGTAGTTACTTGATTTCGAGGTACCTCCCGGAAAATCCGTTTATAAACGTTGAAAAACGGTTTATAAACGGTATTTTATTGTTTCCATTTAGTTTACGGACCCCCGTAAACGAAAACTAAATGGTTGGAGCCTTAGATGGAAGTTTGCGGAATATCGTTTTTCCGCTGCCTGGTTTGATCTCCCAGAGGAGCCCAGAGGCGGCTTGTCTTGCTCGAGCTATGTAATATGATGCAGACGTTCTACTTCTGAAGAATACATTTTTGAAACTATTTTCCTTTTTCTAAGCACTACCACCCCTCTTTTCTCTTGCTTTTCCGCCTTTTTTCACTAGCTAGCCAGGCGCCTTGCAAATCTTCTCTTCACGTCGCAATACTTTTTCGGGGTTTTCGAGAATTTTCGTAGTTTGTGGTTCAACGTCGGAGGAAGAGGGGTCTTGCAACGAAACTTAGATGAACGGTTTGGGTCTGTAATACCAGTCAGGCATAACATCGAGCAAAATGTAAGGCACTCTTACCAAGAACTTCTTGGAGTACTATGAACGTGGCAAAAGTCGGGGCGACACTTGTGCGCGGCGCGGAGCTTGCGAAAGCGGATTCAGGAATTGGGGAGCACTTGCGAGATTGCGGGTACTGTTGCGTGGATCCGAGAGCAGCTTGAAAACAAAACAAAAACAAAAAGCAAGACAGGAACAAGGGAACCCGAAAGCAAGAGCGCGGAGAGCATTCGAAAACAATTCAGTGAGCGCAAACACGAGAGCAGGAGGAACGAAAGGCAGGCCGGAACGAAACCTAGACGAGTGCTATTGATGAACTTGGCCGGGTGCCATGTGGGCGTGGATGCCTGGTAGGCGTGGGTTGCTGTGTGGGCATCGGGTGCCTTGGCGGCGTCGGTGCGGGATGCGCGTGTAGATTTCAAATCGAGGCATGTGGGGCCTTGCGGGCGTGTGGTGCCAGGTGGGCGTCGGTGCGGGATGCGCGTTGAGATTTCGAATCAGGCGTTGTGGGGCCTTGCGGGCGTGGGGTGCCAGGTGGGTGTCGGTGCCTTGTTGGCGTCGGTGCGGGGTGCGCATGTTTCTGCCGAGTGGGCGTGGGGTTGCTTTGCGGGCGTGTGTGCCGAGTGGGCGTCGGGTGCCAAGTGGGCGTGGAGTGCTTGTGGGCGGGAGTGCCAGGTGGGCGTCGGATGCCTTGTGGGCTTCGGGTACGTGGTGGGCGTGGGCCGCCTTGTAGGCGTAGTTCCGGGGCGGGTATACGGTGCCGAGCGGGCGTGGGATGCGTGCGAGCATGAGAGGTCCAAGTCGAAGCGGTGATGTCGCAGGTGAGCCGATGGCGGTGGAGAGAGCCGTCGGTGGAAGCGGGTCGCGCAGGAAGAAGAGGAAGCCACAAAAGAACGGAATGCCACGACTGCGAAAAGGGATTAGTCAGCTTCGTAATCCCAAAAAGGAAAGAGTGTGTACCACGAAGTAAGGAAGGCTTTCGCAAAAGATCCGACAGCAGAGGAGAGGGCCGACGGTGAAAGGAGGAGCGCGCGGAATGAAGGGAGCCACGAAGGAGTGTTGTGCCACGACCACGACTGCGAATAGAGTCGGCATTGGCGCAATGAGTAAGACGAGTGTGAACGCACCATAAAAAAAGAGATCGTTTTGTGCAAGCAAGTTTCGTTCTTCAGTCAAGCAAGTATTTTCTCCTCTAGATCAAGCAATTGAATTGGGCGGATTTAGGCCCCATCTCTGCAGATGGATCAGAAACACAGAAAGAAAAGCGGAGGAAACAGAGGCTCACCATCAAATCAAGCAACGTGTTCTTCTCCGTCCCTAATCTAGCAGCTTCGTTGTCCGTTCCCATTGTGGATTCAAGCAAAAGTAAAATAAGAGAATCAAGCAAGAGGGCAGATCGAGGCCCGGTGTAGTATCTGCGGACATCCGGTCAGTGACAGAACGAAGCAGATAGCATATTAACGTACGTGGCCGAAAGTAGCGAGCAATGCCGGCAGCTATGTGCCATTCTATGATAGATACTGACAGGATAAATCAGTGATAAGGGAAAGGAGGGAGAGCGTCGACCTACAATACAGAATATATCCCAGTCTAGATCGACCATACGAGCACCTGAGCAGATATTGATAATAATGGGGAAAATCTGAGGCATGTTAGCGGGGTAGCGAAGAGCGAAAGAGACGGGAACGCACATATAGAGCACTTGAGATCTGGGCGGAATGAGAAGAGTGCTTAGTGAGGATGGTGTCAGAAAGGGATGTCCACATACCAATCAGGCCATCCGCAAGAACATATATGCGAGTGCGTCGACGACGTCGCAGGAACCCGAGCGCGGCCGCGAGGAAGTGTCACGGGGAGCGACGATGCGCAATGTTGAAGGCGTTGTTGTGGGCGCAGAACGCGCTTTCCACAGGGCGTCGGAGAAGTAAATTTTGGAGGAGGGGATAGCGGGCATCTTCCCGTGGCCGGAGGCGATCGTCACCGCTTGACGTCCGGTGCCGGGAGGGGGTACGTTCTCCTTCTTCGCCTTTTTGCGCGTGCCCAAGTCCTCGTTCTTGCCCTTCCCATCCGTGCTCTTACGCGTCTTTGCACGTCCGCTGAGAGGCTTCGTATTTATAGCCTGCGTCGCACGAGCCCGCTTGGTCCGCACAACCCCACCTGCGGTCCCTGGTGCCGGTGGCGTCAGCTTCGTCCCCGCACCGATACTCTGCATTTCGCTCTTCTCGCATCCTGCCAATCCAGAGGTCGATGCTGTGCTGCTGGTGTGCGCGGTCTTCTTGATCTGCGCGTCGGGCTTGTCGTCATCGAATGCGATACGAGGCGATAGAGGGGTATCGAAGACCTCGGGTGCTGCTTCGCGTCCCTTGCCTTTGTCGACGGCGCTTGGCGGGATCTGCGCCTCATAGTAGGCGATGCGGTCCTCGCGAGTCGCTGACCACGGGCTACCGTCGCTACGCCATTCGGTTTCGCCATCAACGTAGGCCGTAGCGCGCTCGTTACGGTTGGCGGCCCATGGGCTATGGTCGCTGTGACCGACCTCATCAGAGAAGTCGTTCCACCAAAGGCGACCCTCGGGCTCGGCGGGGACGACAATACGTTGGGGAGGGGTGAATGCTGGGACGGGAGCGGCGGCGGGGACGGGGAGAGGCGGCGTCACGCTGATCGGCGCAGGAGCAACGACGGCACCAGGCGCAGCGGCGAACGCAGCTTTGGCGGGGAGCAGAAAGGAATCGAAAGCATAGCGCGAGGGCGGCGCATGCTGGCTGAGATGGTGTGGGGTCTCGTCGCATAACCGTTCCCACCGCTCGTTGGCCTCCTCTTGTTCGTACCACGCTTCGAGTTCGAGGTCGATGTCATCGGGTAACTCGATGGGAGAGGAGGTAGGAGGGACGACGGACACTGGCTTGAGATCATGGAACGCAGAAGATGAAATCGCCCCGAAAGAGCCGCCGACAAACAGGTCGTCCTGAGGACGCATTCTAAAGATTGGCGGTATTATAATCGGTCGACCGTCGTGGACTGCATCTGGTTCCTCTGCAGCGACACCGTACGGACCGGTGGTTCCCTTGGTCTTGGCAGGACGTGCGAAGGGAATGCGCTGATGAGCTGAGGAGAACCATACCCGCTCGGCAGGCACATCGGCAGGGTCGTCGACGTCGTCGACGGTTCTCTTATGCCCGCGGGAGGATGAGGAGGGAGGCGAGAAGGAGAATGAGGTGGAGGAGGAGGCGGAGGCGAACGGGTTGAAAACAGCAAAATTGGGCAGTGACATGGTGGTGGAATGAAGAGAGTCGATGTACACAAACTCCGTGTATTGTTGTGGCCGCTTGTTTGGCCATATTTCCGCCGCCCACGTGAAACGACGCGACGCGTTAAGAGGACGCGACGGTAAAATACTGAAGTCGGCGAGGGAGGGATTGACGCGCCTGGATGGGAGTGGATGAGTACAAGTCCATTCGGGGGTAGAAGAAGCGTACCTGATGCGTTATCAATCGTATCAGATGCGTACATGCGACACTGTACGGCATAGCGGGGGAAAAAAACTAAGCGACAACTGCGGATGGGCGGGAAAGTATAGTATGAGAGCCCCGTGGATCCCCCGTTAGGTGCTATTCATTGAGCCTGGAACGCAGACTGTCAATGAGCTCGAAGAAATCCGCGGCACTGTATACAATCCGCAACCCTGAAAAAATAAAGCAAATTCATAATGCGCAGAGCATTGCGGTCGCATTGACTTACGCGCTGTTGCCCCCCGAGATCCATAAACAATCGATCGTCCTGTGAATTCGGCATTGGATTGCACCGCAACATTGCAAAATCGATGCTGTTTTTTGAGCCAGCAGTGGATCGGTCGTGCATCGAGGGCATGGTTGACAACCGGGAAGAAAACGGGCCTGGTTCGACTGAAAAAAAGCCCGGAACGCGAATATTTGAAGGTCGCTTGAATGCAGATTCAGGAATCGTACTTATACGCATCACGCACCTCGGGAGTCAAAAGACACGGAGCAACTTCCAGCATCCGATCGGGAGTCGAAGAGTTAGAATTCCAAAGCATAAGCCACATAGATCGTGTCTTGCTGAGACTCGCGCGGTTTCAGTGGGACTTTGTTGTGCAAAAAGTACGAAGAAGACAAAGAAGCCGGCCTGAGAAAACTGCCGTGATTTATTATTTCGGCGCCTATCGGGCGGCCGCTTTCGACTCCGACCCCGACTTCTTCCGTCACTCGATGTCTCAACTCTTTCTTTCTTCACTCTTCCTTGCTCTGACAGTTGACCGGCAAGAAAATGCCAGACAAATACACTGGATCGTTCGTGGAATCAGCTCCAGATTCCTCGGTCCTCTTGGGGATTCTCGGTCTTCTCGGGGATTAAGTAATTATCTGGTTGGAAAAGGTACATATATAACTGAAAGGGACAAAAAACTCTCAAATGGTCGTGCAGCCTACGCAACAAGAAAGAGCGGCTGGCTGGAAATACTCCAAGAAGGAGATGATGGTTCCTTTTCGGCCGGATATCTATCAGTAAAAGAGGTTTGTTCCAGCTAATTATACCTTCTTCCCGCTCTTGTATCTCTTGTCGGCCCGTGCATTATGATTTCCGAGGGAATGCCTACAGCCTGGAGGCTTTAGGTATTAACTGGAATCAGCTTGTAAGTCGAACTGTATCTCTGAAATAACTCATCGATTTCCCATGTTCGGATGCTACGGGAGGATCATATCCAGAATCCACGGTTTTATACTCACGACTTGATCGTATGTCGTTCTCAGAGCTTGTGGCTCCGTATTGACTCACATCGTAGCGGGGGATAGCAGCTGCTTCTTTCCCTCCCTTTTTCGCAAGTCTCAAGGCAGATTCTGCCCAGGTACTATGGATTTGGAAGCTCATATTTGGAGCTGAACATCGTCGAATTCTTTGGTTGGCACTAGCAGAGTCTTCTTGTGCTGTGCATGTTCTGCACCGCATCTATAGACTGTCGAATTACTTATTCACCATATCCTACCGTACTACAAACGAAGATTTGAGCAAAAGTGCGCATGAATTCTCAGCTCGTACGGTAACGCACGTACATACTTTCATGTGAACTTGAACAACGGAGGCACGGCCAGGGGTTCTAAATATATTGCTGGTAGTATACCTCTCTTCAATTACTCACCGGTAGTCTCTGTTCTATCCCAAACCCACCGCGGATTCATGAAATCAACCTCTAGTATCCCGGGATCGAACTCTGAACCTTTTATTAAAAATATTAGGTCATTGAATGAAGTTCCGGCCATTTTTTGACACTTTAAGTTGAAGCAGCAAGGATGCGTACGATGTCAACAATGTTTCCCGGTTTAAAAATTTGCGAGAAATGACTTGCAGAGTGCCACAACATTTCATGAGCGCTTAGATCATCACTATTCTGGGCCCCCTTCCCGTTTTTGGTGTTCGGCGTTGAGTCCGAATTGAGATGTTTGGCTGTGTGTTTCGCATGTGACATCATTTCTTTCTTTTTCTCTTCCTTCCATTGTCCTCTCAGCTTTCTCCCACCACTTGCCACTTGCTCCCACAAGTTGGTTTTCATGGCTTCGCAGACCGAGCTGAGATTGCGTATCACCGAGGTATGCTCCTCCATCGATCTCCAAAAACAGGTCCTGCGCGACCTGGAGAAAAAGAAAAGCAACCTACAGATCCAACTCAATCTCACCGTCGATCCGATGGCTCGCATGCCCTTGGAAATTTCCTCCGACATTTTCCTGCGCTGCCTTCCCCAGGATCACCCCATTCCCTTTGAAAATTACGCCCCTTTGGTATTCCTCAATGTCTGCCACTCGTGGACGGATATTGCACTTGCAACTCCAGCGTTGTGGGACACCATGGACGTCATAGCTCCGCGCCGCGTGGGGTTTCCGCAGCTCATGAAGCTATGGTTTTCGCGAGCCCGTAACCGGCCACTCTCCATATGTCTCTCCGGAACTCTGGACACGGCCATCCGTAGTGTGGTGCATAGAAACACATCTCGATTGCTGGCTCTCGAGCTCTTCTTTCCATCTGGGCGCGACCTCAAAAAGATGACCACCTCATTCTCCTCCGAGTCCCTGACAACCTTGACCATCAGTCAAGGCGTCACCGGTCAGAAAACCGACATCAACAACGAGTATGTTTACTCCCAGTATCCTTCCGAATGTGTCAAAATGTTGCTTGCCGCTCCACAACTCGTCGAATGCACCCTCGACCATCTTTGCTACGGACATTACAGCGTCGGCTGTGTATCCATTCATCCTAGTTTGAAACATCTCCGTTTCCGGGGTTGTGCCACGAATAGCTTGGCGGTTTTGCATTATTTGACTCTTCCTGCCTTGGAAACGCTCGCAATCCCCCACTTCAGCATGGAATACGACCCTTTCCTCGATTTTTTACTCCGCTCCGCCCCGCCGTTACGTGTCTTGCGTATGGTCACTCCGGAGGAATGGCGCACGGACTCGACCACGATAAGAAAAATATGTCGGCTTGTTCCCAGCCTGGAAGAACTGGAGGTGCACCCACGCTGGGTATGGGGGGCTGAAGATACCTTAATTAATCTCCTCGATGCACTGGCAGTCACTCTGCAAGAATGTTTGCCAAACCTCCGTAAAGTCATATTATCCTTATCCGATTATGCGCCCAGTCGCACAGTCTACGAAAGTTTGGTCAACGTGATTTCGGCTCGACGAGGGACACTTGAAGTATTTACTCTCCGTGGAGACCTCTCACCGCCGGATGCAGACATTATTGCTCCCCTACGACAGCTTGTTATTGACGGGATGGAGATTTTCATCGGACAGAAGGATCAGAACTATATCTAAAGTTCGTGCTCTCATTCCGCCGGGCATCATTTACCGCACGTCTGACTTGCTTCGCCAGTTGTATACTTGTTGATGTCCACAACCATCCGCTGACGACCGACCTGCGTGATTTAAGTTAGAGCTGCTAGCACTTACAGACATCTGGTTTGACATCCTCTACGCGACTAATATTACTTAGCCTATCTTCAAGTTGTCATAAAATTTAGTTTTCAACTCGGTGCTAACTAAGACGCAAGGATCATCAGCCAATTGAATAACTAAGTCTTTGGGAAGAGGAGCGGCGGAAACGGTGTTTCTGGGTTCTCTGCTAAACGGATATATATGTCATCAGTCAAAGCCTCCAACTCACTGCTACTGTTAAGCTCCACCCAACAAGAATCAAAAAAGAATGGGACGATTATCCAACCAAAGCGCGTTAGTTGATGTACTCCTATTTCAATTAACATGGCTGATCGCATAATCAACCCCAGCCAGCGATGCGATCACCGCGCTGGTTCTCCTACCATTCAGCCGTCAATAAACACAACCAAAAAAATTAAAATTTCAACATACTGCTCCGTCCAGGTATCCCCCAAACGCTTCCATACCGCAGGAACGGCAGAAGGCCCGTTCACCCAAACCATCCACCCCTCGCCCTCGCCCTCGGTCTGCTCAAATGTCGCCTCCGCGAACGCCTCCAGCTTCCCCTCGAGTGCCAGCACGAGCCGATGCTGCGCGGCGGATGAGACTAGCGGCGGTTCAGGGCGGGACCACTGAACAGTCCCTGCAATAGTCTTGGGCGGCGGGACATGCACATGTAGCCGCAGGGCGGCGAGACACGCGGGGAGAGGTGTGTCTGCGGCGCACAGAGCGTCGATGAGCGTCTGAGGATGAGTTAGCTGTGATGGATAGACAGCCATTGGCGGAGACGTAGTACCTCTATAGGGGAACTGTGCGGAGGAGGTGGAGTGAGGTTGGGCGGGAAATGATGTCCCGACATGGCTGGACGGAGAGCAGATGAACAAGTTACTTATGTGCCTGCAAGAAGGCGGGACGTACTGTACATGTAACCCGGAATGCGAACAGCGGGAATATTGCAGCGGGGCTGCAACTTCTCGCGATGCAGTGGTTCCCAGATGCAGGGCTGCGGGCGGTCAGAACGCAACAGGTCTTGTTCAACCGTGGGAAAGTCGGGTATGCGCTCATCCATGTACTCCTTCACACGGTCATCCCCAGACACGCGTGACGGGGCACTGCAGCGGCGAAAGACCCAATCGAAGGGATCGTTGTGGGTGAGCTCTGCAGCGTGACGAAGCGCAAGGTTCCTGGTATCCGGTTCGATTTGTCGTTGGCGTTCAGCGACTAGCCGGAAGGTCAACTCGCGCAAGTTTGGAAAGAGAACCGTGATGTGGTTGCAGATTTCGGCAGTTGCTGCGATCGGGACGTCGAGGGAGAGGGAGTGCAGGGGAACAGACGACTGGCTGATGTCGGCGAGGGCCCGAACGATCTGGTGTTTGACTTCGGAACCGTGGAGGTGATCCGCAAGGTCGACGATGGCCACAGGACGATTGAGCATGAAAAGGCCAGCGAGACTGCGCGACCCTTTGAAGGATTTGAGGGACGGGATGGCGGTGGATGGGAGAGATATCGGCATTGAGCCCATAAGTGTAGAAGGACGCGAGATATCGATGCGGGTTAGGTGGGGACAATGTTCTAAAAGGTCGAAGAGCAGTGATCGCTCGGTGGCGAGATCGGACAACCTGACAGTCAAGTCAGTTAGACTGGATAGAGTATGTTTTCCAAGCGATTCCAGCAAGGCGCATGCATCGTCAGAAGAGTCGATACTGAGATTTCGGATTGTGCCTGGGGAAACAAGCTGGATGGGTTGAGATGGGCCGTGGGAATGGCGCGACCCGCTCGTGAGCGTCAGCCTACGCAATTCCAAAAGAGGGCCTGTGCGTCCCGACATGGTACAATGGGACATGTGCAGGTCTTGCAGTCGTTCCAAGCACGCCAGGTGTCGACGGAAATCTGGATCGATATCGAGATCGGAGAGCCGCAGCGAGCGAAGACTGCGGTACAACCCTACGGTCGTGCGGAACACATCTAACAAATCGATATACGTCTCCGGTAGGAGATGAATATGAGGAATGTTGGGTAGAACCCGGGGCCAGCTAGCCAGCTTGGAGTTTCCGTGGAAACTCCACTTTCGAACGGTCGATGCATGACTGCTCGCAGCCAGGTTGATAAGACGGAGTTTTGAGCGGTACACGGACTCTGTAACGGAGACCCAGTCCGACACATCCACGGGGGCAGTTAATGCCTGGTCTTGAAACAAGAGCAACTGACAGACGCGGCGAAAGAAACGGGAAACTAGGGTGAGATCCCGCAGATCCTCTTTAGAACACAACTGAAAAATCTGTAGGCAGATTTCGGTTGGGATCGTGCTCGGTGGATTCGCCATGACTAGGAGGGCCTATCGATGGTAAATGGTAGAAAGCAGGAGAAAGCCGCAACAGCGGGAGATCAAATCAGATTGTTCCGCGGATCCGGCTTTGCCCAAAGTATACATATACATCTGTTCTTTAGAAATTCGGATAGATTCGGAGGCTGGTGATTCCCAGTTGTTACTTGAACATGTTGAATTTAAATTGAAGCAGGCCGCACCGGCGTGAATTGTAGAAAGCAAGCGTATAGGCCGACTTGATATTTTTTACGCATCGTTCAAACACTCTGGGTTGCCTCTCGGTGCGCTTGTATATCATCAAGTATTTTATCCGAATCAGTTACAAGGTCTGCGACTTTTTTTTTGCGAACCAATCAAATATTGTACCAAGGTGCGACGAATCAGAAAATACGGTACTGGGGCTCTTTGACGTCTAAAGTACAGTGAGTGGGACGGAGAGAGAAAAAACTAAACGGTCCTCACGAATCAAAACACGAACGGTTGAAACCTCACTCGTTTCACTCTTCGTCTGAATCTTCCGAGTCGTAGTACAGTACATCATCCGGGTCCGGCAACACATCGGAGGTATTGTAGTGCGACCAGCCGGTTATGGCTGCGTCGAATGTCAGATTCGAAATGGAGGGAAGCCCTTTGCGGTACAAGTCTTCGGGCACGGACATGGGACCCGTAATGCACAGCTCCTGCAATTTGCATCCGGATCTTGAAATAAAGGATGTGAGTGAACCAATTGGATCGACTCCAAGGCATTCATCCTCTACTACAAGTTTGCGGAGAGCGGGAAGAATAAGACTGTCGAGATAATGTTTCGATGGGTACACATCCTCGGTCCAGGTCATCATCACCAGTGATTCTAGGCGCGGGAGTGTAAGGTCAGGCTGAACATCAACAGGGGCTTGTGGCCCTGAGGTTGTCCAGAGGGCCAGCGCACAATGCACCAGATTTTTAGTGTGTGGCAGAATGAGGGTGCATTCGGATGAATATACACACAGCAAGGTCAAAGACGTTAGTTGTAGCCACGGTAAGGTGATTATAGGGACGAGTTCCCGGCCGAGAATGGCCGTACGAAGTAGAGGAGCCACATCAGATGCAACTTGATAGTCCTCTAGAGTGTTGGCCCAACTGCTACCAGAGAATTCCAGCTGCTGGAGCAATGGCGCTGAGCCTGCGAAGGAGGGTAGAGGGTGGGGGAGGACATCAGTGACTTGCAGGTACTCCCACCGCGAACGGTGGTGGATGAGTGACTCCATACATCCATGGGAGTGCATACAATCGTCATGCATGCATTGGATGGATATTCGTATGGATAGAGGAAGGGCGCCGGACCTGGCTAGCCATACTGTCATGAGAGCAATTTTCTGCTCGTGGTTATTTCTGTCGGGTTGCCGAAACGATAGAGATATCGCTCTCCAAAGAGCGGGGTTGGCGATAGCAATTACCCGCCATTGACGGCATATGTGTGTCAGGAGAGTCGGCGAGAGAGAACCTATCAGAGGCGGGCAAAGGGGATATTCTGGAAGAAATCGGAGGAATATTTCGGAGGTTATTTCGTTTGGCAGGGTTAAGACGGGGTATGTGTTCAATCGCATCTGGATCCCATCTTTTGCTAGTGTTAAGATGCACAGAGAGCGCTCAAGATGCTTAATCTCACTCACTATCTATCTCTGTGAGGCGCGGGCGGTCTGCTTCAAAACTGCTGCCAGTGTATTCCATGACGGCACTTTCATTCCTAAGTTGATGCCGGAATTCAAATGCTGTGGAGTCAAGACTCACCTCGTGGTATCTTGGTGGTATCTCACAATTGCTATCTGAGTGTTCAAGTCTCGGAAAGTCGTCGTGAAAGTAGAAAGCAAGCCACGAAGCGAATGGATCAGGATTGATCCGATTTACGCCGACGACTTCACAGGTTTCTTTGCAAGTCGACCACCATTACTCCGCGTTTCAAGATTTCCTGTACTATGTACTGCAGATACATTTCATTTTTCCGATTCAATTTTCTACGTGATACCTACTCCCATTCTTTGTCTTGCTTTTCTGCCTTTTTTCTCTGCTCATGGAAATATTCCCTTCCCGTCGCGATATTTTGTGGGGTTTTCGAGTATTTTCGCGTAGGTCATTGGACGTGTTGCAGATTGAAACTGCGGGGAACAGGAAGCTTCAAGTTGCCCGCGTTGATCGCGCGACATGAATATTTGCAGTGTTTGACGATCTCCAGAAAGCCTTGCTATCTATGAAGTTGATCAAGTTCCGGACGATGTAGGGTAGAAACTGAGGCGTACCATAATACAGCGAAACACGATAACGAGGAGCCGAGCCAGGCGGTTGAAGGACACGGGTACTTTGCGCGATTGTGGAGTTGCGAAGCACTGAGGCAGGAACACGAGAGCAGAACAAGACGAATCTGAAACGAGAGCAAAACCTGAAAGCAAGCAAAGCATGGACAAAGCGCGAAAAACAACAAAACAAGACAGCAAGAGCGCAATGCGAAACAAGGCGGGGCAAGAAACGAGAAAACGAGGGGCTTTGATATCTGCGAGTGCGCATGGGTGCATTGTGTGTGTGTGCCTGGTCGGCATAAGTTGCGAGAGGCAGCTTGGTTGATCTGGGTGTCGGGTACTGCGACTGTCTTGGTGCCGAGGGGGTGTGTGATGCCGGGTGGGCGTGAATCCCTGGTGGGCGTCGGTTGCCTTGCGGGCGTCGGGTGCCTTCGCGGCGTGGGATCGGACGTGTGGGGACTTGCGGGCGTGGGATGCGATGTGCGCGTGGGTGCCAAGCGGGCGTTGGAGTGCCTTGTGGGCGTGTTTCTGAGTCGGGTAGACGGTGCCGAGTGGGCGTGGGTGCCAAGCGGGCGTTGGAGTGCCGTGGGGGCGTCGGTGCGGGCTGCGCGTGTGGATTTTTAAACGTATGGCGCCTTGCGGGCGTGAGTTGCGTTGTTGGAGGTGGATATCGGGTATACGGTGCCGAGTGGGCATCGAGTGGTTTGCGGGAGGGTGCCTTGCGGGCGTGCGTGCCGAGTAGGCGGGGCGGGAGCACCTTGCGGGGGTGAATGCCTTGTGGGCGTCGAGTGCGTGGTGAGCGTGGAGGCCAGGCGGGCGTGGGTTGCCTTGTGGGCGTGATTACGAGGCGGGTATACGGTGCCGGTGGGCGTGGGATGCGTGCGAGCGTGGGGTTCCGAGTCGAAGCAGATGTGTCGCAGGAGGGCCAGCAGCAGGCTAGAGAGCTCTTGGAAGTGGGGTGGCGCGGGAGTAAGGGAAAGCCGCAAATGAGTAAAATGTCACGACTGCGAAATTGATTAGTCAGCTTCACAAATCCAAAAAAGGAAAGAGGGCGGACCCAGTAGAAGAGGTTTCGCAGGGAAGCCGACGGCAAGGAGAGGGCCGAAGGCGGGAGGGGGAGACGCACGGGAAGGGGAGTACCACGAAAGAGTGTGAGGCCACGACCACGACTGCGAAATAGAAAGTCAGCAGTGCGGCGATGAGTGAGAAGAGCCCGGACGTACCATAACGCAAAGATATCTCAAGTTCCAGTCTTCATTGTAGTCAAGCAAGCATTTTTGTCATTCACGTCCCAAGCAAGCATGGTATAGTGTCTGGAGAAGGATCAGCAGAAGAAAAGGAAGGCGGAAAACGCCGACAGCTCACCTTTGAGCAACGAGTCAAGCAATTTTAATCTTCTAGATCTCTTCATCGAACAAGCAATTTTTCTCTCTCCATCCCAGCAAGCGAGATCCCGAAGCAAGCAAGTATAAATAAGGGCGTCGCGAAGCCCCGGGTAGGATCTGCAGACTGGTAAACACGGTGGCCAATAGGATAATACACCAGCGAAAGGCTTACGTGGAAAATGATAAAGCGGAGCATATCCAAGCAAGCACGTTCTGGGCAATCTATGTGCCATGTATAGATACTGTGAAGGGGATGAGCGACCCACGTAGCAGGACATAGGAGGGGCGACGTACAAAATAAATGGCAATCCAGATACTTTGAATCAAGCACGAGTGGGGCAAAATCGGGCCCAGAGATAATGAGACGGATGAAGAAAAAAAAAATAGAAAAACTGAAAGGAGGTTAGTGAGAGACGAAGGAGAAGAGGACGCGCTTAACCCACTTCTCGGAGGGCGACAAGCAAGCATAAGAATCATATCTGGGCAGAATGAAGTCAGCGCGATTGCGACGGGCGAGCCGGAGAACATACCGAAGTAAAGAATGCAGCAAAGTTGTCGAGCAGACAGTCGAGGATGCAATCGGGGAGGCTGGTCCTATAATCGGGCGGCGGTACGAGAGCGAGCTGCAAAGGTCTGCGGGAAGGTGCTTTCTTGATCGAAGGACGAGGCTGAGAGCCGAACAACGCAAAGGGCGAGTACGTTCCACCACTGGAGGCGGTCGTCACCGCTTGACATCCGGTGCCGGGAGGTGCATCGTTCTCCTTGTTAGCGCCCTTTCTCTTGTCGGTGCTCTTGCCCTTGAATTTGCCTCCTGACGATGACATCTTTGCGTTCTTGCCCTTCTTCGTAGTCTGCACCGCGGCCTGCTTGCGCGACTTCGCACGCTTCTCGGACCGCACGACACCACTAACAGGTTCACGCGTCGTAGGCGTCAGCTTCGTTCCCGGACCTATACTCGTCGAATCCCTCTTGTCGCATCCTGAGGTAGATGCCCCGCTGTTGTAGTGCAGTCCGCTCTCGATAGAGAACACGCCGAGTTTGTTAGGTGCGGAGAGAAGGAAGGGATTCTCGCCCTGCATAAGGACTGGCGAGGCGACAGAGGGTGAAGCAGGGGTGAGCATGACCTCGGGAGCGATCTCGCGCGCTTTGCCCTTGTCACGCATGGGCTCTGTCTTCTCGCTTTTGCTAGCGTCACGGTCCTCGTCCTCATCCGCGTTGCTGACACGAGCAACAATCTTGTACTGCTCAGCCTCGATCAATGCCGCGTAGTATGCGATACGCTCTTCGCGAGTCGCTGCCCAGGGACTGCCGTCCTTGCGCCATTCAGGCTCACCGTCGACGTAAGCGGTGGCGCGCTCTTCGGGGGTAGCGGCCCAGGGGCTGAGGTCGCTGCGACCGACCTCTTCGCAGCTGGCGTTCCACGAGAGGGGGTGCTCCAGCTCTGCGGGCACGACGATGTGCTGCGGGGTGGTGGATGCGAGAGGAGAGAGACTGAGGAGCTGAGCAACGGGTGGAGGGACGACGAGAGCTGCCGGCACTGGAGGAGCGGCAAAGGCGGCGTTGGCGGGGACAGCGAATGCATTGAAGTCGTAACGCGAAGGAGGCGCGTGTTGGCTCAGGTGGTGAGGCGTCTTCGCCCAGAGACGCTCCCAGCGATCCTCGAACTCCTGGTGGTCGTACCATGCTTGTTCCTCTTCGGTCTCGAGGTCAAGGTACGACAGACTGGGCAGAGGGACGGCAATAGAGACGTTGACGGGCAGGGCGGGTTCCGCGTATGAGATTGACGACATGTTGATGTTGCCGCTCCCGTGAGCGCCGAAGAACAGGCACTCGTCGGGGTGCTTGCGAAAAACGGGCGGAATCAGAATTGCCCGTGCTGGTAGGGCCACTGGGGTGTTCGACGAGGGAGCCTGAAAGGCTGGTGACGCTGCTTTGCGGGGTCTGGTGATCTTCGCCCTCTTGCGGGGTCTCCTGGGGAGTCGACCGTCGTCGCCATCGTGAGCCCTCTTGGCGGTCTTGGGGAGGGAGGAGGAGGGAGGGGCGCGGAAGGAGAAGGAGGTGGAGGTGGAGGCGGAGGCGAACGGGTTGAAAACAGCAAAATTGGGCGGTGACATGGTGGTAGGATGAAGAGAGTCAATGTACACAAACTCCGTATATTGTTGTGGCCGCTTGTTTGGCCGTATTTTCGCCGCCCACGTGAAGCGGCGCGACGCGTTGAGAGGACGCGACGGCGCAATATTGAAGTCGGCGAGAGAGAGTTTAACGCGCCTGAATGGAATTGAGGTGAGTAGGAGTCTATTCGGGGTAGAAGAAGTGTACCTGATGCGCTATCAATCGTATCAGATGCGTACATGCGACCTCGTACGGCATCCATGAAAAAATGCCTCGCAAGAAAACAAAAGAAAACACAGCGGGGAGAGCTACGAGGAGCCCCGTGGAACCGCGCCGTTGAGAGGTCTATTATTTGCGCCTGCGACAGAAAATTCGAAGTTTTGTGGCGGAAGGATGCGCAGACTGAGCTCAACGAATCGGCGACGGCTGCGTCTGTACTCCCTGGAAAAAGGGAAAAGGAAATCAGCAATGTACAGAGCTTCCGGTCATATCGACTCACGCGCTGCCTTGCAAGATCTCCGAACCTGAGCCAATCGTTGTATGTAGGCGAAGGTGAATAACGCCACACAGAAGGTGAATAACGCCACACAGAACCCGACTTTTTATTGCTTTCGAAGGACCCCGGAGAGTCGAATACAACGCATATTCTGCACGACATCCACTGGGCTACCTGGCGGCTCATTTATTTTGTAAAGAACATGATCGATGATCGTGCCACGCATCCAGAATGAGAGCATCCAGCGAAAAAGGGTCTTCCGGCTGAAAAGAGTGCCGAAAAGCCGTTGCTGGATGGCACTTGAGATTCACCAAAGGTTGACACCGTGGACACGCCGTCACGCACCTCGAAAGACAGGAACCCGTCGATCAGGGCTTCAAGAGCTGGAGGACGAGGTTTCTGTGCGTTTGAGCCTCACGTTCAAGTTGCATTGTCGAACGGCACAGTTGCGGCACAGAGTACATCGAGGTCAAGCACAAAGAAGTCTAGAAAGTGGCCTGCGAAAATTTTCATTGATGGAGTGATTCGGCGCTTATCGGGTCGTCTGTTCCGAACCTTTCCTACTTCTCCCGTCATGTTCTTACTTTCTTTTTGCCCGGCAAGCTCCAACAGTTTATTTTCTACAACACCTCGAGACAAGGAACCATCTGTGCACTACTTGGATTATTGGCGTACCAACTTCAAATACTGGCTGGCCTCAAGCGATAAACAGTCATCTGATAAAGAAAACGTGGCTTTTAAGGGCCATTGCGTTGCATGGCAATACGAGCCCTTGCTCCACATTACGTTTTTTTTTGGAAGAGGGGAGGGGGGAGGGAGAAGCGCACGCGCCCTGATTGCGTTGAAGATGTTGGAACTGAGAATGCAAAACCAGGCCGAACAATCCCGAACATATCTAAACTCCACCGCTTTGCCTGACTATGATTTGTGGCTTTAAACAAATTAAAGTGTGGACTTATTGGAAACAGTACCCTAGTCGATGTTGGCTTTCAAACAGGACTGAAGATTATTACGTGTTCAATGGGGTTGATTCAAAGAAAAAACAATGTACATACATAATTTGAGCTGAACTTGAATACGCCTTAGCCAAACCGAGTCCATTCTGGTTCCTTGAGACCTCAGCTGTTTGATTTCCAAATAACACAGCACTAAAGAACCCCCAGAGACCTAATCCAAAGGCAAGTCAGATCAAAAGCTTTCGGGCATTTCGGGAATGTTTATTTTCTTCTTTTTGCAGCTGCAGGTTACTACTGTTTGCCTTCAAGCAACTCTTTTGAGAACTCCTGGCTAAATCTCTGAAATTTCTTGTAGTTTGGGTGGCCCGAGCGGGAGATCAATTGTTCATTGTGGGCTTCCTGGTTCAAAATTCTGCATTCAGTTGTGGATTTTTCATTCCGAAATGTTCGCTCTGACGGATTCTGTCAAACTTTGCAGAGGGAGTTTCCATCAGCAAAACCGGATCCGGTACGCACCGTTAGGTAGCCCTACGTAAGAGCTCATAGTGGCCGTAACGGCCGTAGCCCCTGTAGCAAGGGATAACTGTTTCCCTGGGATATGTATTGCTCCCCCGTGACCTACATAGTGCTACGTAGCACCTGGTAGTTCCCTGGAGTTGGCTCAAAAACCTTGTTGAAATTATTTCAAAATTAAAAACGCACATGCGTGCACACGATAACCATATAATTATCTGAAGTATGCATACAACAAACATATGTACAGAATCTGCATCGTTACCCGGTTGGAGGTTCGTCACATTCCACAGCCGGAACTACATTATTAGTGAAACCATGTTACAACAAACAATATTACTCACGGAGCCGCCTACATGTCCTCGCTTGTTCGCACGTTAACCTTGCACAGAATGTCGGAATTCTGATCGAGCGCTTCTGAAGTTAGACTTGAAAGTTAGAATTGAGCGAGTGGTTGCTTGAAATGGATAACACTGCAACTTGAGCTTGAGTTGAAGCGAGGATTGAAATGAACTTGAAGTTGGATAAACATGCGACGAGCCAGCTGGAAGTCAAACACAGTATGCTTGGACACGGAGAGTACCAGCGTAGAGTTGGAATAGTGGCTTCCGCTTACGATTCCAGGGACACAGGAGCTTGAATTAGAAGAAAACTTGGTTGATCTAGAGTGCTTGTGTGAAAGAAACAAATTGGAGGGATTGAGCTCCAGCCCGAACTTGATGTCACAACAGAACCAGTGCGCTTGATTAGCACACTGGTTCTGTTGTGACGTTAGAATGTCTTTAGGTTTGACCCGAAGCTTGCCAGCACGAAGCGAACAATCGGACTTGACAAACTTGAAGCCTGAGGTTAGTTTATTTGAAGTTGTGATAAAGGGAGAACCAGTGACACAAGAATTAAAAAGTGTAGAAAGAGGGAGAAACAAGGCTGATTTGGGAATCAAAACAAAACTAGCGAGACGAGTAGAATGGCTTTGAGTTGAATCGAGCTCCATCCCATGGACTCCTGCAAAGCATCTGGATAGCAAATGGATACATGGTGAATGCAAGCTGGATTTGTGACGCACCACAGATGAACTTGGGCTCCACATCTTCTTGGCTCTCTGTCGTGCTTCCTTCCACCCAGTAGTCCTTCAATGAGGTAAAATGAGGCGGAGGCTATAGATGTCAAGCAGCGAGGACAATGGAAGGATGCTTAATCTGAGTCGCTCATTTGAAGCTTCAAAGCCTTTGCGCCGCGGAACTGAGAACTGGCCAGCCCTTCAAGTTGGCGACAGGACACTGGATTGGGGATGGTGAGGAGTCAGAGACTTGACACCGTCAAGTGCGGCTTGATGTCATCGAGGGAGAGAACGATGGTGGTGGTAGAGAAGAAAAGTGATGGATGGGAACCGCCTTGAACAAATATTTGCACTGGTTGGCTTTCATCACGTGCATACCAGCTTGTCTCGGCACATTGACTCTCTTTGCACCAAGTCTGCACATCTGTCCACATCCACTGTAGAACAACTTCACTGTTCTTTGCACAAGCATCAATATTCCCTACCACTTGTCAGCGCCGGTCAGACTCCAGGCAGTATCGTCGAAAGCAGATTGCTATGTCATGGATTTCTTGGTTCCCCATTGATGCACCCGAACACCACGTCCTCATCTTTGACACACTCAAACTCGGATGGGGAACAAACAGACAATGTATCAAGCCAGTTACACTGCTCTCGTACCTCAAGTTTTTGCTCACTGACTGTCTGTATTGATGCTTGTACATCCCCAAGTCCTGCTAGACATTTATCGACTTCCGGGTCAGCAAGATATGCTCGGCAACTCAGGACGGGGTGTCCTGAGGACCAGAGCGACTTCATGCGCTCCAGCCTTTGGGTTGGTGTTGCTAACCATGAACTCGGTCCCATCCTGATGCGTACCGTTTCTGTCTGTGTTGCCGTCTGAGTTGTACCCCACACTCTTCCGAGTTGTACTCAGCCCCCGCTCAAGTGGCATCTATGGCTCGAAGCTGGAATCTATGTCAGCGGAATGTCGATGAGACCGGGTAAGTCTTTTTGCATCCAGTTACTTTGCGTCCAGACTGACCGGGTTCATGCTCACAGCGTGCTGTGTGCTTGCATTGTGGCACGATAATGAAGCATTCTGGTCCGCAGCATACGACGACTCGGTTCGGGTTGGCGGGAGTGCAGCAATCATGGATGTGCCAGTGCAAAAGTAAATTTCTGTCATATTGCTGTATTTATTTAACCCGTGCGGACTTTGCGCATCGAGTTGGTTCTTGGCTCACTCACAATGTGATGCGCAGAGTCGGTGCGTATAGTTGGCAGATAGTTGGCGTGGAGGGTGAGGCTCAACGTTGTATATCCATTCGCACGTCGCAGTGGAGTGCGAGCCGGCACGGTCGTGTCCGAGTGCGAACACGGAAGCTGATTTACCTCGGTGTCTTTGCGTCGGCGCAACCAAAATACTGTCGTGCATGCTGGCTGGTGAATGCACCAGTCTTCATACATGGTAATCAATTAACAATATGCCATACAGTCTTTAACCGGGAAGCGAAACTTACGGGGAAGCGAAACACTATACTGTTCAACACCTTAAAGTACTCTGAATGACCTCAGATTTTGGGATCTGACTCTCACCATTATCAAACTCATATTCAAAAAAAGATTTGTGAAAAAAGGTCCTGAATCGGCTGCTATATTCACATTTCTTCTGGCAGTGATTTTTTATGGTTCAACTCACACAATGAAGGCAGAATAGCGTCACTAATCCTGGCCGAATGGATGGTCAGTGGGGGTTTTCGCGGTCGCTCATCACGAATATGGATATGCCGTATGTCAAAATTGTAAGGATCCGTCGAAAACTGCATGTTTGCGCCGTTTCGCTTCCACGTGTTTGGCCAAATTTGGCCTCCAGGAAAATTCACATTGGTTCTCCTCTACTACAGCATGTAATTCCGGGATTCTTTATGGTGGTGGGTAGGCAGGAGGGAGAGGAACAGGTCTACAACAACAAATGATGTCATTGGAGCCAAATTCCACCCGTAAACCGCCGCGCCGCTTCAACGTTTCGCTTCCCGGTTAAAGACTGTATCCTGTATCCTTCACAGTGTTCTCTTAATCTAGATGACATTGTTCAGCTTGCCTTTACCTTAAGGCTACAAGTTTAACAAGTTCAGCTATTCCCTGGTAATTTATTTGATGTGTCTAATATCCGCTTCCTGTGCAGCTGTACCTGCTGATACCAAGTTAAGCCCTGCTACTTGGCACCAAAACGTGGCACTACACAGGTAAGCCGATTTTCCACGGAGAGCTATGTAGTGCTACAGGAGCTACGGGAACCTACCGGTGTTACAAACCCAATCAGGCCAGCTACGTGAGGCTACCCTCGGATACGGCCAAAATCAGGTTTTGCTGATGTCTTTTGCGTGTCATTGCTGCAACCTCTGAACTGCTAATGTTTTGAAGTTGATTTTTTTCAAAAAAATTCCCTGAAACTACTGGGAGAGGGTTGCGTCCTCACGCACGTTCGGTCGACTTGAACGCGCTGTGCTCGGCCGCACCCCTAGGACACGAGTCTCTAACAGGAACAATCCATTGCGACCACTAGTAAAGGGAATATATTGTGTTCCATTAAAACCTCAATTAGGAGACCACAACTTGGACGCGAGGTGTCTATACAAACCATGTCAGGACATGAAGGTCAAGATTGCCCCGCAAAAGAACACAGATGTGTGGGGAGAAAAAATGAGGCAGGGTTGCCAAAATTCTACCTGCCAATATACAAGGTATGTGAAGCTGATTATATCATTTCTCGAATTCCAATGGCAATTGAAGCTCACAATATTCACATGACCGTGGCAGGCCCAGCGGTGCGATCACTGTGTTTGCTGCAAAATATCTGTAAGGCGGATATCCCAGCAGGTATCCAAAATATCACAAGGTATCCAACACGTTGATATCTCGTGTATCACAGTGCAGACACCCGGGTAGACAGCAACTCTGTCTGACAGTATCCACTACGTAGATACTTAAGATATCGCAAGGTGTCCACCAGTGTGGATAGCTCACATGTCATCCACCGGATATTCCTGGATAGCACAGTTGTCTCTTTGTTATCCACCGGTAGATATCTTAAATATTCTGTGATTTAACCTGCCTGAAAACCTAATTATCCTACAATGGATAGTCACTCTATCGTCTGAATTGGATTACCGCCCGAATCGAGATCATTTATTGCAGTTTAGTTAGATTAGATTACATCACTGTGTCGCCATCAATCCCGCCGTTATTTCCCGCCATCAACCCGTCATTGCCACCCGCCGCTCCCTATAGACGGAATTTTCAATCCAGAACTCCATGGTGTCGAGATGATTCGGTGTGGCACGGCGGAGGTCTCGCTCGAGCTGCTGTTTCTTGCGCTTTGCCGGTCGTAACTGGAGTGCGGAGAAGATGGCCTTTGCACTGCGAATAAGCGGACAGCATTTTGGACTTGATATACGAGGAATGTACTTAGTATAGCACCTGGTCGCCTTTTGAACTGCCCACCAAGAATTCAAGAGATGTTAGCGCAAGATATGTCGACAGACATCAACTGATACCATGATGGATACCTTGGATATCTCCCGCAGCGGATAATCTGTGTATCTACCCATCGATATTGCCGGACAGCGTCAGACACTTTCGGACACCCCAGGAATCACAAGCTATCCACCCCGACGGATATTTTGCAGCAAACGCAGTGGGTGCTAAAGGGTCCCCCCAAGGCGGAAGAGTGGTGACGTCATTGATGTGTAAAAGCACTTACGTAGCTTGCATAACCTATCATTTTTGAAGAAAAAAACACATCTCACGAAGGGAAGCACCTATTGACACGGGGAAAAAAAGCACCAGAAGGCAGACAAGAACTGAGTCACTCTGCGACGGACATAGACGAGGGACACAAGGATTCAACAAAAAAAAATGCGAAAAATAAAAGAAGCTGATGGCATCAATGCCATCATCCCACGAGGTGAAAATTAAGATCCTGAAAGTTCAAAAAATGGCCCATGAAATAGATGAAAGAAACGAATCCTATAAATAGATATAGGACTCGTAAATTCGAACTTTCGGAGCAGGAATTATATATGCAACCTGAAAAACGGGGCGCCCGTAAGAGATTTATCGGAGTAGTGTCAAGCTATAGGAAATTCAGCTCTACGTTTAACGTTATCAGATGACTTCCGGTGTAGCAAGCTTCATCCATAGTTGAAGTTGAATTCGAAAAGTTGGCATGATCCTCCGGTTGAACAAGGTTGTTTGCGAAAGGATTGCATTGTGTTAACCAACGTTCCGCTTTTATGAATGGATAGGTCGAGCGGGCCAAGTCAACTGATACAATTCAAAAGAACAGCTCCGACGCAATGCGATACGTCTCCGCTGAGATTACACGGAGACGCCATGACCTACTCAAATTCCTCATGTTGGTCTTGGTGGATGGTTCACAGCGCGTAAGGGAACTTGAATGGTTTGATTGGCTCGTCTCGCTAATATTTTCCGTGGATTAAACGGATAATGCAGCGGTCAGCTTCTCAAAATCCGCCTTTAGATCTAAATAATAGGGAGACGGAACATCAACGCGGAGCAAGCCATATTACGCACCCTTTTGCGTTTTTGGATGCCAAAGTTGTGGATTTCGTGAATCCGTTCGGATATTTTAACCACGACGTGCACTTGCTGACTGATTCAGTAGTAGCATCCGGTTGCGTTGTTTTCTTCCATGGCAGGCGGTGGCATGTCCCGGAAGCCTTCCGCACGCTTGCAGTCAGAGGTGAGAAGCGCGCTTGTTGAAAGCCTCGGGTCAATTTTGACTTCCGAGGACAGTAGAATGTGAACCTCTGGGCAGACTATCCGAAGATCATGTTGGTTGGAAAGATGTGTCTAGCAGAACTTCAAGTTTTCCTAGCAGTATCGGCCTGCCTCCATGCCGGAGGTCAGTAAATATGGATTGAAGTAATTCAAATCTGGAGGAATCTCAGTGTACTTGATCAACCGCAAGAAAATATATCTCCGTATTCCCAAGTTCGTTGATGTTGATTCAACTAGCATCGTTTGCTCACGTCAGGATAACCCCGGTCCACAGCTTGGAAAATGTGTAGGAGACCGCATGAACACCCTCACAGAGACGTATTCACCTCTGCGTAACATTTATGTACACCAGTGAAAACCAGCAGTGTCTGAAAACCTGTCACACCACTGATCGGGCTTCTCGGTCTTCTCAAACATTGCGTCGCAAGGCTGAGACCTGGGCTATGTGAGTATAATAAATATTCAGCAAATGATATATCACCCACCAAAGGATTATAAACCTTTCATCGACCTTTGCATCGTAATATGGCCCTTCCTACTTTCTAAGCTGAGCAATATTGGAGTACCGTCCCGATACAGAAAAGATCCGACATAATGTCAATTGCCGCAGAAAGAAGGAAAGGTCCGATTATTTCACAAAGAGATGGATTGGATTGCAATGTAGCGGTCGCTGAAGGTCCCGTCCAAGAGAAGCATTTTGACTCTTTGTGGACCCACAAAGGTCCACATGGCCATGATCACGCCGCGGCTGCCATGACAAAAATCATTTTTTGATCTTGACTCGATCTTGACCATCATCTTGTTCACCTCTCATCTGCTCGTCGACGCACCAGCTGGAGCTGACGCTCGATGGGTTGCATTCCGAGTGTCCTGGTTTTCGAGCTTGAAGAACAAGAACTTATATATCCGTCGCCCAACGTCGATAATATTGTAAAACACGTGAACACGTTCTTCGCCTCAAAGAATCTGCAGTGTCAACAAACACGAATGCTGTCACTAGGCACGCCGATTCTGTTTGGGTTGGACGACTGTTTTTGACCGTTTCGTTTTCAGGAGGATATCATGCTGTAAGTTTATCGTTGGAAATTGTAGCTGGCCATGTTTGACTCGCTGACTTCGTTTTGTTTAGATTATTGAGATAGTGCTGCAAGCGAACCCCGCCCGTAGCGATAGCCTTTTTGGCCCAACATCCGACAATGCGTTCCTTCCGCGGCGAGTGGTTGCTCGGGTTGATTTCCCTTTCCAGGTTGGCTCGACGGACAAGGCTATAGCCGTTCCCTGGAAACTTGTGTCTGAGGTTATTCTTTGCCGATACCTCAAGAGCTACATTCTGACCGTTAATTAGGTAGCCACAATGCGTTACGTGGGGCTAAATACTACCATCCCTGTCCCCGAAATCTATTTCTACGACGAAGACCTGAATGGCAACGTTGGCGGCCCCTGGATGCTAATGGAATATGTGAGTCGGTTTTCATCTGGTGGACAGAAGCTGAGCTAGATTTAGGTGGATAGTCCCAGTCTGGGGAATATATGGCACGAAATGACCCAAGACCAGAAACATTCTGTTTGCCTGACAATTGCGGACTATTGGAACCAGCTTTTGTCCCTACGCTTCGACGCCATTGGTAGTCTCTGCTTCGACCAAAACCAGGAAATAACTATAGGGCCGCTTTCCATGCTATGTTCCAATTCGGACCTGGCCTACGATTATCCCCCCCGAGCACAGTGCGGACCTTTCACCACCGCTCGGGATTGGATACTGGCAATGGCAAACCAAGAGTTTGACTATAAGACTCGGTTATACCTGCCTCCCGGGCCAGACCCTGTGGCTGCGGGGAAAGCCGGGGCGGCCAAAGCAGCGCTCCGTGTCGACACTAATATCGCCTTGTTGTCGAAGCTATCTCTCCTCTACAAGGACAGCGCCATACACCCCATTGCACTCCGCCCCGTCGACTTTCGGATGCATAATGTCATGGTATCTGCGGAAGATCCCACCTCGATCACAGCGGTGATAGATTGGGAGGGTACGCAGACCGCGCCGATTTGGGATATCCGGAGGCCATCCTTCTTTGACCTGGCGCAGTACGAGGAGCAGCAAGAATTGGACGCCATAGTTTGGGCGAAGGTGGGGAATCTCAACGCTGAATGGGCGGAGGGAATGGTTTTGGGAGTTTCGCTCAGAAACGCCACACAGCGCGCGAGACTGAGTGATTGGGAACCGGAAGATTATCCACCTGAAGGTGCGTTAGTAAAAATTCTATGTTTCTTTCTGGACTTATTTTGGCGTCCTATAGAAGGTTCCACATAGCAGTGACGCAAGCGAAGTCAGTTTACAATTGTATTTAGTTGCCAAATTATTCCCACAGGCTGTGTCGAGTGTCGAGTGAAAACACTCAGTTAATTTAAAAGTGGAGAAGAGGCCATCGGCCTCGGGGGCCGGGGGCGCCCGGTTTGAAATATGCACAGATTTTGCTCATTCCAACTCGGGACAGATTCAGCATGAGATACTGTGTCTCAGAGCCGTTCTCGCAACGTTACGTTAGAGCTTATTGAAGTAAGCAGAATCTAGACAGCCAGCATCGCTTTGCTAAATTTGAGTTGAACTCCTGATCTTTCACATCAAAGTCGCTTCTCAGTCGCTCCAGTCGTCGCATGCGTGCTGGAAATTCGTATTTATAAGTGTAGAGTTCAACGCACGTGTTGAAAATGTCGAGGAGATAGTATATGCAGATATCTGCGGGAGACTAAAAACAAATTCGTGCCCTGGGGGAGGGATAAGATGTTCTTGATGATGCATATATGGTATTTTGCCATTTTGCTGCTTTACATCCCCTTCTGTTTTCGGCAGGCGGCGTTGAGTCCAAATTGAGCTGTTTGTCCTTGTGTGTCGCATTGTCTCTTTTGAGTCTCTTCTTCCGCCACTGCAGTGCCACCTGCCCCGTGCTTGCCACCCCCCTGCTACCTTTATGGCGTCACAAACCGAATTGCGGCTGGGTATCACGGAGGTGTGCTCAGCCATCGATCTCCAAAACCAGGTCCTGCGCGACCTGGAGAAAAAGAAAAGCGGCCTACAGATCCAGCTCAATTCCATCCTTGATCCTATGGCAAGGGTGCCTTTGGAAATTTCCTCCGACATCTTCCTCCGCTGCCTTCCGCAGGAGGACCCCATTCCCAACAAAAATACCGCCCCTTTGGTATTCCTCAATGTTTGCCACTTGTGGACGAATATCGCGCTTGCCACTCCCTCATTATGGGATAACATGGACATCAGGGATCGACGCCGTGCGGGTTTTCCGCAGCTCATGGAGAAATGGTTTTTGCGGTCTGGTAGCCGACCACTCACGGTCGCGCTTTCCGGAACTCAGAATCAAGCTATTCGCAACGAGGTGTACAAAAATGCGTCTCGAATGCAGGGCCTGGAGCTATTCTTTCCGTCTGGAGAGCACCTCAAAAAGATGAAGATGTCTTTCCCCTCTTTGAAAACTTTGGCCATTGGTCAGGGACAGATTGGCTACGAACCAGACTTCAACACGGAGTATCGTTACTCCGAATATCCTTCCGGATGTGTTGATATGTTGCTTGCTGCTCCACAACTCGTCGACTGTACACTTAGCGACCTCTGCTACGAAGCGTACAGCATACACTCTGTATCCACGCATTCCAGTCTGAAACGTCTCCGTTTCGAGGGTGAGGCTACCAAATCCATGGCAGTTCTTCATTACCTCACTCTTCCCGCTTTGGAAAGCCTCGTCATTTCCCATTTCAGCATCAATTACGATGCCTTCCTTCGTTTCCTTACGCGATCCGCTCCGCCATTACGCTTTCTGCATATGACCCCTCCGGAAGAGTGGAAAGACGCCACGGGTTCCGCCGCAATAACGGATTTCTGTCGCCTCGTTCCCGGCCTAGTTTCTCTGGAGGTGTTTTCCTACATTGGCCGGACGGAACAAAACGCATTGCCTAATTTCCTTAATGCGATCAATGGGCAGGATTTGCTTCCAATCCTAAGGAAACTCTCATTCCGCGGATACGCGCCCCCCCATCCCGCCTACGAAACCTTGATAGACGTGATTTCGGCCCGCCGGGGAAAACTTGAAAAATTTGTCCTCCGTGGCGTACCTCAGTCGCCGGATGAAGATATTATTGCTCGCCTGCGCCAGCTTGTCGAAGGCGGAACGGAGATCTTGATTGCACGAAAAAGTCGCAATTATGTATGAAGTTCGTACATTTTGTTCCCTCAACCATCTAACCTACTCTGACATCGATATCCTTTCCCAGTTGGTCGTCAACGATATTCTGGCGATGCTATTATCAGTCTGAGTTACTTACTTCGGGGTTGAACTTATTCAATTTCCCCTACTCGACTACTTCGTAGATCACTCTCCGCAGAAATGGGCCTTCTAATAAGATACAGGTGGCAATGCACCCTAATAAGATCGCCTCAGGACAGGGTTTAGACGGGAGTTTGGTTTGCTCCTCCGATGCCTCTAGCCATGGATCTGACTCAATATTTTTCATTATGGTTGATTGAATCACATTGAGCAAATCGTCGGAAGCTGTTGAGGCTTGGACTTATGAACCTTGGTTAACCCATGTTGCATAAAACGCTCCCGGATCCATTCAATTGTTATTTTTTGCTTCATCGTTATGTAAATGAACAAGACTTGTCCAAAAGGAGAAACATACATGTATTTGTTTGGTGATATTGTGCTACATCTTACCCTCTCATTCGACGACAGACCAGATGAAATGTGCGTCGAGGAGATATCATCGGCCATTGAACTCGAAACCCAGACACTCTGAGACTCCTATCCCGCTGCAAGCCCCGTTGGCTCATCTCAGGCCCCTGAGACCCGGGTCGGTCTCCACCGGGCGGAATTTTCCCTGCGCCCATCCTCCGCCCGATACCGGCGTTGCTCTCCATCCGCGCTACCAAGTTGAAGACGGGATCACCTCTACCGTCATGCCAACTGCTGGATTTTGATAGGCTTTTGGAGCTTACGGGGTTAGTAAGTCGCACAGGGAGGGTACGATGTGGACCGTACAAGATCCAAGTTGCGGCATTCGTTGGACTTCTCGTCGCAAACTATGCCCTTAGTCTTGGCATTCATTGACCCGGTTATTTGGGCTGGGTCAACGGAGGAAACGAGATACGTAAAATCACTAGTACTGTGCGCCAAAGACTCTCACTTTTTAACCTCCAAGGCATTATTACATGCGGGGCAGCACCATTGTTCTCAGGAGGAGAGTGTGAAAGAACAACTAAAATCGCCACGAAGATGGTACGATCTGAGTCCCAACAGATTTGACAGCCGGCGGCGAAGTGACCTGATTAAACACCAAGCAACACACCAAGCAACTCGCCCTGCGAACAACGGCCGGGCCAAAACCACACCATAATTATGAATGTGGCACGACTTTCGTCTTCAGCAAGAGATTTAACCGCCGAGTTCACTGAGTCGGAATCGAACAAGTCTTCCTTTCTATGATTGACATGAGCCTCCCCGATGAATCACCAGCTACACCCCATCTCTCTGCCCAACTTGATCACCAACTGGTACTCAAGCACGAAGACGAAAAACATGGCGAGCATTCCGACCAGGATGCCATTGACTATCCGGGCGGTTTGAAACTCATTCTGATCACTGTCGCTCTATGCTTGTCAGTTTTCCTTGTGGCTCTTGTACGTTTCTTCCTCAGGCACGAATCGATATTCACGCGGCTGCAGGACAATACAATCATCGCAACCGCCATTGTCCGTATTTTGCATTAACCATTACCAGTTTCTTATTACTTCGTGCAGCCCAAGATCACAGACCAGTTCCAAAGCCTCGACGACGTGGGTTGGTACGGATCCGCGTATGTCAGCTTTACCTGTCAGCTTTCCTCCTCGCTCACCGTGTCAGCAGATATCTGCTTACAACCGCCGCAGTCCAACTTCTTTTTGGCCGGCTCTATACTGTCCTATCGATCAAATGGGTGAGGATTCTGTCCACTTCGACTTCCCAGCCTGAAAAGGGGGGTACAGGTTTACATCGCCGCGATCTCGCTATTTGAGATTGGTTCCGTCGTTTGCGGCGCCGCTCCCACGTCGTCGGCGTTGATTATCGGACGGGCAATTGCTGGCCTCGGTAGTGCTGGCATTGCATCCGGTGCTTCTATCATCGTCGCGCATACGGTGCCATTAGAAAAGCGGCCTAATTACATCGGGTTGATTGGCGGCATGTACGGTATCTCCAGTGTCGCTGGACCGCTCGTGGGCGGAGTCTTCACTGACAAAGTGTCTTGGAGATGGTGGGTTGATTTTTCCGACTAAGTCAGCGACGACGCTCACGTTTCGCAGGTGCTTCTACATTAACTTGCCCATTGGCGCCGTCACTTTGCTCGTGATTATGGTGTTTTTTGAATCCCCTGCTAGCCGCAAACCGGGAAGCATCGGGTGGGCAGCGCGTATCAATCAGTTCGACCCTTTCGGCACTGTAACCTTCGTTGTTGCAATTGTATGTGTCCTTCTTGCTCTACAATGGGGAGGGACCAAGTATCCCTGGAGTGACGGCCGCATCGTCTCCCTCTTCATCTTGTGCGGTGTCCTAATCTCGATTTTCACTGCCATCCAAATTCGTATGCAAGAACAAGCAACACTTCCACCGCGTATCTTGAAGCAACGCAGTATCATGTCGGCGTCCTGGTTTGCATTCTGCTCGGGTTCCTCGTTTTTTATCCTTGCATTCTTCGTGAGTTGTGTTCAGTTCAATTTGCAATGAAATCATTACAACCCCGTTGTAGGTTCCGATATGGTTCCAGGCCGTCAAAGGCGTCTCTGCTATTCAATCAGGCATCAATAGCATTCCTATGGTGCTCTCGCTCGTTATTTCTTCAATAATCGCTGGAGGCCTGACAACTTATATCGGAGTGTATGCTCCTTTCATGATTCTGGCCTCTTTCCTCATGTCGGCTGGCGCCGGGGTGATCTCGACATTTACCTCCAGCACTGGACACGCTCACTGGATCGGCTTCCAAGTGATATACGGCCTCGGCGTCGGCTTCGGCATGCAGCAGCCCATCCTGGCCTCCCAAACCGTTCTCAGCCTGGAGGATATTCCCGTTGGTACCTCGCTCGTCATGTTAATGGAGTCACTCGGTCAGTTTGCACATTCTGACTGAGTCCATGGTCTGACAAACCTTGATTCTAGGAGGCGCTATATTCGTATCCGTCGGCCAGAACATCTTTTCAAACCAGCTCATATCCGGTTTGACGAGCCGTGTTCCGGGTGTCGACCCCGCCAGTGTTCTGAACGCTGGTGCGACGAGCCTGCGAAACTCCGTCGACGCCCAGTACCTGCCTTCAGTCCTCTCCGTGTATAACCAGGCCCTGGTGTCCGCATTTTACGTGTCCATTGCGATGGCCGGTCTTTCTTTGGTCGGAGCCCTGGCAATAGAGTGGGAAAGCGTAAAAAAGGACGCCGCTGAAAAGACGATGGGATGATATCCAGAGTTTCGCCGAAGCTAAATAGGTGTTTTGGAAGTGCAGTGAAATTATGCGGTAGTAGCGTGAGGCCATGTCAGAATGGAAAACTCCTTTTCCCGATGATTCCACATACCTTTGAGGATGTTACTGCGTATATTTCTCAATTTGACGTTCTAGCAATTGACTTCTCCGACACGAATCTCCTGGAAATTTCCAGTGGCATCACTTTTGGAGCCGTAGGTATCTAGAAATGAGATGGGCTCTTCAGAATTCTTTCCTCGCAATTTTTCTCAGTCAGAAAAGACTAAACAACACGGAAGCAACCGGCCCGTAACGATCCGACGATTCATCACAGCAGCACAGCCTTCTGCTTTCCACGTCCACCTTACTCCACCACCAAGCAATTTCTCCGTTCGAACCTTACCAGTGAGCAAACAAACATTGAGAGGCCGTCGTCTGACCCACTTATCTGTTGCCTTTAGACTCCTTTAGACGCACACCATGTTCGATCGTGACGCTCGCGAAGCCGACCGTGCATGCGTCGCAGGGATTGATATCGAGATTCATAACCTGGAGGATCGCATTCGCTTGTTGCGGCTTGAGTCAATACCGGAACGCCTGCGGGCCGACACCTATCCGTTATTGCTGACCGAAATCACATCCGAAATATTCCTTCAATTTCTCCCACCATATCCCGACTGCCCACCTTTGACAGGAAACTTCTCGCCTACTCTTCTGACACACATATGTCGGCAATGGAGGGAGATTTCCCTCGCTACTCCTGCTCTCCGGAGAGCAATATCACTAACCATTGGAGACCTGAATAACGAAGAGGCTACTCTCTTAAACATCAGGAAACAACAATTTGCTACCCAGCTTCAAGCCAAAACTTGATAGCAGTGGTAGTGCCAGTAGCACCAGTAGCATTCGGTGTGATTGCAAGTAGCTCTTGGTAGCGCCCAGTAGCACTTCAGTCAGAGCTTAGTAGCTCCAGTAGCGTTTCAGTTATGGATCAGTAGCATCAGTAGCATCAGTAGCGTCTGGGCTGGGTGTCCATAGCAGATGGTAGCATATGACCCATAGCTCAGTAGCCGTCAATATCAGGGTGGAGGAAAAAAAATTGGTTGCAATTTGAGTTGAAGACTAATGAAGAATTATTCATGAGTGAGTACATAAGGGTGTTTCAAATATGAAAATTCAACTCCCAACTTCGAGTGTAATTTTTCCTGATTTCTCACTGGGAAGCACAAGAAGCCTTCCAAATCAGACAGAGGAAGTTGGAACATGAAGACAGACACAAAGGTGGATGTTGAGTCCTGGTCCAGATCATGGTTTGATATCCAACTAATTTCTCTGGCCTATTTCATGTTCCAACTTCTTGTGAAGTTGGGAGCAAAGTTAGGGTGGACACCAAGTTGGAACTGAAGTTAGGATATTTGAAACACCCTGTTGGAGTATAGCATGTTTTGCCAATGAAACTATTTGGTACTTCACCACTTCCTTTGCAATTTGATTACTTTGAGACAGTGCTAAACTCTAAAGTTGCTTGCTGGTTGAGAGTTTACACCTTTTGAGAAAAATATCAGTGTATAGTGTAAGGTGGTTTGCATTACACTGGCCCTTTGGCCTCAGCCCATCTTGAGAGGCTAGAACATGTCTCCGATACTAAGAGAATGGATCACCATATGTACATGAGAGAATTGAATGGGACGGGGTAGGCTGCCAGTTTCAGCCTTGTTTGATATCTTTGAGCCTCTTTTAACAGTCTCTTGGTCTAGTGGTATTTTGTAACCTCTTAAGTTTTCTCCATTCGCGCGACGTCTTGCGTTCGATCCTCAGAGTCGGTAAAATTAAAATTAAAATTAATTAATCAGTGCAACTAATATTCCCTTCCCAACATCGTCGGCCGCCAAGTTCCCTTGAACCAAGGCAATTACCTGTGATAAGAATACACAGAGGGGTTCCTTTTGCGTGTAAGGATTGCTATCAGATTGCTACCAGACCGCTACTGAGCTTTGGTGGACAGCTACCAGGAGCTACCGAGATTTGGTGGACTGCTACCAGGTGCTTGGTATTTGGGGACTTGTCTAGCCGACTACCACAGCTATCGGAGCTACTGAGTGCTGGATAGCCATGTCCTTTTTTTCTGATGAAGTGGCTGGTCAGGTCCGGCTCTCGTCCTCTGTCCATTCGAATGAACGGAAATCGCCACAATATACGGTATGAACTCATTCAGGTCATCGTTACTTACCGTCCGAGGTGGGAATACCTGGAAGCTTCCAGTTAACTGCCCGAACATATCGCTTTGCTGGCCGGCCCAGCGCCCCTACTCCGCCAAATAAAACTCTCGGTCGACGATTTCTGCTTTTCTCCGGTTGCATTTGACGAGACACCGCTCCTGCGCACCTGCGAGCTGCAGCTTTTCGCTGTTTCCGCCGTCAACTTAGTGTGGACACAATTAACTAACCTAGTCTTGGTATGCGCATTTCGGTGGGAATGCACCCATATTTTGCGCCACACGGAGAATCTCGTCCACTGTGCACTGGCATTCACGGGAGGCAGCAGTGGGGCTCAACCCGATTTAACCCTTCCGTGCCTAGAATCATTGGTGTTAATGCAACGCATTAAAGTAGCATCCCAGTGACGCATTATCTCGACAGCTTGACCCTCACTACTCTGCGCAAGCTCCAGGTTGCGGACAGTTGCCTTGGAGCCAACCTCATTAACTCTATAAGGTCATTCATCTCGAGATCTGGATGCGAACTGGAGGAGATATGCATTGCAGGGCCCAGATCCATGTCGAAGGAGTCGTACCGCAAAGCCTTCCATTCCAAAGGTGTCGTTCAACAGGGATCTGCGCGACTGGAAGGACTAGGCAGCCGAGGAGGATATGAACTGCGAAGTGACCGCGGATAGTACTATAGTGAGCCGGATGGAACAGATTCCGATGCGGGAAGCAGTCACGATTCTGAATAGCCGTGTTTCTTGTTCTATTATAATGTACGTGGCGAACTATTTTTGTAATTTTCTTCATCTTACTGGTGGCAGTTAGTTGGTGATACATTGTTATATGACGCCTGTATTTGTTGTGTGCCAAAGTTTTAAATCTCATCTCCCCTTTGCGCCACAAATATCCACCATCAATATCCACCACCCCATCTAGAATCCTACGAAAGGAAGTCAGACGCATCGCATACCTGTCTGAGAACATTCACAAACCTCAGATATAATTCTCTGTTTCCGTTCGGATGTGAATCTTCATCCCGTCCGCAACAAGCTGCCGCAGGCGAACGAGAAGATCAGGATCGGGTTTCGTGGGCGCAGGGAGTGAGGACGCAATGACTCGGAACGATTTGATTTGGGAGCGACGAGTGGTGAGGAAGTTGAGGAGAGTTTCGTAAACAGGACGAGGGGGACGATAGCCCCGGATTGTGAGAGTTCGGAGCATCGAAAACTCCCGGTCCGAGACGACTTTGAAGAACGTATACAACTTCGGATGACTGATGTACAGCTCGAGCTCTGCTAGGTTGGGAACCAGCGCACAAAACTCCTCTATTGCGATCCCCCCGCCCTCGATACACCACTCATACGGCATCCGAAGACGCAGAGAGTGCAATGGGGATGGAGAACGAGTGAGAAATTTGAGTAAGAGGGGATATTCTTTCGCTATTGTGCCAAAACAGGGAAGCCATAGACTTTCCAAGGCAGGTAGCGTAAGATACCATAGAATGGCGAGATCATTAGTGTCATAACTCTCGAAACGGAGGTGTTTGAGGCTGGAATGTGTGGTGGGTGTGGGCTTTCGGTTCCGATGATGGTAGGATATGGAGTCGAAGGTGCACTCGACCAGATTTGGAGCAGCGATCAAATTCTGGACACACACAGAAGGATCTTCGGAGAAACAATTTTCCTCATCATCGCTGTCTTCTTCGTCATCATCGCGAGGACCCTGGCCAATGGTTAAAGTCGTCAGCGAAGGGAATGGTATCGTTATGCGTAGGAGCTCCGCTCCAGACGAGAGGTTTAGCCCCAAGTTCTCCACCCGATGTGCGTTGTTGTGCACCAGATCATGGATGGCTGGACTCGGATCTTCGTCAAGTGAAAGACGCAGCAGTCTTCTACCTGCGCGCAATATCCAGCGCTCCATGAGTTTCGGGAAGTCTTCATGACGTCCCCGGGGAACACATATAGCGGCCCACAACAGAGCAGTCGAAAGAGCGATGTCACTCCACGAACGACATACACCGAGGAATATCATAGGGGCTGAATGTTTATCGGGAGCGGCATCACCGGAGACGCAGCGCAGAAAGATGTCGGATGAGAGTTCCAAAGGCAATCGCGCCACTGGATCGAGGATGGCGTTCAGACGGCCCTGAACCTTGCTTTTGTGCTTCTCCAGGTCTCGGAGTACCTGCTTTTGGAGTTCGATGGCACATGAGAGGTCCTCGATGTGCTTCTGGAGGTCAGCGACAGACTCCGTCTTGTCTGCCATCGGGTGAGAGAGCAAGATGGGGCACATACCACCAAACAATGGTTTCTCCTTTTAGACAACGCTTAAGTAAGGCCCGCCGCATCTCCATGTGGTAGAATGGCCAACCAAGTTTCTGGATATCTCAGAGAGGCATGAGGCCAGTTAGTGCTGTCCAAATACGGATATAATACGCCAAACCCCGTATCATATTCATATCCATATCATATTCACCCACCGAACACCGTATCATATTTATATTGTAGCATATTGATATTTTGGTACTGAATATGAATATATTTTGAATATATTTGAATATATTCTGCAGATTTTCTGGTCGAAGAAAAGGGTGTGAATCCTGTCTCACAGACTGCGAGCCTTCTACATGTAAGTCAAGGAATGTCAGGGGACATGCACTGGACCTTCTGAGAGCAAATGGGATACGACACTGAACAGATACGCAAGTTGAACTTTCACATCACAACATTGTGATTGGAACAAACAGTTGAAAGGTCCGACAGGTAGCCGGAATGAGCCAAGAATTACCGGCTCAGTTCAATTTCAAGCTCGGCACACAAAAGTGCATGGTCCGGTGGATGTCATTTCTGATTTTCCACCGGCAAAGTGGTAGTTTTGTGTATTCAAATATATTTGAATATGCCGCGGCCCGTATCGTATTTTATTCATATCATATCATATTCATATTCAGTCGTATTCATATTCATAGTCTGGTCCTGGGACCGTATCGTATTCATATTTTTCTGAATATATTCAAAATATATTCAACCGTATTATATTCTTGGACAGCACTAAGGCCAGTAGGTAGGTAGGTAGGTAGGTAGCATTACACGGCACGGTCCCGCTTAGGAACGCCGGGGCCCAGGGAGTAACTGAGTGCACATGGCACTTAAGTACACTACGGTCCCTGGACTTCTCCATGCACTTCTAGCCGAGCTCACGTCCTCAAGCTTTCGACCCGCCGCGGTAGAACTAGACGAAATAGAAAATCTGATCAGCAAAAATGCGTGAAATTGATCGAGTCTGCACAAGCGAAGCGACCGCACATCTTTCCAGTGTCCACAGGAGGCTCAATTTGCTCCCAAAATAAAGTCGGAGTTGCCTGAGTGTGTTATGTAAGTGCTCAATTGCTGAGATGTACTTGTGCCTCTGGCAGAAGCACACGAGAGGAGAAAAGTATCGACAATGTTGCACCTGGATGTGACATTTCTGGCACCCTCAAAAAAGCTCCGGATATTGCGAGACTTGGATTGATTGCAGATTAGAGGTTGTAACATGGGCAGATAAAATATCTAAGGCCCGGGCTGCACAGGGCACGAGCAGCGGCCTGCCATCAATTCCTCCGTCAGACACCGCGTTTAAGCTCAATCTACGCCGGGCCTGTGTAGGTCCGTTTATGTCACCTACACAGACCTACACAGACCCTCTGGGACTGTCACCTTAGCAGACCCTGTGTAGGTCTGCGGATATTATCTCGCCGATCTCAACAGAGGAGAGGGTCTGTGTAGGTAGTTTGACCTAGCAGATCGGCAAAGATCCTTTCCGCAGACCTATACAGAGCTCTGCAAGTCTATCTACCCACAGGGTCTGCCTAGGTCTGCTAGGTTGCCTTGCCAGATCTCCACAAACCCTGCCTAGACTTGTCTTAAACGCGGTGAGAGCGGGGTTTAAAATAATATCACTCGATGTTCAACTTGACTCGAGAATGAAACAGAAGGAACACTGAATCGCCGAAGCTGAATTCTTTCGATGCACCGGGTATCTACAAGCACGGAATATATACCGTTGGTCAATCAAAGATTGTGCCTCCGTCTACGATGCACGTCGGTCAGAGAACAACACTCACAGTTGAACAGTAGTTTGCCCTTAGATACCGTTAGCAGATTGTCTACCGCTCAACTTGAGACAAAACACGCACCTGTGATGAATTGTGGTTCCTTGAACGCGAGGAATGACGCGAGGTTGGCGATATCAATCGTTGTGCTTGAGCTCTACTGAGTTCTTTTTTCAATGCAGACGAGGACGAGAAACTAACCCGATTTTAGGCAGTACATTATGCGACTAGGGAGGATATGAACTACGCCGTAGTGAGCTGGATTAAGCAGATTCGGATGAAGGCTCCGACTGGTAGTGAGTCGTTGCGTCATGTTCATAAACTGTTTTCTACTGTTCACCCATTTACCTCCTAGTTTAGCTAGCGCTAGCGATCCGTTGTAACAACAATCATCAACTTCAAATTCAAATCTGCAGTTGCTGAAACAAATAAACAGATTCAGAAAGCGGATGAAATAGTACTTCTAATGCTCTTGTAGTGCTCACGCCGCAAATGTTGTTTCACGCAATATTCTGATTTTGACATCATTGATTATTACGATTCAAAACAGCCAACAATGTAGATAGCTAGTTAGAATTGAAGATAGTGCTCAGAGCCTGGTATGGTGTATAAGAGTCTGTACGATGTAGTATAGGTCCATGGTATCCTTTGGTTAATTTTATTGGTACAGCGCATCCGGAAGATGGACGCGTTCACAACCCGAGAGTGCCGAGCGTGAGCCCGAGAGCGAGCGAGCGCAGGAGGCCGGCGACGTCGACGAGCCTGTTGGGTAAGGTAAAAATTAGCACGACTCGAGCAATCAAGAAGGGAGGTTGCGCACAGGTTAGCGACGAGTCTGAGGACACCGGCGAGGAGGATCTCAAGGCCGAGCAAGACCTGGTTGAGCGACGTGTCGATGCCGGCGAGGAGTCCGCCAAGGGCTGGGATAGTGGCGGCGGTGCCGAGGAGTCCGTCCAGAGCATTGGTGACGTCCTATACACGACGCGTTAGGAAAGGGTTTACAATTCAACGGGCTGGGGCCAACATACAGTGATGATTCCGGCAACGAGGTTAGCAATTTCGTCGTCGGACTGGCGCTTAGAGACGCTGGTGGCGGGAAGAGCGGCGAGCGATGCGGTCGCCGTGTCCAGGGCCGTGGTCAAGTCGTTGACGAGGGGCGTTACGGTCTCGTCAGTGGCTGTTCCGCTCGAGACCAGTGCATCTGAAGGAGTCGGGTGTTAGCGAAAAAATAAATGAAAGAGTGCGGCGCACGTACTGATCTGGGGGAGGATCGAGTCGGTGGAGGTCTTCAGGGTGTTGAAGACAGTCTGAATGTCAGCGGTCGAGGCGCGCTTGTCGACAACAGCGAGGCCGGCGGGGGTGGGGCTGGCCGACACAAAGCTCGCGGAGAGGAGGAATAGGGAAGCGAAACGAAGGGCGAACATGTTGAATTAGGTGTGGGTGGGATAGGGTGTTTGTGGGAGGTGGAAGTGAGGATGTTTTACACTGGATGAGCGGTAATGTTTTTTTCAGTTGTTATGGTCTTTTATATGTTGAAGACGCGAGGAAAATCGTCACCGTCGCGTCATGAACCGTCCTCACACTGAATCGGGTTGGTTGATATTGTTGCCGTGCAACGACGCATAGCTGCAGGGAAAAAAAGAAGTTTGCTCCAGCGCGGTGGTTGGGGTGGGAGCCATCAGCGACTTTTCATTCCCCAAGTGGAGAAGCCCGAACCACCGCCCGGTGATGTCAGAACAAAATAACGGGGATCACACCAAGATGATTCTAGTCCAGGAAGTCTGAGGAAGGCTTCTCGCATCCTCAGTGGCCGCTTGGCAGAGTTGAAGCCACACCTTGTCCATGTCTACTCAGTTTGCGCTGGAATTAGAGAATGACTTCGTGAAGATCCACCAACATCCAAACCCACCGAGCTCCACTGTCGTACTTTCTGATCGGTGGTAAATAAATTCATATTCTGATTGTTGCTTGAAAATAAAGCCTACGCAAGCCGCGTGAGCCTCGTGTTAGATCGACGAGTTAGAAAATGACGACGGACTTTAGCTCATACTTGCCGGGTCCTGATGGAGCGGCGAATGAAATATATCAAGATTTCTGTGAGAAAGTGAGGCTCCACAGGCGCGTATAGCTGAAATAAAAATGAGCGCCGTCGCCTCTTGGTACCGGTCGAAAATTGGTGCAGGCTCTCGAAATTGATGTAGACTCTCAAGATTGACTTAGAGTTCCTATATAGAGAATTCGTAAGAGAAGTACTGAGAAGTACGAATAGAATGCACGTTGTTGACAGAATGTGGCTAAGTTTTTGATGCATCATGCATGGTGGGTGCCTGCCATGACGTCAGTTAAAAGTCGTTGGTGAGAGATGCTGATCGGATCCCTCGCGAAGCCGGGAGGAGATCGGCATCGCCTTCCATCCGAGCGGCAAGAGTTGCCATATTCAGACGAGCTTCTTTTCCCGCAGCCACCACGTCCGTGAGGGAAGGACAGTGCACTCGCCGCTGTCCTTCCTGGTTTCCATCTTCGCTGCTCGGGATTGATTGCTCCCATTTCCTGCAATCATTATCCAGATTTATCGCGCTATCGCACGGATAGTGATCCGCCGACTTCAAGTCGAGTCTTCCAAATTCACGCCGCACATTTTCTGCGAGACAGTTAGTTGGATGACTCTTACAGCATATGTTTTGCTGCATGGTTGCAGATGCGCTCCCAATACCTTTTTGTTTCGCTGGAACATTACTGATCGTTCTTGTTTTCATACAACAAATTCAGCTTGTATTCATTAATCATCACTTAAATAAATCGTGCTGCAACGGAGCAAGACACCCTTGGCACGTCATCTCGCTATTCAGTGAGATGAGACGTGGTGCAATGGCGCAAGACACCCTTGTCACGTCGCCCAGCTGGACTCTGGTCCACGGGTACATTGTACATTGAAAACGTGATGCAACGGAGCAAAACACCCTTGTCACGTCGCCCTGGCTGGACTCTGGTCCCCGGGATGCATTGAAAACGTGGTTCAATGGAGCAAGACACCCTTGTCACGTCGTCCTGGCTTGACTGCGGTCACCGGGATACATTGAACATTGATCAGATGGTTCAACGGCGCAAACTCCCTTGCCACATCCCAGGTGAACTCACGTTCTCCCGGGTACAGTTTACATTGAAGGTGGTTCAACGGTGCAAACTCCCTTGCCACGTTGCCCCGGGTGGACCGCACTCACCGGGGTACAGTTTACAGTTTACATTGAACGAGGACATCGAACATTGAAATTGTGGTTCAGCGACCGCAAGACAACCTTGTCACGTCGCACAGGTGGACCGAGGACCTTTATACATTGAATGCGTGGTTCAACAGGATACCTAGATCAGTGCCACTTCGCCCTGGCAATCCATTTCACCTATGTTATCTTTTACATTGAACGGGGTTTTTTCAGCGGAGCAGAATAGCGATAACACGTCACCGCGGTGGGTTACGTTCGAACCTGCTTCAACTGCCGAATGCAGGGTAATGGGGCGAATTACGCCCTTGCCATGCCACTTAACAGTTCAGCACTGTAATGTGCACCCACATCTAAAGCGATTCAGAAATGTTGTGCTTTGAGCGAGACAGTGTTTAAACCCAATTTAAATACATTGAATATGGACTGTTCCTACTGTGCCGCCGGATTTCTGCCGCAACGCGTAAGAAGAACACTGCAAACTGCACCGCATACAGTATCACCGGCTACATTGCTGTTTTAATAGACCCACAGACCTGCTTTCAATGCAAATCAGAGGGCATTTGACATGAACTCCTCCCGCACACAGTGTTGTCCTCATAAACCAAGGACATCGATGCCGCTTTCGTTTTCTTTGAATTCAGATCTTACTCATGGTGCTATCATTATGAATGACCTTTACCTCGTAATATTCGTTGCGCATTGTGCTTATAAAATAAAAGCAAATCATTCACTCAACCAGATGTCTCCATTGAACATGATCGCATCGGGCATGGATTAAAATTTCATGTTACAATCATGGCACTGATATTTCAGTTTTCTTTTACGGCTTGTCAGTTGACTCTCCGATGCACTTAGAGGATGCAGTCACACATACAGTCTTCGATCCTCCGAATATCGGTCTCCGAGTCCATAGCGCTGGATCATACAGTTGAACCTCGAAATAGTTTCATACCGCGCCGAGTCGTGTCAAAGAGTGAAAAATAAACACACTCACACAACTGTTACCTTACCAACCGTCCTGCTCAACCGTAACACATTATTGATAATCAATGCCCCGGGCAGTTCAATGGAACTTGCAGCATTGACATGAAGAAATGAATTCTGACTTGCAGGAAGCTTGCTTACCCGGTGTTCTATTGACGTATCAAGTGAACCACAGTTCTCTCCCTTTTAGTATAACACTCACCTCAAGAGAGGATGCTGCTTGATCACATTTATCCAAGGAACGAGCCGAAACGATTGCTTTTGAACTTTTGCTCAATCATGACAGATCAATAAAATGCAGCGGTCAGCCTGGAACTTGAATGCAGACATAACACAAGAACATGAACTGAACAGTAGACCAGCCGCCCCCCCATCCTCTCCCGTCACGTCACTGTACAGGACATTCAGCACTTGAAAACCCGGTAAACCCGGTATTGAATCATAGAAAGTTGAACCACGGATTCCGTGCATGTCAATCAGTGCAGTGTTTGCTTTACATATCTGGCTGCCGAAGTCCTACAGTCTAGTAGCGACTTTTGGTTGGGCGTAGCGTCGCGCTTCACACGCCACTAGGATCGTCGCTATTGGGTGAGCGGCGTGCGTGCTCGCTCCGCGTTCCGGTTCCGAGAGGTTTCTCGGTCCACGCCCAACTACCAGTCTTTCTGTCAAGGTCTCACTGTGCAACCGAGAGACGAGGATGGAGTTGGTGAGAGATGCTGATCGGATCCCTCGCGAAGCCGGGAGGAGATCGGCATCGCCTTCCATCCGAGCGGCAAGAGTTGCCATATTCAGACGAGCTTCTTTTCCCGCAGCCACCACGTCCGTGAGGGAAGGACAGTGCACTCGCCGCTGTCCTTCCTGGTTTCCATCTTCGCTGCTCGGGATTGATTGCTCCCATTTCCTGCAATCATTATCCAGATTTATCGCGCTATCGCACGGATAGTGATCCGCCGACTTCAAGTCGAGTCTTCCAAATTCACGCCGCACATTTTCTGCGACCCACCCACCCTTTCCCCAAAATCCCGGCATATTTCTGTTCATACCACATGCATATTTGCTTCATACAGGCATCAGTCTAGATCGGAAGTCTTATCACCACCTCGCGAGCCCCTCCGAGTCATCGGCTCGACCATTCTGTTCAACTGTTCAAGCTAGCATTGAAACACATCTTATATAGACGTGAACCTGTGATTTGGCACTTCTCCTCTCCGCATACTCCTCCCTCTGCACTCAGTTCCTCAAACTTTGAGATTATGACATTCAAATGCCATTTAATATACTTGCGGTAGACAAATTTCCCGCTAATTTCAAAATGTCGTCACCCAAACAGTACCTGTAATTTTTCGGGGGGTGTCCTCCACTAGTACTGCTAGATATTTCATACCGCTCAGCCTGTTAACACATATTTCGGTCCGATGTTTGGCTCCAATGCAAATAGTAACTTCCTTGTCTCCGACCACCATAGCTTCGTTTTCGTCACTTTCTACCCACTGAAATCATTTAATGGCTGATACAACACCTACATCTCCCATGGCAGCACTTCAATTTCGAAACCGACTATGTCTTCATGACCTTCGCGGTCGGTGCCTAACCTCAAACATATACCTCAGACACACTCTCACTGCGCTAGAACATGGCTCTTTGGCTCAGTGCCACGTCTTCATTGAATTATTTCGCCGCTGGATCAATTCAGATCTGTCTCGATGCTAAATGGCACTTCTCAAGCTGTTATATCTTTTCCTTCTGTTTAGTTGCTGTTCGATTGGTGTTAATGTCACTTCTGACCTGCCGACACTTCAAACACAAGTCTATATCCACCTCTGTTTCAGACAGACCTGCCTTTATTTCCTAGTCCCTTGTACCTGGTCCATTGCGGCAATAACAATGCAAATTTCGATGCTATTCCCCAACTTTGAAGGTCTGACAGACACATAGCATTTATACGCGCAGTCATTGAGGCATTGCGGATTCTTCGCGCTGTTCGACACTAGAATAATGACAGTACTGTTCAGATTGATGAGGCCGAAGTCCAGCAACAACCTTGATATTCAGGGATGCCACTTTCTAACTTATAGTGTCTGCTCTCCGTCGTTCAAAGAAGAACTAACACTTTAACACAACTGACTACCTGTCAAATCTGCTTCTAATTACATTGTTTACCGTTCATGTTTATCTTATGCCTTACTCTACCGACACGGTTGTTTTTCTACATAGAGCAGCATCACGGCTTTGAAGTGGGATGTCAACCAGGCTTCCACGGCAATTCCACAGAATTGATGTCGTTATTGTCAATCATGCTCTGATGGTTCCCCGGTTCTGCTCGCCTTCGCGGTGTCCATTGAATTTACTTTCACGTTGCTATTTGATGACAATTATACATAGCGCTCAAGGCCTTTAATTTGCCGACTCTGATTCAGACTCCGCCGATTGACTTGGCTGCGGCACCTATCCCATTCTCCATCCAGCGGAATCAGGCAGAAAGGTGCCGGCCCTCTCTAATTGTGCTTAAATCTACACTGAGATCTTAGCAGAAAGACGAAATTCGTCGAGTTAGCCCACCCACCCGCGGCGTGCGTGCTCGCTCCGCGTTCCGGTTCCGAGAGGTTTCTCGGTCCACGCCCAACTACCAGTCTTTCTGTCAAGGTCTCACTGTGCAACCGAGAGACGAGGATGGAATGCTGTTGTAGTCGATGTCGGGCACCGTGGGTGGGCGCTCGTGGGTCGGCTTCGTTATATTCGTAACAGAGGGCAAAAATAAATGACGAACTGGCAATAGAAAATGGAAGGTGGGGCTAGTATGCATGTGAGAAGCCTAAACTTACGCTGTGTTTGGAACGCTTGAGTGTCAAGAACCCTGAAATGGTGCATGAGGACTCAGTTAGTTTTGAAGAGGTCAGATGAACACGCAACGGTATTCGCCATCGACCAGGGGGTGCGTGACGCGTGACGGTCGAATTGAATGAACTAATATCGTATTCGCACACCAGAGTGCCAGCGTCACTTGCTGCCATGGAGTTTTTTGCCAAACAATCCCGGATATCCGTGTTCACATGGGGCTGTCTGGGTTTTATTTGTTGTCTGTCCTGACATTCAGTGGAGCCGGAAAGAACACCACCCTTTTTTCCTGTAAAACCTCCACGCGGTGGTGAGTCGTCCAGATCTGGACCATAGAATCAGACCGCCAGCGAGTGACAGAAACAATATATCATCCCATGGATGTATGCAGTGCGTTACCCGTTGGAAGAGCAGAAACCGGAGACATGATTCGGGAACCCTGGCATCCTGCGTCATCGACGCTTTTCCGAGATGTACTGGGCCCGTGGAAGTTTGGTAAGTAATTAATGAGGGGAAGCACTCTTCGAGTCAACGCCGCGAGTGGTACTTGCCGTCCTCGCTGAGTACTGAGTACTGATTCGCCGTCAAGGGAGAGAGGCGGGAGAGAAAGGGACGCCGGGGACGGGCGCTAGCGGCCGCTTCGAGTCCGGGATAAACCGGGTCAGAAAGGCGAATTGTTCCGAGGCCGAATCAGGAAACGCCGTCGGGCCGAGCTGCCGCTGTGCCTGCCTCCATTTCAGGACCAACGTTGGACGAGTTGAACGCATTGATATACAGTATGGCTCACCTATCTCACCGCCAGATACCCCAAGAAAAGGAACGGTTCTTAAATAGTATCCGCGGGATATGGGTGGAATATCTTGGGTGTGATACCTTCCAGCAATTTGAACCTGCCAACCTGAGGGCCCAAACATCGGTGCGTGAAGTAGTTTGCAGAATATGAGTTCGATTTCGCTTTCTTACAGATGAACCCGACACGGTTTACGGGTGGTGCAACTTAACGATTACACGATGCAAAAAAAACAAGTTTCACGACAACCAAGATTTCCAGCTCGAGGGCTTCGTTTGCGCCTTCACCTTTGCCTCCGCCGTCTCCCTCCGCTCCTTCTCGGACAGCAACATCTTCTCCATAATCCCCATCTCACGCTTCTTCATCTCCTCCTCCGTGATGTACCCCTTGCCTCCGTCCAGCAGCGTATCGGCATCGCTCTCCGACTCATACACTCCCTCCTTCAGCCCCGCCACACAGAACACCGCGTCGATCTTCCCCCGATACCACTCCCTATGCCGCATCCCATCCCGCCACTCCTTCGGCAGGTACCCATACCCCGTCAGCGCCCCCATCAGCGCCCCCGCGACCGCGCCGTTCGTGTCCGCGTCCCCGCCGCACATCACGAGCGCCGTCAGCGCGGAGCGGAACGTCTCCTGCCGCGTGAGCACCGCGCGCAGGCACCACAGTGCTGAGCCGAGGCACTTGTATACATACCCCATTAACCGGTCGGCCAGCACCAGCGCGTCGAGCGTCTCCGCGTACGCGTGCCGTTCGAACTCCGCGCGGTCGAGGAGCGCGGCGGTCTCGGGCGGCTGCGTGCGCGCGACGTACGCCCAGGCACGCTCGATCAGCGCGCGCACCTGGGTGTCGTCGGTGATTTCGTTTAGACACAGCGCGCGGATGAGCCCCGAGACGATCGCGACGGAGAGGGCGCAGCGCGGGTCGGCGTGCGTGACGGCGCCCATGCGGATCGCCTCTGCGAAGGTCTCGTCCTCGGTCTTGAGAAGGCAGATCACGCCGATCGGGGTGGTGCGCATGAGGGAGCCGTTCGGGGCGACGTTGCGGCCGTTTTTCTCCCAGTGGCTGAGCGCGGTGCCTGTTGGATCCTCTTTGTACGTAGAGGAGAAGACAACGCTGCCGACGGTTTCTGGACGAAGTATAAAATTAGAGCAGAATGGGTTATTGGCCCAATCAAACATACTTCCGAGGCCCATGGGAAGGCGATCCAGCACACGGAGACCTTGCTCGCACCTGTAGTGGTTTCTAGTGATTATAGACAACGTAGAGAATAAAATTCGTGGGGGAGTCGCACCATGAACGGAGACGAATCGCGAAATCGTTCGGCGAGAGTTCCCGCAGCCGCAGGTAAGAAAGCATCATCAAAATTGTATGGTCGGTATCATCTGTCCATGCTCTCTGCCAAACGAATTAATCTTCTCGGCACCGAGACCTGGACGTTACTATGACTTACACTTTCAAACCGGCCTGCATGCATTCAGTTTGCGACAACTCAAAGCAGGGAAATACACACATCGATGGGTGTCGTTGTGGAACTTCATCTCGGGTTCCACCAGCGAAAAACTTGGATTTGGGGACCCATAAAATTCTAGTGCTTGCGCTGAAGTCATGAACTCTTGACACTGAAGTGAGAAATCGGCAAATTTGAATAGCTGGGGGAAGGAGTACCGGTGTAGATTCCGATGGCATCTCCCAGCGCTGCTCCGTACAGTGCACCTTCGGCTTTGTCGAGTATCTTTGGGTCGTTCATGGGGGTACGAAAGAGAGAGGAGAGATGTGCATTCAAAGGCAGTGCGATGTCTATCAAATGAATTGACGCGGTCACATGTGCCAAGACGTGTCCATAATTGCATCAATATGTTGGACCTCGACACGTAGGAGCAGTGTTGCCTCCTGCGTGTCTAATGCTGTGCATTTCACCGCTTTGTCGAAATCGTGGACGTGTAAAATTTAAATCCCCAGACTTGGTCGACTAATCAATGAACCGCCGGATCAACCAGGGGTTGAACATTAGATCGCAACTTCGCCCCACCAAGCAAATATCCTGCTCAAAGGTGCGCTTTCTTGATTACAACATCCATCCTCAAGAGTCAAAAGAAAAGTATTAATCCAAGCGCGCAGCACGACCTCGGCCCGCGCCCCCTCGCCCGGCACCACGCCCGGCACCCTTAGCAGCCGCGGCAACAGCAGCTTGGGCCTAAACAAGGAACCGAGATGAGTTCAAGTCGCAGTGGGAAGGAGGGCGAGACGTACTTTGCCCTTAGCAGCCGCGGCAGCAGCTTGAGCCTGAACAAGGAACCGGTATGAGTACAAGTCGCACCGGGGAGAAACAGAAAGCGGGACGTACCTTGCCCTTAGCCGTCGCGGCAGCAGCAGTAGCAGCAGCTTGAGCCTGAACAAGGAAACGGTATGGATACAAGTCGCAGTGGAGAGGACGGGAAGCGAAACGTACCTTGCCCTTAGCCGCGGCGGTGGCAGCAGCAGCGGCAGCCTGAACGAGAAGTCAGGATGAGTACCAGCGCAGTGGGGCAGAACAGAAAGTGATACGTACCTTGGCCCCTTGGCCCTTACCCGCCGTGGCAGCAGCAGCAGCAGCCTGAACAGGAACGCCGAAATGAGTACGAGTCGCAAGACTCGCAACGGGCAGAATAGAAAGTGAGATGACGTACCTTGCCACCATTGCCCTTGGCCGCCGTCGCAGCAGCAGCAGCAGCAGCAGCCTGAACAAAAATTCCGGGTTGAATACGAGTCGCCGTGGGACAGCAAGTGAGACGCACCTTATCCTGGGCCGCCTTTGCGGCAGCGGCAGCAGCAGCGGTGTTCTACGAGGACACAATCAGCACGGAGTTTGGTTGGAAGTATTCGAGGGCGATCAAAGATTTACCTGAGCTGCATTTCCACCCTTGCCACCCTTGCCTCCGTTCGCAGCTAACACAATAAGCGTAAGAGGAGGAGAATGGAGACTACGGATAAGACACACCAGCGTTGTTGTTATTTGCAGCGCCATTAGCGGTTGCGGTGAACTGAATTAAGGCGCATGAACAGCCGGTTGGAAAAAATAAAACAAGATGGGACATACGTAGACAACATCGTCACAAAGACCGTGCTGAGCGATGGGCACGATCACAGGCTGGTGGGTAGCGGAGGACATGATGGTGCCCATGCGATAGGTACCGGGGGGCACACCGCCAGGGACGACGGCCTGCACATTCCCCTGGGCATCGGCGCCGTTGTCGATACCCTTGAAGAAAAAGAACTTCGTCGGGTCAGAGATCTTGGTGGTGTCGAGGGAGTCGATGGCCTCAATGACGATGTGCGTGTGGCCGATGATCTGGCCCTTGTTGTTGAGCGTCTGAGGGTTGGCGAAGTAGGTCTTCTGGGCGTTCGTAAAAGTACCAAGCTGGATGTTCTTGGCAGCAAGCGTGACGGTGAAGTCCTGATTGGCTTGGATAGTATCTCCGTTCGTGGGCGATTCTGCAAGACAAGGGATAAGCGTTGAATTGGCATCGGAGGGAAAATAAATACTGACGGAATTTGGCAGAGGGAATGGCGGTGGTCGCAGGGATTTGACCGATGGGGATGGGGTTGCAGGAGCCAGTTGTTGTTTGCAGACCGTTCGTGATGGGGGTTTTCGGGAGACCGAGAGCGCAGAAGCTGTGGATTATGGTTTAGTTCAAGTTGCATGGGATTTTCAACCATAATAAAACTCGCTTAGCAAAGTTGTTCGGGGATGTAGCCGCGGCGCTTTGACCGGTAACAGGTGGGTTCTGGCCATTGTCGGTCGTCTGAATGACAGAGGCAAGAAGAGTCTTAGAGGTTTGGGCAGTCTTGGCGTCAGTCGCGGCGCCGGCACCTTGGAAGAAGCGTATATAAGAACAGCAGCCAATGAATAACATCCAAACGCACCGTCACCTTTCCCAGCATTATTTCCGCCTGTGTTCCCGGCTGTGTTCCCGGCGTTCCCAGTGTTCCCCGTGTTACCAGCGTTCGCAGCATTTCCAGCGTTGGCGGCGGCGTTTCCAGCGTTGCCGCCCTTGTTACCCTTTCGGCCGCCCCGATTCCCGGTGTTGGAGGCAGCCGCAGCATTGTTGGCAACAGGGGCTGCTGCAGCATTCTTAGCAGGAGCAGCAGCGTTCTTAGCAGGAGCAGGAGCGTTCTTAGCGGGAGCAGGGGCGGCAGCGTTCTTAGCAGGAGCGGCAGCGTTCTTAGCGGGAGCAGCAGCTGCGGCATTATTCGTGGCGGGAGCCGCTGCAGCAGCGGCCTAGGACGAAGCGTGAGGTAGGAAAATCTCGAAAACAGGGAAGCATACCTGAGAGACGACGGTGCATGCGCCGAAACCGGCGGTGGTCTTCACGGACTATAATAGATGTAATTAGGCTGCTGGAGATCCGAATATTGACCAACGTACCACGAGGCAAAGATTCTTCCTAGCTCCACCAGCGCACTTGGTGCCTGCGGGCAGCTTGAATGCGACCTTGTCGGTCTGGACTCCCTTGGGCGCCTACAAATGAATTCAGCGAGTGTGCCGTGCGCTGAGAGGGGAGGACGGGACGGACCGCGTTGCCATTGGTTGTGACAGTGCCAGCCACGAAAGAGGTTCCCTTCCCACTTGCATCAACCGAGACGGCAACGGAGGTCGAACCATCGCGTCCTCTGCATGGTCCTGAGCACCGATTAATTTGTTTGAGAGGGGAAGAAGTATCTACCCGTTGAAATTCACAACGCTCATGGTAACCGTGCCATCTGCAGCGACGGGGATGGCAGTAGAAGCGTCAAGGGTCGTCGCCGGGTTGATATTTCCGCAAGGCTTGGCGTTGGAGGGGCGCTGCACGTCGCTACGTTTGGGTGCCCCTTTGACCCCGAGAGCAGGGCTAGTCGACCAAATAAACTTGGTATCTCGGGACGGAGAAATAAGGCCATACCTTGGGATTGCGTGGGCGGAGGTGCTTGCTACCAACGCGAGGAAGATTGAGGCGCCGGCTAAAACAGATTTTCCGCCCGTGAACATCTTGACAAGAGCTTGGATAAAAGACAGGAATGGGATGTGTAAAAATGAACAGAGGAACCGGTCCTGGTGAAGGAATTCAGAACGAAAAGAACGGGGGAGACCTGTGCAACGCGGGGTTGACGCAAATCTTTTAAAGAGGTCTCCTGCTCATCAAATATCCGAAGACAACCAAAGAATGAAACATGTAACGATTGCTACGATGGCACTTACCGAGGACGTGGTGCTGATAGGGAAAGATGCCTACCGTAACCACGGGTCGGCTCCCCTCGGCTCCCCTCGGCTTCCTTTTTACCCCACCACTGAGGAAAGAAGGGAGTTGCAGAATTATTAGGGATTTCAGACCTGTGTGACCAAAGCATTCCGGGGAAGCATGGTACCAGAAATGAGAACGAAAAGTTCCCCTCTGGAAATGTGCCGACTTCGGCCATCGGTGAAGCCGATCCCAACCACAACCATGGAACGAATCACATAAAACATGTGGACTTTCTCTTGGCTCAATGTGACCCTTGGGGCGTGAGGCAGTTTTGCCCCATATAAGAGGCTGCTTGAGGCCCACCTGACATGTTATCGATCTACGCTGGCACTGCCAGATCTACGCGTAACGATTGAACCCGAACGCACGCAATGTGTGTTTTTTTTTTTTTTCAATCACTTCCTCTGTTTCTTCGCATGAAAGAAACTGTGCAAATCGCTAAAGAATTTTTATATTCAAGTGCGTTTTTTTTTCCCATTGCCGCCCTAGTGTTGCTTGGAAAGCGAGACTGTAACAGGACTTGAATATTAGTGCTTGTAAATTCAACGAGGTGATTTGTCCTCAAAGTCGGAGTAATACGACTAATACCTGATACGAACCTCTTTCTTGCGGCGCCTCTCTATACCAGTATAGCCTATGATATGAAATACCAAGAGTCTTGGAAGTATGTACTTCCGCGGACGCTGGATCATTATTTTTCCTTGTGTGGCACTGGACACAAAGCTGACATTTATTACTGTAATCCGAACACCGCAAATTTAGTCGGTGCATAATCAGCCATCCGACCTTTGCTCGCATTTCGTTCTCACCTTCTCTCAGCTTCATCTCTGTGAGAAATTTCGTCTGCGGTTGTGAATGAGCGTGATGGCCCGGCCTTGTTCTAACTTTACGCTTGGCATCGGTCCGGGGTGCGGGACCATGTTCAGGATTCTATGTAGAGGCGCGAAATAAATACTATGTACTGTTGTGTGACGCAAAAACAAGATTTGAGATGTCCCGCAAGATTCTGGGATCAAAACGCGATCATGTGTGGCATTACTGTGATCCCCATGGCGCCCTCCGCTTACCGGGAATGTAACGTTTCGGCCGTGTAATTCTACCTACCTACCTACCTACCTACCTACCTATGACTAGTGGCGAGACAGAGGCGATGGAAGTAATATTCTACTGCAAAGTTCCGGTTGCCTTCCGGCGCGTCTTCCTCTTCACACCGGACCCTTTCCCCATGGAATGCCGCGTAATGTTGCCGGTAGTGCAACAACCGCGGCCACCCGGAAAAATATTTTGAGTCTGCAGAAAGTTTTCCTTTGTATCCAAGGCTGCCTCCAATCTTTCTAGAATTCCTCCGGGCACATGCAGAAGAGTCTCGTATGAAATGCCCGTTTTTGTTCAACACAAATTGTGAACCGTGAGAACAAATGCCGATACCCCATTTGAAGTTGTTATAATTAGCTAGAACACTATAGCCTCAAATGTTTACTCAACCGGATGTCAGTACATACTGTAATCCAGTCGGATTCAAGCCTCCATGTACATACGATTGTGGCTATCAACGAGACGAGAAACGGTCTCCGAATTCATAGCCGCCGCACTTAAGCTTGGCCAAGGTCTCGTTGATCCTCATCTGGGTGTTATGCCGATGAATCCGAATGTGACCCCCACAAATTATGAGGCCACCAGGCCGACGTCTAGGTGGACGGTCAGATCCATCCATTGCCGAGCGGATAAAGATCTGGCGCAGGGCGGGCATATCGTCCACGACCTCAAGGAACGATCGCTGATGGGCAGATCGATTATTAGATTACTTCTCTATCGGGGACGTCAGATATCGAAGGAGTCGCTCCGTCACAGGCTGGCCCCGAATCTCTCTCAAAGGGATACTGTGTTTATGCAAGACGTCGCACGGGACGGTCCAACCAGCGCGGGGTGACAGGTTTAATCCGAGTCGCGGGCTGAGGCCCCTCTCTTGGCTGATTTAAGGAAGAATCTGTTGAATCGAGCTATGGTCGAGAAGGCCGGGAAGATTCAACCGGCACAGATTCAATGACACGGCGAGGGACGTGAACAGGTTGCCCACCCCCGCTTTTCCAGGATCGGAGATGGTAAGGTCCTTCAAGCGTTCGAGCTTGTTCACGAAGTCGACCACATCAAGCGTAGCCCATTTGGGGTCCTCACGGCCTATTTGCCACCTGATATGCAGAATAAGTTAATTGTGTCCATCCAGCCAGCATCGTACTTACCGCACTGTGCGGATGTTTCTCAATTTTTCGAGCGCGCGAGGCAGGAGTCCCTGAAGTCTTTCCACCGATCGGACTTGGTCCACGTCAGTCCCTGATGTCTCCACCTCGGAGGAAAACGAGATGTCGACTTTTCCGCCCAACCGAGACCATCCAGTATCACCGCCGGCCAGATCCTCGAAAGGCTCATTCACTCGCGGGTCCGAAAACCTAATACGTGGGTTGTCCCCCGAATCACGAACGACCCGCCTGAGATGGGCTGTGTTTCGTATAACTGGGCGGAGGCGGCTCCCTGCCCTCCCCAGAGGGGTTTGACCCCGGCCACAGCAGGAAAGGATGTACAGACTGATCGGGCTCCTGCGCAGACGACGTGGGCGGACGGACTCCCAGCCATCGTCGCCATCGCGAAGCAGCGGGAGATGATCTGCCGCCTGTGTTACGAATAGGTCAGAACTTTACTTAGGCTATCGTAAACTTGGAATTAAATGCGCACCCTTTGCGCTTGAGGAGCGCAGGTATCGGCGTGTGAGGAGGACCGCGGCGATTGCGAGACTGAAAACGGTGATGAGACCGATGACTGCGCCGATTATGGCGCCGACAGGGGGTGCCTTGTCGTTAACCTCTGGCGTCGTAAGTGAGAAAGACGGGGTGCTGATTGACGTCAAAGTCGGACTCGATGAAGGAATGTTTGCGTCGGTCCTGACGAGAAGATAATCCACAAAGAAGGGTTGGTCGTTGAGAACGGTGATAGTTATGGTATGACTGCCGGGTAATAAACCCGGGATGTTCAGGTTATAGTTGGTCGTCGAAGGAGGTTGGTTGGGCGGGGTTATCGTCAGCGGCGAGCCACTGTCGATGGCAGCGGAGGCATTAAACACTTCGCCGCCGCTTCCCGTGTTTACGGGCGCATACAATGAGACGGAATTTCCTTGAGAACGAGTGAGGGGATAGTATGCAAGAAATTGGCGTACATACCTTCGAAGCTGAAAGACACTGAACAGCCCGATGCCTGACTGACATGCACTGCGTATTGGAAGTACTGCGTCGATGTCTCCGTTTTCCAGCAGTTGGGTGCATATTTGATCTGAGACTCAGCGTCGTCTATAAAAAGTGTCTTTTCCGCACTGGACACTGGCGTATATAGAATGTAATCCAGAAAGAGGATGTTGTGTTTGGTGGACGAATCGCGAGTAATCAACAGCGTGTGAGATGCCTCAGGTAGGATGGGGGAAGTGAAAAATGCTTGATGGTATAGGGCACCACTGTCAACTGTAGGCGCACTGTATGTGAGGGGTGCGGACGCGTCGACGCTGAAAGCAATCGTGGATGCATTGCCTCCCGGCCCCACGGTGCCATAGACTGTGATCGACGTCCCTGCAACTCGCTGAGATTCTGGCTGACGGGCATGAGATTCTTGTGACCTACCTACAAATGTAAAGCTCGCAGTAGCACCGGCTCTAGTGGCCAATCTGGTTGTGCTCATGAACTCGGTGGGAGCGCCCAGCGAGAGCCAGCCACCGGAAGGATTGTACTGGATTGCAGGGTCGTGGTCGTCGACGATGACGGACATACTTGGATGAATGTAAGTTGCTTACTGTCCCTGGGCATTATTTCTGGAACTTGGCCTTCTCAGCATCGCGGATCTGTGATTGAATCAAATGAAGAGCGCGTACCAAACATAAAGATCAAATTCGCAGCACACTGCAAGTCGGGAATAGAGGGTGCCAACGCATATTGCAGATAACTGGTGTGAGCCGGATACTTACACTTCATTGGGTGCAAATCGAGTGCAATCATGATTCACAGTGTTTTGTCACATACTTGGATGAATGTGAGTTGTTTACTGTCCCTGGGCATCATGTCTGGAATTTGGCCTTCTCAGCATCGCGGATCTGTGATTAAATAAAGGGCACGTACCAAAAAAAAAAAAAAAGACCACAGGACAGTTCTGTTTTTAGTGTATGTTAAGAAAATGTTGTAGAGGCTACCGACGCAAATCGCAGATAGTTGAAGGGAGGTGGAGTTCGCGCATAGCATAACACTTCATTGAGTGCAAATTGAGCGCGCGCGCAAACGATCTCCAGACTCAATCCAGACTGCCACTCTCTGCCACTTGAGAGAATCACGGCAATCGAAGACTTCAGAACACATCGGGTGTATTTCCAGCTCTGGAAACGGCGGACGCCTTTAGTATCTGCTACGTCCAGTCCGTACACGCCGTGAGATTGAGAGTCAAGGTGGGGGCTCCGGGAGGGCGACGACCCCAGAAGCAAATATGCAGCAATAGCTTCTCTCGATTAGGACTCTTCCTGCTCTTCCATCTTCCTCTACCGTGTCTGCGATGTCCGAACACTGCAAAGGGGACCGTGAACACGGACCTGCCACGCTACCTCCCGGCTGAGTCGTCGCCGTCCCTCCTCTCGCCCACCCACACGGACTTCATCCCAATTCTACAGTACGCTTTGCCGAGTCCCCTCCGCGCCACCCCCGCCGTTCATTGCTCTCACGTCGCATCCATTCTCAGGTGTCGTGCCTATACAATGTTACCGAGCGCTGTCCTTACTGACTACCCACTAGTCCCGTCCTCGTATGCACACGCACTCTGCCTGCCGCGCACCCAGAAACACCGGCGCATTTGCCGTGCGCTGTGCGTGCGCGAGCAGGTTATAACGTGCCGGGTCGTCTCGCTCCATCGGTCCTTCCGGCTTCAAACCGGCCCAAGTCGCCGCTCGAATCGCAGGTGGTCTGGCGTGACTCCGCCGGCAAGTACCTGCGGCATCGCGCTCACTTCCGCAACTCCAGCACCGTTCCGGGCACAGAGCGCGCCCTCGAGCCTGCCGCCCCGAGCCCTCTCAGTCGCGCTCACGCGAGCCCCACGCCACTGAGCCGTGCCGCGCAAGTCTCCCGCGGAAGCGACCCTCGGCCTGCCGAGTCGATTGGGCGGAAACACGGAGTCGCTGGTTTGCATGTAACGACATTAGCTCGAAATATACGCGTTTATTGACTCGAATTACCTGCGTGATTGATTTTTTCGGATGAGATTGTGTGAACTGCAACGTAGATTTGGGATTGGCGCCGCCGAGTCGAATCGAATCGTTCCACGGGAACTGCATTGAGTGCAGTTCGCGGGAGAGCCGGGGCGGTGGAATACGGCACTTTGCGAGAAGTGAAATAACGCGTTTTGTTCAGGGCGAAGAACGCATGTTTGCCTTGACCCTTGACAAATACGCGTTAGATTAGACCGTGCCCAAAATGTAATTAGTACTTAGGGGACATGCCCTCGGGCGGTTTTTCCGGCCAAAAAAAATGTTAGAATGTAGTACAAATCGAGATTGACACCAGGTCAGACATACGCGAGCTTCCAAGACGCTTGATACGTCGTGTATCTACCATTGAATGGCGGCATGTAGATTGCAATAATGGGACATTGCGTATGTAGCGGGCGCTCGGCCTCCGGCGGTGTTTTCCTGGAAATAAACGCGTTAGGGTGTCAAGAACGGAGATGGAAGTGGGGTACATACCTGCGAGTTTAAAGTGCTCGCGGGAACGAAATACCTCGTGTGTTCAATTTGAATGTGCCGCTGCGATGACATGAAAGCCATCAGAGGGGTGCGTCGTATTGTAGGTTAAGTTCTGCCTGCCGAAAAAAACGCGTCAGAACGTGGTCAGATTAAACGAAAAAGATGATCACGGTGCGCACTGATTTGGGACGAGTCCAAGTCGGTAGTTGAAGGAGGATGAGAACTCCGCTATTTATGTGGTGCATGTTGGAACAGAGTCCGAGTTCAGGAGCCCATGTTGAAGAGTCCGAGTTTGAGGTAGTATCGTGATAGAGAATTGTGTTGAAAGCGGGAAAGTATTCGAACCTATAAACATAGTTCTAGGTCAGTTGATGGGTCCATGGAACACGAACGTGAATTACGATCACATACCTGGAGGAAATGGCTCTCGTGACGCGACCTCAGGCCTCAGACTTGGACCCTATACGTCAATGAAGTCAATGAAGTAATAGTGGATTGCATACCTGCAGCATTCAAAAATTCGGTTATTCGAAGGGGGTAACCGTTGGCTTCGGTATCGTCGAGTCTGTGAACGAAGGATGAAGTTCAGCATGAAGGTTGTACCAGCAGTAAGAATTCAACGCACGGTACTCTTCTTGAGAGTTCAATTTTTTAATCTAATACTATGTTAGATGAAGAGCAATCGAACTAGGTCTATGTGACGCACGTACAGTTGACGATAGCTTCGGCCTTACAGCGCGGCGAGTCTTGTGTAGATTGAAGCTAATCCTTGTATTGACCAGCGCACAAGTCAGATCTGATTGAAAAAATTACAGGTTAGTCAGAGTTGCGACTCGAAGAAACTGAAGGCAAAGTACCTCGGGCCAGTTACGAGGATGGAGATTTGATTCGAGTTGAAGCTTGAGTTCACAGAATTGAACCGTATGTAGTTGAGTTACTGACAGTTCAGTTAGAAGCTGCGAATGAAGGAGAAGAAGTTAACTCACCTTGACTGGTCGGCAGTTCAAACGCGGGTCGATGATAGTTTTGCCCCGGACTGAAGATAATCACAGCCCGTGTGCGCCGCCGAGAGATAAGGGTCCTATTGTCAGAATCACGGAAGTTGAAAGCGTTGCAAAATATTGGGTGCTACAATTTGACAATAGTTCCGGTGGTGAGAGCGATCCAGAGATCTAAATGAAAGGATACAAAGTCAGTTAGCCTCGAGACGAGTTTCAATACGACGCACAAGATATGTCTGTAATAAATTTGACAATGGCACCAGTGACCCAATGAATGCGAAGCGTTGACAATTTGAAGGGAGTAGTGAATGCCAGCGAAGACCTGATCAAAGTAAAAGATCAGGGCATGTGAATAGAAAGTAAATTACAACGCACTATAGGTTCCTTTCAATCTGAATCCCGTTGAACTAAGAACCCAGTACCATTTGAAGATAATGGCGGCGTTTCAGTGACCCAGTGAATGCGACGCGTCGAGGATAGCACTGAATGGAGCGAAGACCTAATGAACTCAAAGGTCAGTTCTTGCGAATAGAAAGTAAAACACAACGCACTATAGGCTCCTTTCAATCCGAACCCGTTGAGCTAAGTAAGAACCAGTAACCGAGCATCATTTGAAGATAATGGCGGCGTTTAGATTCGACTAATGACAGCGTTTGGATCCGAGTGAGCGAGGTAAAGATTTAACTATAAAGGCCGGCCGTCAGTCCAAGTTAAATTGAAAGTCAAAAATGCGAACCATAGCTTGCTACTTCAACGTGATTGAAGCTGGCGCCGGTATCTTCAGAGTGCACAAGTGAAAACTAAGTAAAGGAAAAGTTAGGGAAGTCAGTATTGAGAGTCAAGTTAAGGAAGTCAGACGGAGCATACCTTGAATTGCGACTCGGAGCAACTGAAATCTAACAAAAGAAGGTGAATCAAAGTTGAATTGAGGGAAAATGAATACCCACCAGAGACATCTTGGATGACTTGTAGGTGATTATGACCTTCAAAGGCGCTTGAATCGATTTTTTGAACTGAATGCAAAGGTTAGTCTGAGCCAGTCGATGAAACTAGACGATACTCACCATAGAAAGTCTGTCCCAAAATCAACCATTCCATCCTCTGAACCGAATTCTCGTTGAAATATTGGAGCAAAATGCGAGTTTGAGGAGTAGAACTGTAATAAAAGGACACGGATCAGCATACATTCTTGATAAATGAAGGAAAGCATACATTTAAGCACAAACAAGGACAGATTCCTGGTCGGCGGGGATGGAAACTGAGACTTGAGTTGACTATTGAGTCGGAAGTTTGAAGGGGCCCGGAGCAGAGCTATGTCTGAAGAGCCCAAGTCAGTCGTTGTGGTGGAAGAAAGACAAGGAGCGAACCTTTGATGGCAAAAGCTGATCGTGGGAACCGTCGGCACGCAATGCCGAAGTGCGTTGAATTCAGCGCTGCAGCAACATTTAAAGCGATGGGGTCCCGGCGAGGAGCGATAGTCGTATGTATAGCATGTATAGTTCTGATTTGGTGACAGGGTTGGTCCGCAGCGAGGATATATGACGGCGAGGGAAGAATATAATACATATGAGCGGAGGGGAATCTGGTTAGAAAAGGAGAAAAACGCGCGGGCTTTTGAGGGTTCCGAGTCCGGATAAACAAAGCACGAGTTGTGAGCAAATATCACAAATTATCCGCTCATCCGTCGGCCTCTGCGGCCCAAGGATGAGTCACTTGTGCAAAAAACCCGAGATTCACGACATGTGGGATAGGAGCATGAGGCCGTCGTGAGAGCCCGCAACATCCCAGAAACCGTAGATAGAAAGCGTGGGCAGGATCTCGGACTGGAAATAGGCCGAGATCTCGAAGATCTCGGTTACCAGGTGTCATGTTCGTGTCTTGCCTCGAGTTTTTCGCAGTTGAATTGGGCCGTTGAGAGCTTCGTACGTCGACTGAAATTCGGTTCAAATTGAATGTACTCATCTGGGTAAAATCATATAGAGGGAGGGTACAGCGACCGTGCGGGGACGGGTCGCGGGGGAGGCTAGAATGGGAAAATATTCGCAAGTGCGTGAAAACGTGCGAGCCGTAGCCACGCACCGCATCGTATATCAAAGATGTCGTTCCCATCAAATCCGCGTCATAATTCCACCCGAAGTCCGCCGGTGCCTGCTGTATCCGTGAATCGCGCCTTTTTGGCAAAACCACAAATTCGAGTGTATTAATCGGCACTGGCGCTCCAAACCTCCACGAGCGCAAGGTCAAAATGAGTTGGAGATTTTTGTGGTCTGAAACGGGGGTGGAGGTGCCCCAGGGGCGGGAGAATAGCCGAGACAAGGTGGAAACGTACCATATCCATTCCGAACGCATTTCCGCACGGATCGCTCCAGGAAAGCGGGCAGGGGCACTCCGTTTCCAACGAAACAGATGCGCATCATATGGCGTGATGTGGCATCGGCAATGGGCTTCTGGTCCTACTTTTCCGAAAATGCGTGCAAACGCATTTGCCGACGTTCCGCTGTCCCTGAGGCCAGGATAAACTCCAGATAGGTCGGGCCGAGTCTCAACTTGAGTTGAGCGAAGTTGAGAGTGAGGGAGGTCAAGGAAGAGGAGGGAGAGAAAAGCGACATGGCGATCAGGAGCAAGTTTCGGTGCCTTCCAAAAACGGACGCGAGGACTGAGTGTTCGAAAACGAACATGATCACGTGTGATCACTTTTGTCTCCACGATTTCGAGTCAAACGAAAAAGCTCAACCGGGCCTGCGTCATCTGGCGGCTATTCGCTGAACTCATGGCGCATCCAGACCCATGTATCAAGCTCTATTCTTCTGGCCTAACACTTTCCCCCTGACGTTCAAGTTTTGTCCACCGAAAAAAATCGAAAAGTCAACTTCTTCGTATTAAATCAGCGTAAATTTCCCTCTGCCCTCAAGATAGCAGCGCTATTCAAAACCCTACTTTGAGCCCGGATTTCTCTCAATCTCTTCTACGGCCTACCTCGGTAAGACCACAAATAGCTTATCAGGTCTGCTTATGATCATCTCAGCATCTGGCCAGATCTGGCTGCGTCAGCTTGCCAAGTGCAGTTGAGCGGCTGTGCGCGGCCGCTTTTCGGCCTTCTTTTCTGCCGTGTTCACGATCTCAACAGAAGGACAGACAAGTCCCCACATGTCAGTGATATCTCCGGATTCCCCACTGGATTAACCCTGCTCCGCAGGCTCGCCGTGGCACATTCCAGGAAAGGTGGTCGAAGTGGAGAACTGCATATTTTCCCCAAAGCCTGCAAGAATCGTAGGCGGACTTGGAGGTTTTTTGCGGAGTTGTCTGAAAGTAAGTATGGCAACCGATATCACAGTATATTGTCACTCTTTCACTTCTTCACATATCACATCAAATACTGGTCTTTCGTAAATCCCGCAACACACCGCAAATACTCCGCAAATCATAAGGATCATGTCCAAGGTACGACACAGCTGCTCGCGGTTTTCTATCCCGCTGGACATTCCAATTATTGCTGTGGGTTTTTGAACTTTTGTCAGCGAGTCCACATTTGACTTCCAAGCCAGTTTTTTTCCCAGTGCACCGAAGTATTTGTTCAACGGAAATCACGATTCATGGGATCCGGCCGTGTCCATCAGGCGGTAGCTGCACATCATTGCACATCCCTGAAATGTTCCGTGCGTAATTATTTTTTGATATCCACATCATCACGTACCTTCACGTACACTCCGCAAGCGCCTCTGGGCCCGCCGGTCTGGTCCCTGGAGACCCCCTCTCTTCCTTCCATACCACCACCATCCCAGCACTCCCCCACCATCTTCCCCCTCCAGATGTGCAAACACTTGCATCGAACCACCCTGAAAAATGCGATTACACCATATATCGTGTTCCCGCGAGCGCGGTACAAACTCAGGTGAGACTTCGTCCTGGATGTCGACTTGATGCTATTTTCCATGTTCAATGCAGGTTTTTTTTTCGGAAAAAAGCCGCCGGCAGGCACAACCGCTTTTGAGTTCAAGTCCTCGTCGTCGGCATCACATTCAGACCTGGGGCTTTGTTCCCGCAACACGGAGGCGCCGCGCAGCGGCGCCGACATTGATTACACTATGTATCGTGTTCCGGCGAGCGGCTCAAAATTCACGGTACGTCCTCATTTTGTATACACATCTGATGCAATCTTGACGCTTTTTTTCCAGCCTTTTTTCACAAGAAAAAAGCTGCCGGCAGGCACGCACCACTTTCAAGTGCAATCCTCGTTGCCGCTCTTGGCTCTGGAACCCCAGTATCGTTCTCACATGGTTGAGGCGCCGCGCAGCGGCGCCGACATCAATTACACTATATATCGCGTTCCCGCGAGCGGCATAAAGTCTTTTGGTGTGCGGTGATTTTTTCAGAAGTATCTGACCGCATTTTTTGATGGTCAACCGGCAGGCGCACCTCAGCGTCAAGCTCAACGAACCATGTCTGCACCTCGACACCATCTTCAACTCCCTGCATGCGCCGCGCAGCGGCATCTATACCATAAACGAGCCCCGCCATCAAAACTCGATTTTTGGACGTCCGGCGAACTGCGTCGCGGAACCGGTGCGTCCTTCCTGCATTATCGTACTCATACCTCCATTTGACGCGTTTTTCGCTCTGTTCGCCCCGGAATTTTCAGAAATTTCGCCTGCGGCGGGCGTCACTTCTTCGGCCGACGCCCCCGGACCAAATTTTCATTTTTGAACTTCCCGCAAGCAACGAAGTTACAGTGGTGCCCATCAGCCCATCTAATTTCTGTCAGTTCAAAGCGTTTTCAGACGTGTATCGTACGATTTTTCTCCGCCGCGGCCGCGCGTCGACGATAGCATGTACTCCGTGAGCCCGACATACTTCCAACCTAGCCTGTTTCCGATTTTTGTAGCTGACAGCGTCAAAATTTCCGCCGCGGGCGCAATCTTACATCACGACGTCCTCCGTGTATTTCAATTCCTGTATGCGATTCTGACAGTTACTGCGGGCTTCTTGCAAAAAAGGTCTGCCGCAGGCGCTGACAACGTGTTTGATTTTCTACTCAAGTTTGCCCTATTTTTCAGGGATTCTAGCAAGTTTCTGATCCCGCCTTAACACAGTAAGCTTTTGTTGTAACGCGCTGAATTGCACTAAGAATTTGCCTCCAGGACTTGAAGGTCTACCGCGAGCAACTATTCTTCAAGTTCAAGTTGAGATGAAAGTTGCACTGTGGTTGAACTTCAAACGCACTACGTCTCAGTTTAACCACATTCAACCCCACTAGCCGTTACCTCCAGGACTCGTAAAATTCCTTACGCCCAGTAATTAGTAGTCAGTAGTATAATCATGTAGTCGTAAAACAGGGCTGGGAAAAGGCCACTCTGACGTGTTTCAAATCAAAAAAATCTCCCCGCGGGGCGTGCGTGACCAAGTCGCGTCGCGCTCGTGGGAGAGAAATGTTTGTTGAATTTTACTTGGCGCGAAAAATCTAAGTAAAGGGTTAGGGCGGCGCGGAGCGTCTTGGCGCGGAACGTCTTAGCGCTGAACGGGTTGGCGGGAAAATTGCGCAGAGACGGCTACACCAAGTCTGCCTCGGAAACTTGGCCAGCCATCTCTTCATATATCGTCTTACACCCTCTCCAAAATCTACGCCAAATGAACTGCTCATCGTCGAGAACGAGCATGTCGTCGCCACTTCGATCACACCACCATCACTCGTTCTCGCTTCAAACTTCGACCACCCATCGCTGCATGTAACAAAGAGAAATGCGCAGGACACGGGAAACAGACGACGTGGGCGGACGGACTCCAGCCATCGTCGCCATCGCGAAGCAGGGAGATGATCTGCCGCCTGTGTTACGAATAGGTCAGAACTTACTTAGGCTATCGTAAACTTGGAATTAAATGCGCACCCTTTGCGCTTGAGGAGCGCAGGTATCGGCGTGTGAGGAGGACCGCGGCGATGCGAGACTGAAAACGGTGATGAGACCGATGACTGCGCCGATTATGGCGCCGACAGGGGGTGCCTTGTCGTTAACCTCTGGCGTCGTAAGTGAGAAAGACGGGGGTTGCTGATTGACGTCAAAGTCGGACTCGATGAAGGAATGTTTGCGTCGGTCCTGACGAGAAGATAATCCACAAAGAAGGGTTGGTCGTTGAGAACGGTGATAGTTATGGTATGACTGCCGGGTAATAAACCCGGGATGTTCAGGTTATAGTTGGTCGTCGAAGGAGGTTGGTTGGGCGGGGTTATCGTCAGCGGCGAGCCACTGTCGATGGCAGCGGAGGCATTAAACACTTCGCCGCCGCTTCCCTACGGGCGCATACAATGAGACGGAATTTCCTTGAGAACGAGTGAGGGGATAGTATGCAAGAAATTGGCGTACATACCTTCGAAGCTGAAAGACACTGAACAGCCCGATGCCTGACTGACATGCACTGCGTATTGGAAGTACTGCGTCGATGTCTCCGTTTCCAGCAGTTGGGTGCATTTGATCTGAGACTCAGCGTCGTCTATAAAAAGGTCTTTTCCGCATGGACACTGGCGTATATAGAATGTAATCCAGAAAGAGGATGTTGTGTTTGGTGGACGAATCGCGCGTATCAACAGCGTGTGAGATGCCTCAGGTAGGATGGGGAAGTGAAAAATGCTTGATGGTATAGGGCACCACTGTCAACTGTAGGCGCACTGTATGTGAGGGGTGCGGACGCGTCGACGCTGAAAGCAATCGGTGGATGCATTGCCTCCCGGCCCCACGGTGCCATAGACTGTGATCGACGTCCCTGCAACTCGCTGAGATTCTGCTGACGGGCATGAGATTCTTGTGACCTACCTACAAATGTAAAGCTCGCAGTAGCACCGGCTCTAGTGGCCAATCTGGTTTTGCTCATGAACTCGGTGGGAGCGCCCAGCGAGAGCCAGCCACCGGAAGGATTGTACTGGATTGCAGGGTCGTGGTCGTCGACGATGACGGACATACTTGGATGAATGTAAGTTGCTTACTGTCCCTGGGCATTATTTCTGGAACTTGGCCTTCTCAGCATCGCGGATCTGTGATTGAATCAAATGAAGAGCGCGTACCAAACATAAAGATCAAATTCGCAGCACACTGCAAGTCGGGAATAGAGGGTGCCAACGCATATTGCAGATAACTGGTGTGAGCCGATACTTACACTTCATTGGGTGCAAATCGAGTGCAATCATGATTCACAGTGTTTGTCACATACTTGGATGAATGTGAGTTGTTTACTGTCCCTGGGCATCATGTCTGGAATTTGGCCTTCTCAGCATCGCGGATCTGTGATTAAATAAAGGGCACGTACCAAAAAAAAAAAAAAAGACCACAGGACAGTTCTGTTTTTAGTGTATGTTAAGAAAATGTTGTAGAGGCTACCGACGCAAATCGCAGATAGTTGAAGGGAGGTGGAGTTCGCGCATAGCATAACACTTCATTGAGTGCAAATTGAGCGCGCGCGCAAACGATCTCCAGACTCAATCCAGACTGCCACTCTCTGCCACTTGAGAGAATCACGGCAATCGAAGACTTCAGAACACATCGGGTGTATTTCCAGCTCTGGAAACGGCGGACGCCTTTAGTATCTGCTACGTCCAGTCCGTACACGCCGTGAGATTGAGAGTCAAGGTGGGGGCTCCGGGAGGGCGACGACCCCAGAAGCAAATATGCAGCAATAGCTTCTCTCGATTAGGACTCTTCCTGCTCTTCCATCTTCCTCTACCGTGTCTGCGATGTCCGAACACTGCAAAGGGGACCGTGAACACGGACTGCCACGCTACCTCCCGGCTGAGTCGTCGCCGTCCCTCCTCTCGCCCACCCACACGGACTTCATCCCAATTCTACAGTACGCTTTGCCGAGTCCCCTCCGCGCCACCCCCGCCGTTCATTGCTCTCACGTCGCATCCATTCTCAGGTGTCGTGCCTATACAATGTTACCGAGCGCTGTCCTTACTGACTACCCACTAGTCCCGTCCTCGTATGCACACGCACTCTGCCTGCCGCGCACCCAGAAACACCGGCGCATTTGCCGTGCGCTGTGCGTGCGCGAGCAGGTTATAACGTGCCGGGTCGTCTCGCTCCATCGGTCCTTCCGGCTTCAAACCGGCCCAAGTCGCCGCTCGAATCGCAGGTGGTCTGGCGTGACTCCGCCGGCAAGTACCTGCGGCATCGCGCTCACTTCCGCAACTCCAGCACCGTTCCGGGCACAGAGCGCGCCCTCGAGCCTGCCGCCCCCGAGCCCTCTCAGTCGCGCTCACGCGAGCCCCACGCCACTGAGCCGTGCCGCGCAAGTCTCCCGCGGAAGCGACCCTCGGCCTGCCGAGTCGATTGGGCGGAAACACGGAGTCGCTGGTTTGCATGTAACGACATTAGCTCGAAATATACGCGTTTATTGACTCGAATTACCTGCGTGATTGATTTTTTTCGGATGAGATTGTGTGAACTGCAACGTAGATTTGGGATTGGCGCCGCCGAGTCGAATCGAATCGTTCCACGGGAACTGCATTGAGTGCAGTTCGCGGGAGAGCCGGGGCGGTGGAATACGGCACTTTGCGAGAAGTGAAATAACGCGTTTTGTTCAGGGCGAAGAACGCATGTTTGCCTTGACCCTTGACAAATACGCGTTAGATTAGACCGTGCCCAAAATGTAATTAGTACTTAGGGACATGCCCTCGGGCGGTTTTTCCGGCCAAAAAAAATGTTAGAATGTAGTACAAATCGAGATTGACACCAGGTCAGACATACGCGAGCTTCCAAGACGCTTGATACGTCGTGTATCTACCATTGAATGGCGGCATGTAGATTGCAATAATGGGACATTGCGTATGTAGCGGGCGCTCGGCCTCCGGCGGTGTTTTCCTGGAAATAAACGCGTTAGGGTGTCAAGAACGGAGATGGAAGTGGGGTACATACCTGCGAGTTTAAAGTGCTCGCGGGAACGAAATACCTCGTGTGTTCAATTTGAATGTGCCGCTGCGATGACATGAAAGCCATCAGAGGGGTGCGTCGTATTGTAGGTTAAGTTCTGCCTGCCGAAAAAAACGCGTCAGAACGTGGTCAGATTAAACGAAAAAGATGATCACGGTGCGCACTGATTTGGGACGAGTCCAAGTCGGTAGTTGAAGGAGGATGAGAACTCCGCTATTTATGTGGTGCATGTTGGAACAGAGTCCGAGTTCAGGAGCCCATGTTGAAGAGTCCGAGTTTGAGGTAGTATCGTGATAGAGAATTGTGTTGAAAGCGGGAAAGTATTCGAACCTATAAACATAGTTCTAGGTCAGTTGATGGGTCCATGGAACACGAACGTGAATTACGATCACATACCTGGAGGAAATGGCTCTCGTGACGCGACCTCAGGCCTCAGACTTGGACCCTATACGTCAATGAAGTCAATGAAGTAATAGTGGATTGCATACCTGCAGCATTCAAAAATTCGGTTATTCGAAGGGGGTAACCGTTGGCTTCGGTATCGTCGAGTCTGTGAACGAAGGATGAAGTTCAGCATGAAGGTTGTACCAGCAGTAAGAATTCAACGCACGGTACTCTTCTTGAGAGTTCAATTTTTTAATCTAATACTATGTTAGATGAAGAGCAATCGAACTAGGTCTATGTGACGCACGTACAGTTTGACGATAGCTTCGGCCTTACAGCGCGGCGAGTCTTGTGTAGATTGAAGCTAATCCTTGTATTGACCAGCGCACAAGTCAGATCTGATTGAAAAAATTACAGGTTAGTCAGAGTTGCGACTCGAAGAAACTGAAGGCAAAGTACCTCGGGCCAGTTACGAGGATGGAGATTTGATTCGAGTTGAAGCTTGAGTTCACAGAATTGAACCGTATGTAGTTGAGTTACTGACAGTTCAGTTAGAAGCTGCGAATGAAGGAGAAGAAGTTAACTCACCTTGACTGGTCGGCAGTTCAAACGCGGGTCGATGATAGTTTTGCCCCGGACTGAAGATAATCACAGCCCGTGTGCGCCGCCGAGAGATAAGGGTCCTATTGTCAGAATCACGGAAGTTGAAAGCGTTGCAAAATATTGGGTGCTACAATTTGACAATAGTTCCGGTGGTGAGAGCGATCCAGAGATCTAAATGAAAGGATACAAAGTCAGTTAGCCTCGAGACGAGTTTCAATACGACGCACAAGATATGTCTGTAATAAATTTGACAATGGCACCAGTGACCCAATGAATGCGAAGCGTTGACAATTTGAAGGGAGTAGTGAATGCCAGCGAAGACCTGATCAAAGTAAAAGATCAGGGCATGTGAATAGAAAGTAAATTACAACGCACTATAGGTTCCTTTCAATCTGAATCCCGTTGAACTAAGAACCCAGTACCATTTGAAGATAATGGCGGCGTTTCAGTGACCCAGTGAATGCGACGCGTCGAGGATAGCACTGAATGGAGCGAAGACCTAATGAACTCAAAGGTCAGTTCTTGCGAATAGAAAGTAAAACACAACGCACTATAGGCTCCTTTCAATCCGAACCCGTTGAGCTAAGTAAGAACCAGTAACCGAGCATCATTTGAAGATAATGGCGGCGTTTAGATTCGACTAATGACAGCGTTTGGATCCGAGTGAGCGAGGTAAAGATTTAACTATAAAGGCCGGCCGTCAGTCCAAGTTAAATTGAAAGTCAAAAATGCGAACCATAGCTTGCTACTTCAACGTGATTGAAGCTGGCGCCGGTATCTTCAGAGTGCACAAGTGAAAACTAAGTAAAGGAAAAGTTAGGGAAGTCAGTATTGAGAGTCAAGTTAAGGAAGTCAGACGGAGCATACCTTGAATTGCGACTCGGAGCAACTGAAATCTAACAAAAGAAGGTGAATCAAAGTTGAATTGAGGGAAAATGAATACCCACCAGAGACATCTTGGATGACTTGTAGGTGATTATGACCTTCAAAGGCGCTTGAATCGATTTTTTGAACTGAATGCAAAGGTTAGTCTGAGCCAGTCGATGAAACTAGACGATACTCACCATAGAAAGTCTGTCCCAAAATCAACCATTCCATCCTCTGAACCGAATTCTCGTTGAAATATTGGAGCAAAATGCGAGTTTGAGGAGTAGAACTGTAATAAAAGGACACGGATCAGCATACATTCTTGATAAATGAAGGAAAGCATACATTTAAGCACAAACAAGGACAGATTCCTGGTCGGCGGGGATGGAAACTGAGACTTGAGTTGACTATTGAGTCGGAAGTTTGAAGGGGCCCGGAGCAGAGCTATGTCTGAAGAGCCCAAGTCAGTCGTTGTGGTGGAAGAAAGACAAGGAGCGAACCTTTGATGGCAAAAGCTGATCGTGGGAACCGTCGGCACGCAATGCCGAAGTGCGTTGAATTCAGCGCTGCAGCAACATTTAAAGCGATGGGGTCCCGGCGAGGAGCGATAGTCGTATGTATAGCATGTATAGTTCTGATTTGGTGACAGGGTTGGTCCGCAGCGAGGATATATGACGGCGAGGGAAGAATATAATACATATGAGCGGAGGGGAATCTGGTTAGAAAAGGAGAAAAACGCGCGGGCTTTTGAGGGTTCCGAGTCCGGATAAACAAAGCACGAGTTGTGAGCAAATATCACAAATTATCCGCTCATCCGTCGGCCTCTGCGGCCCAAGGATGAGTCACTTGTGCAAAAAACCCGAGATTCACGACATGTGGGATAGGAGCATGAGGCCGTCGTGAGAGCCCGCAACATCCCAGAAACCGTAGATAGAAAGCGTGGGCAGGATCTCGGACTGGAAATAGGCCGAGATCTCGAAGATCTCGGTTACCAGGTGTCATGTTCGTGTCTTGCCTCGAGTTTTTCGCAGTTGAATTGGGCCGTTGAGAGCTTCGTACGTCGACTGAAATTCGGTTCAAATTGAATGTACTCATCTGGGTAAAATCATATAGAGGGAGGGTACAGCGACCGTGCGGGGACGGGTCGCGGGGGAGGCTAGAATGGGAAAATATTCGCAAGTGCGTGAAAACGTGCGAGCCGTAGCCACGCACCGCATCGTATATCAAAGATGTCGTTCCCATCAAATCCGCGTCATAATTCCACCCGAAGTCCGCCGGTGCCTGCTGTATCCGTGAATCGCGCCTTTTTGGCAAAACCACAAATTCGAGTGTATTAATCGGCACTGGCGCTCCAAACCTCCACGAGCGCAAGGTCAAAATGAGTTGGAGATTTTTGTGGTCTGAAACGGGGGTGGAGGTGCCCCAGGGGCGGGAGAATAGCCGAGACAAGGTGGAAACGTACCATATCCATTCCGAACGCATTTCCGCACGGATCGCTCCAGGAAAGCGGGCAGGGGCACTCCGTTTCCAACGAAACAGATGCGCATCATATGGCGTGATGTGGCATCGGCAATGGGCTTCTGGTCCCTACTTTTCCGAAAATGCGTGCAAACGCATTTGCCGACGTTCCGCTGTCCCTGAGGCCAGGATAAACTCCAGATAGGTCGGGCCGAGTCTCAACTTGAGTTGAGCGAAGTTTGAGAGTGAGGGAGGTCAAGGAAGAGGAGGGAGAGAAAAGCGACATGGCGATCAGGAGCAAGTTTCGGTGCCTTCCAAAAACGGACGCGAGGACTGAGTGTTCGAAAACGAACATGATCACGTGTGATCACTTTTGTCTCCCACGATTTCGAGTCAACAAACGAAAAAGCTCAACCGGGCCTGCGTCATCTGGCGGCTATTCGCTGAACTCATGGCGCATCCAGACCCATGTATCAAGCTCTATTCTTCTGGCCTAACACTTTCCCCCTGACGTTCAAGTTTTGTCCACCGAAAAAAATCGAAAAGTCAACTTCTTCGTATTAAATCAGCGTAAATTTCCCTCTGCCCTCAAGATAGCAGCGCTATTCAAAACCCTACTTTGAGCCCGGATTTCTCTCAATCTCTTCTACGGCCTACCTCGGTAAGACCACAAATAGCTTATCAGGTCTGCTTATGATCATCTCAGCATCTGGCCAGATCTGGCTGCGTCAGCTTGCCAAGTGCAGTTGAGCGGCTGTGCGCGGCCGCTTTTCGGCCTTCTTTTCTGCCGTGTTCACGATCTCAACAGAAGGACAGACAAGTCCCCACATGTCAGTGATATCTCCGGATTCCCCACTGGATTAACCCTGCTCCGCAGGCTCGCCGTGGCACATTCCAGGAAAGGTGGTCGAAGTGGAGAACTGCATATTTTCCCCAAAGCCTGCAAGAATCGTAGGCGGACTTGGAGGTTTTTTGCGGAGTTGTCTGAAAGTAAGTATGGCAACCGATATCACAGTATATTGTCACTCTTTCACTTCTTCACATATCACATCAAATACTGGTCTTTCGTAAATCCCGCAACACACCGCAAATACTCCGCAAATCATAAGGATCATGTCCAAGGTACGACACAGCTGCTCGCGGTTTTCTATCCCGCTGGACATTCCAATTATTGCTGTGGGTTTTTGAACTTTTGTCAGCGAGTCCACATTTGACTTCCAAGCCAGTTTTTTTCCCAGTGCACCGAAGTATTTGTTCAACGGAAATCACGATTCATGGGATCCGGCCGTGTCCATCAGGCGGTAGCTGCACATCATTGCACATCCCTGAAATGTTCCGTGCGTAATTATTTGTTTGATATCCACATCATCACGTACCTTCACGTACACTCCGCAAGCGCCTCTGGGCCCGCCGGTCTGGTCCCTGGAGACCACCCTCTCTTCCTTCCATACCACCACCATCCCAGCACTCCCCCACCATCTTCCCCCTCCAGATGTGCAAACACATTGCATCGAACCACCCTGAAAAATGCGATTACACCATATATCGTGTTCCCGCGAGCGCGGTACAAACTCAGGTGAGACTTCGTCCTGGATGTCGACTTGATGCTATTTTCCATGTTCAATGCAGGTTTTTTTTTCGGAAAAAAGCCGCCGGCAGGCACACACCGCTTTTGAGTTCAAGTCCTCGTCGTCGGCATCACATTCAGACCTGGGGCTTTGTTCCCGCAACACGGAGGCGCCGCGCAGCGGCGCCGACATTGATTACACTATGTATCGTGTTCCGGCGAGCGGCTCAAAATTCACGGTACGTCCTCATTTTGTATACACATCTGATGCCAATCTTGACGCTTTTTTTCCAGCCTTTTTTCACAAGAAAAAAGCTGCCGGCAGGCACGCACCACTTTCAAGTGCAATTCCTCGTTGCCGCTCTTGGCTCTGGAACCCCAGTATCGTTCTCACATGGTTGAGGCGCCGCGCAGCGGCGCCGACATCAATTACACTATATATCGCGTTCCCGCGAGCGGCATAAAGTCTTTTGGTGTGCGGTGATTTTTTCAGAAGTATCTGACCGCATTTTTTGATGGTCAACCGGCAGGCGCACCTCAGCGTCAAGCTCAACGAACCATGTCTGCACCTCGACACCATCTTCAACTCCCTGCATGCGCCGCGCAGCGGCATCTATACCATAAACGAGCCCCGCCATCAAAACTCGATTTTTGGACGTCCGGCGAACTGCGTCGCGGAACCGGTGCGTCCTTCCTGCATTATCGTACTCATACCTCCATTTGACGCGTTTTTCGCTCTGTTCGCCCCGGAATTTTCAGAAATTTCGCCTGCGGCGGGCGTCACTTCTTCGGCCCGACGCCCCCGGACCAAATTTTCATTTTTGAACTTCCCGCAAGCAACGAAGTTACAGTGAGTGCCCATCAGCCCATCTAATTTCTGTCAGTTCAAAGCGTTTTCAGACGTGTATCGTACGATTTTTCTCCGCCGCGGCCGCGCGTCGACGATAGCATGTACTCCGTGAGCCCGACATACTTCCAACCTAGCCTGTTTCCGACATTTTTGTAGCTGACAGCGTCAAAATTTCCGCCGCGGGCGCAATCTTACATCACGACGCGTCCTCCGTGTATGTTTCAATTCCTGTATGCGATTCTGACAGTTACTGCGGGCTTCTTGCAAAAAAAGGTCTGCCGCAGGCGCTGACAACGTGTTTGATTTTCTACTCAAGTTTGCCCTATTTTTCAGGGATTCTAGCAAGTTTCTGATCCCGCCTTAACACAGTAAGCTTTTGTTGTAACGCGCTGAATTGCACTAAGAATTTGCCTCCAGGACTTGAAGGTCTACCGCGAGCAACTATTCTTCAAGTTCAAGTTGAGATGAAAGTTGCACTGTGGTTGAACTTCAAACGCACTACGTCTCAGTTTAACCACATTCAACCCCACTAGCCGTTACCTCCAGGACTCGTAAAATTCCTTACGCCCAGTAATTAGTAGTCAGTAGTATAATCATGTAGTCGTAAAACAGGGCTGGGAAAAGGCCACTCTGACGTGTTTCAAATCAAAAAAATCTCCCCGCGGGGCGTGCGTGACCAAGTCGCGTCGCGCTCGTGGGAGAGAAATGTTTGTTGAATTTTACTTGGCGCGAAAAATCTATAAGTAAAGGGTTAGGGCGGCGCGGAGCGTCTTGGCGCGGAACGTCTTAGCGCTGAACGGGTTGGCGGGAAAATTGCGCAGAGACGGCTACACCAAGTCTCTGCCTCGGAAACTTGGCCAGCCATCTCTTCATATATCGTCTTACACCCTCTCCAAAATCTACGCCAAATGAACTGCTCATCGTCGAGAACGAGCATGTCGTCGCCACTTCGATCACACCACCATCACTCGTTCTCGCTTCAAACTTCGACCACCCATCGCTGCATGTAACAAAGAGAAATGCGCAGGACACGGGAAACAGCTCTTCGTCGGTGCGTACAGCAAAGACTTGCTCAAAAGAATATATTCAAAGTGACTACGTGCATAGTGTTACGAACAGGTCAGAACTTTACTTAGGCTATCGTAAACTTGGAATTAAATGCGCACCCTTTGCGCTTGAGGAGCGCAGGTATCGGCGTGTGAGGAGGACCGCGGCGATTGCGAGACTGAAAACGGTGATGAGACCGATGACTGCGCCGATTATGGCGCCGACAGGGGGTGCCTTGTCGTTAACCTCTGGCGTCGTAAGTGAGAAAGACGGGGTGCTGATTGACGTCAAAGTCGGACTCGATGAAGGAATGTTTGCGTCGGTCCTGACGAGAAGATAATCCACAAAGAAGGGTTGGTCGTTGAGAACGGTGATAGTTATGGTATGACTGCCGGGTAATAAACCCGGGATGTTCAGGTTATAGTTGGTCGTCGAAGGAGGTTGGTTGGGCGGGGTTATCGTCAGCGGCGAGCCACTGTCGATGGCAGCGGAGGCATTAAACACTTCGCCGCCGCTTCCCGTGTTTACGGGCGCATACAATGAGACGGAATTTCCTTGAGAACGAGTGAGGGGATAGTATGCAAGAAATTGGCGTACATACCTTCGAAGCTGAAAGACACTGAACAGCCCGATGCCTGACTGACATGCACTGCGTATTGGAAGTACTGCGTCGATGTCTCCGTTTTCCAGCAGTTGGGTGCATATTTGATCTGAGACTCAGCGTCGTCTATAAAAAGTGTCTTTTCCGCACTGGACACTGGCGTATATAGAATGTAATCCAGAAAGAGGATGTTGTGTTTGGTGGACGAATCGCGAGTAATCAACAGCGTGTGAGATGCCTCAGGTAGGATGGGGGAAGTGAAAAATGCTTGATGGTATAGGGCACCACTGTCAACTGTAGGCGCACTGTATGTGAGGGGTGCGGACGCGTCGACGCTGAAAGCAATCGTGGATGCATTGCCTCCCGGCCCCACGGTGCCATAGACTGTGATCGACGTCCCTGCAACTCGCTGAGATTCTGGCTGACGGGCATGAGATTCTTGTGACCTACCTACAAATGTAAAGCTCGCAGTAGCACCGGCTCTAGTGGCCAATCTGGTTGTGCTCATGAACTCGGTGGGAGCGCCCAGCGAGAGCCAGCCACCGGAAGGATTGTACTGGATTGCAGGGTCGTGGTCGTCGACGATGACGGACATACTTGGATGAATGTAAGTTGCTTACTGTCCCTGGGCATTATTTCTGGAACTTGGCCTTCTCAGCATCGCGGATCTGTGATTGAATCAAATGAAGAGCGCGTACCAAACATAAAGATCAAATTCGCAGCACACTGCAAGTCGGGAATAGAGGGTGCCAACGCATATTGCAGATAACTGGTGTGAGCCGGATACTTACACTTCATTGGGTGCAAATCGAGTGCAATCATGATTCACAGTGTTTTGTCACATACTTGGATGAATGTGAGTTGTTTACTGTCCCTGGGCATCATGTCTGGAATTTGGCCTTCTCAGCATCGCGGATCTGTGATTAAATAAAGGGCACGTACCAAAAAAAAAAAAAAAAGACCACAGGACAGTTCTGTTTTTAGTGTATGTTAAGAAAATGTTGTAGAGGCTACCGACGCAAATCGCAGATAGTTGAAGGGAGGTGGAGTTCGCGCATAGCATAACACTTCATTGAGTGCAAATTGAGCGCGCGCGCAAACGATCTCCAGACTCAATCCAGACTGCCACTCTCTGCCACTTGAGAGAATCACGGCAATCGAAGACTTCAGAACACATCGGGTGTATTTCCAGCTCTGGAAACGGCGGACGCCTTTAGTATCTGCTACGTCCAGTCCGTACACGCCGTGAGATTGAGAGTCAAGGTGGGGGCTCCGGGAGGGCGACGACCCCAGAAGCAAATATGCAGCAATAGCTTCTCTCGATTAGGACTCTTCCTGCTCTTCCATCTTCCTCTACCGTGTCTGCGATGTCCGAACACTGCAAAGGGGACCGTGAACACGGACCTGCCACGCTACCTCCCGGCTGAGTCGTCGCCGTCCCTCCTCTCGCCCACCCACACGGACTTCATCCCAATTCTACAGTACGCTTTGCCGAGTCCCCTCCGCGCCACCCCCGCCGTTCATTGCTCTCACGTCGCATCCATTCTCAGGTGTCGTGCCTATACAATGTTACCGAGCGCTGTCCTTACTGACTACCCACTAGTCCCGTCCTCGTATGCACACGCACTCTGCCTGCCGCGCACCCAGAAACACCGGCGCATTTGCCGTGCGCTGTGCGTGCGCGAGCAGGTTATAACGTGCCGGGTCGTCTCGCTCCATCGGTCCTTCCGGCTTCAAACCGGCCCAAGTCGCCGCTCGAATCGCAGGTGGTCTGGCGTGACTCCGCCGGCAAGTACCTGCGGCATCGCGCTCACTTCCGCAACTCCAGCACCGTTCCGGGCACAGAGCGCGCCCTCGAGCCTGCCGCCCCGAGCCCTCTCAGTCGCGCTCACGCGAGCCCCACGCCACTGAGCCGTGCCGCGCAAGTCTCCCGCGGAAGCGACCCTCGGCCTGCCGAGTCGATTGGGCGGAAACACGGAGTCGCTGGTTTGCATGTAACGACATTAGCTCGAAATATACGCGTTTATTGACTCGAATTACCTGCGTGATTGATTTTTTCGGATGAGATTGTGTGAACTGCAACGTAGATTTGGGATTGGCGCCGCCGAGTCGAATCGAATCGTTCCACGGGAACTGCATTGAGTGCAGTTCGCGGGAGAGCCGGGGCGGTGGAATACGGCACTTTGCGAGAAGTGAAATAACGCGTTTTGTTCAGGGCGAAGAACGCATGTTTGCCTTGACCCTTGACAAATACGCGTTAGATTAGACCGTGCCCAAAATGTAATTAGTACTTAGGGGACATGCCCTCGGGCGGTTTTTCCGGCCAAAAAAAATGTTAGAATGTAGTACAAATCGAGATTGACACCAGGTCAGACATACGCGAGCTTCCAAGACGCTTGATACGTCGTGTATCTACCATTGAATGGCGGCATGTAGATTGCAATAATGGGACATTGCGTATGTAGCGGGCGCTCGGCCTCCGGCGGTGTTTTCCTGGAAATAAACGCGTTAGGGTGTCAAGAACGGAGATGGAAGTGGGGTACATACCTGCGAGTTTAAAGTGCTCGCGGGAACGAAATACCTCGTGTGTTCAATTTGAATGTGCCGCTGCGATGACATGAAAGCCATCAGAGGGGTGCGTCGTATTGTAGGTTAAGTTCTGCCTGCCGAAAAAAACGCGTCAGAACGTGGTCAGATTAAACGAAAAAGATGATCACGGTGCGCACTGATTTGGGACGAGTCCAAGTCGGTAGTTGAAGGAGGATGAGAACTCCGCTATTTATGTGGTGCATGTTGGAACAGAGTCCGAGTTCAGGAGCCCATGTTGAAGAGTCCGAGTTTGAGGTAGTATCGTGATAGAGAATTGTGTTGAAAGCGGGAAAGTATTCGAACCTATAAACATAGTTCTAGGTCAGTTGATGGGTCCATGGAACACGAACGTGAATTACGATCACATACCTGGAGGAAATGGCTCTCGTGACGCGACCTCAGGCCTCAGACTTGGACCCTATACGTCAATGAAGTCAATGAAGTAATAGTGGATTGCATACCTGCAGCATTCAAAAATTCGGTTATTCGAAGGGGGTAACCGTTGGCTTCGGTATCGTCGAGTCTGTGAACGAAGGATGAAGTTCAGCATGAAGGTTGTACCAGCAGTAAGAATTCAACGCACGGTACTCTTCTTGAGAGTTCAATTTTTTAATCTAATACTATGTTAGATGAAGAGCAATCGAACTAGGTCTATGTGACGCACGTACAGTTTGACGATAGCTTCGGCCTTACAGCGCGGCGAGTCTTGTGTAGATTGAAGCTAATCCTTGTATTGACCAGCGCACAAGTCAGATCTGATTGAAAAAATTACAGGTTAGTCAGAGTTGCGACTCGAAGAAACTGAAGGCAAAGTACCTCGGGCCAGTTACGAGGATGGAGATTTGATTCGAGTTGAAGCTTGAGTTCACAGAATTGAACCGTATGTAGTTGAGTTACTGACAGTTCAGTTAGAAGCTGCGAATGAAGGAGAAGAAGTTAACTCACCTTGACTGGTCGGCAGTTCAAACGCGGGTCGATGATAGTTTTGCCCCGGACTGAAGATAATCACAGCCCGTGTGCGCCGCCGAGAGATAAGGGTCCTATTGTCAGAATCACGGAAGTTGAAAGCGTTGCAAAATATTGGGTGCTACAATTTGACAATAGTTCCGGTGGTGAGAGCGATCCAGAGATCTAAATGAAAGGATACAAAGTCAGTTAGCCTCGAGACGAGTTTCAATACGACGCACAAGATATGTCTGTAATAAATTTGACAATGGCACCAGTGACCCAATGAATGCGAAGCGTTGACAATTTGAAGGGAGTAGTGAATGCCAGCGAAGACCTGATCAAAGTAAAAGATCAGGGCATGTGAATAGAAAGTAAATTACAACGCACTATAGGTTCCTTTCAATCTGAATCCCGTTGAACTAAGAACCCAGTACCATTTGAAGATAATGGCGGCGTTTCAGTGACCCAGTGAATGCGACGCGTCGAGGATAGCACTGAATGGAGCGAAGACCTAATGAACTCAAAGGTCAGTTCTTGCGAATAGAAAGTAAAACACAACGCACTATAGGCTCCTTTCAATCCGAACCCGTTGAGCTAAGTAAGAACCAGTAACCGAGCATCATTTGAAGATAATGGCGGCGTTTAGATTCGACTAATGACAGCGTTTGGATCCGAGTGAGCGAGGTAAAGATTTAACTATAAAGGCCGGCCGTCAGTCCAAGTTAAATTGAAAGTCAAAATGCGAACCATAGCTTGCTACTTCAACGTGATTGAAGCTGGCGCCGGTATCTTCAGAGTGCACAAGTGAAAACTAAGTAAAGGAAAAGTTAGGGAAGTCAGTATTGAGAGTCAAGTTAAGGAAGTCAGACGGAGCATACCTTGAATTGCGACTCGGAGCAACTGAAATCTAACAAAGAAGGTGAATCAAAGTTGAATTGAGGGAAAATGAATACCCACCAGAGACATCTTGGATGACTTGTAGGTGATTATGACCTTCAAAGGCGCTTGAATCGATTTTTTGAACTGAATGCAAAGGTTAGTCTGAGCCAGTCGATGAAACTAGACGATACTCACCATAGAAAGTCTGTCCCAAAATCAACCATTCCATCCTCTGAACCGAATTCTCGTTGAAATATTGGAGCAAAATGCGAGTTTGAGGAGTAGAACTGTAATAAAAGGACACGGATCAGCATACATTCTTGATAAATGAAGGAAAGCATACATTTAAGCACAAACAAGGACAGATTCCTGGTCGGCGGGGATGGAAACTGAGACTTGAGTTGACTATTGAGTCGGAAGTTTGAAGGGGCCCGGAGCAGAGCTATGTCTGAAGAGCCCAAGTCAGTCGTTGTGGTGGAAGAAAGACAAGGAGCGAACCTTTGATGGCAAAAGCTGATCGTGGGAACCGTCGGCACGCAATGCCGAAGTGCGTTGAATTCAGCGCTGCAGCAACATTTAAAGCGATGGGGTCCCGGCGAGGAGCGATAGTCGTATGTATAGCATGTATAGTTCTGATTTGGTGACAGGGTTGGTCCGCAGCGAGGATATATGACGGCGAGGGAAGAATATAATACATATGAGCGGAGGGGAATCTGGTTAGAAAAGGAGAAAAAACGCGCGGGCTTTTGAGGGTTCCGAGTCCGGATAAACAAAGCACGAGTTGTGAGCAAATATCACAAATTATCCGCTCATCCGTCGGCCTCTGCGGCCCAAGGATGAGTCACTTGTGCAAAAAACCCGAGATTCACGACATGTGGGATAGGAGCATGAGGCCGTCGTGAGAGCCCGCAACATCCCAGAAACCGTAGATAGAAAGCGTGGGCAGGATCTCGGACTGGAAATAGGCCGAGATCTCGAAGATCTCGGTTACCAGGTGTCATGTTCGTGTCTTGCCTCGAGTTTTTCGCAGTTGAATTGGGCCGTTGAGAGCTTCGTACGTCGACTGAAATTCGGTTCAAATTGAATGTACTCATCTGGGTAAAATCATATAGAGGGAGGGTACAGCGACCGTGCGGGGACGGGTCGCGGGGGAGGCTAGAATGGGAAAATATTCGCAAGTGCGTGAAAACGTGCGAGCCGTAGCCACGCACCGCATCGTATATCAAAGATGTCGTTCCCATCAAATCCGCGTCATAATTCCACCCGAAGTCCGCCGGTGCCTGCTGTATCCGTGAATCGCGCCTTTTTGGCAAAACCACAAATTCGAGTGTATTAATCGGCACTGGCGCTCCAAACCTCCACGAGCGCAAGGTCAAAATGAGTTGGAGATTTTTGTGGTCTGAAACGGGGGTGGAGGTGCCCCAGGGGCGGGAGAATAGCCGAGACAAGGTGGAAACGTACCATATCCATTCCGAACGCATTTCCGCACGGATCGCTCCAGGAAAGCGGGCAGGGGCACTCCGTTTCCAACGAAACAGATGCGCATCATATGGCGTGATGTGGCATCGGCAATGGGCTTCTGGTCCCTACTTTTCCGAAAATGCGTGCAAACGCATTTGCCGACGTTCCGCTGTCCCTGAGGCCAGGATAAACTCCAGATAGGTCGGGCCGAGTCTCAACTTGAGTTGAGCGAAGTTTGAGAGTGAGGGAGGTCAAGGAAGAGGAGGGAGAGAAAAGCGACATGGCGATCAGGAGCAAGTTTCGGTGCCTTCCAAAAACGGACGCGAGGACTGAGTGTTCGAAAACGAACATGATCACGTGTGATCACTTTTGTCTCCCACGATTTCGAGTCAACAAACGAAAAAGCTCAACCGGGCCTGCGTCATCTGGCGGCTATTCGCTGAACTCATGGCGCATCCAGACCCATGTATCAAGCTCTATTCTTCTGGCCTAACACTTTCCCCCTGACGTTCAAGTTTTGTCCACCGAAAAAAATCGAAAAGTCAACTTCTTCGTATTAAATCAGCGTAAATTTCCCTCTGCCCTCAAGATAGCAGCGCTATTCAAAACCCTACTTTGAGCCCGGATTTCTCTCAATCTCTTCTACGGCCTACCTCGGTAAGACCACAAATAGCTTATCAGGTCTGCTTATGATCATCTCAGCATCTGGCCAGATCTGGCTGCGTCAGCTTGCCAAGTGCAGTTGAGCGGCTGTGCGCGGCCGCTTTTCGGCCTTCTTTTCTGCCGTGTTCACGATCTCAACAGAAGGACAGACAAGTCCCCACATGTCAGTGATATCTCCGGATTCCCCACTGGATTAACCCTGCTCCGCAGGCTCGCCGTGGCACATTCCAGGAAAGGTGGTCGAAGTGGAGAACTGCATATTTTCCCCAAAGCCTGCAAGAATCGTAGGCGGACTTGGAGGTTTTTTGCGGAGTTGTCTGAAAGTAAGTATGGCAACCGATATCACAGTATATTGTCACTCTTTCACTTCTTCACATATCACATCAAATACTGGTCTTTCGTAAATCCCGCAACACACCGCAAATACTCCGCAAATCATAAGGATCATGTCCAAGGTACGACACAGCTGCTCGCGGTTTTCTATCCCGCTGGACATTCCAATTATTGCTGTGGGTTTTTGAACTTTTGTCAGCGAGTCCACATTTGACTTCCAAGCCAGTTTTTTTCCCAGTGCACCGAAGTATTTGTTCAACGGAAATCACGATTCATGGGATCCGGCCGTGTCCATCAGGCGGTAGCTGCACATCATTGCACATCCCTGAAATGTTCCGTGCGTAATTATTTGTTTGATATCCACATCATCACGTACCTTCACGTACACTCCGCAAGCGCCTCTGGGCCCGCCGGTCTGGTCCCTGGAGACCACCCTCTCTTCCTTCCATACCACCACCATCCCAGCACTCCCCCACCATCTTCCCCCTCCAGATGTGCAAACACATTGCATCGAACCACCCTGAAAAATGCGATTACACCATATATCGTGTTCCCGCGAGCGCGGTACAAACTCAGGTGAGACTTCGTCCTGGATGTCGACTTGATGCTATTTTCCATGTTCAATGCAGGTTTTTTTTTCGGAAAAAAGCCGCCGGCAGGCACACACCGCTTTTGAGTTCAAGTCCTCGTCGTCGGCATCACATTCAGACCTGGGGCTTTGTTCCCGCAACACGGAGGCGCCGCGCAGCGGCGCCGACATTGATTACACTATGTATCGTGTTCCGGCGAGCGGCTCAAAATTCACGGTACGTCCTCATTTTGTATACACATCTGATGCCAATCTTGACGCTTTTTTTCCAGCCTTTTTTCACAAGAAAAAAGCTGCCGGCAGGCACGCACCACTTTCAAGTGCAATTCCTCGTTGCCGCTCTTGGCTCTGGAACCCCAGTATCGTTCTCACATGGTTGAGGCGCCGCGCAGCGGCGCCGACATCAATTACACTATATATCGCGTTCCCGCGAGCGGCATAAAGTCTTTTGGTGTGCGGTGATTTTTTCAGAAGTATCTGACCGCATTTTTTGATGGTCAACCGGCAGGCGCACCTCAGCGTCAAGCTCAACGAACCATGTCTGCACCTCGACACCATCTTCAACTCCCTGCATGCGCCGCGCAGCGGCATCTATACCATAAACGAGCCCCGCCATCAAAACTCGATTTTTGGACGTCCGGCGAACTGCGTCGCGGAACCGGTGCGTCCTTCCTGCATTATCGTACTCATACCTCCATTTGACGCGTTTTTCGCTCTGTTCGCCCCGGAATTTTCAGAAATTTCGCCTGCGGCGGGCGTCACTTCTTCGGCCCGACGCCCCCGGACCAAATTTTCATTTTTGAACTTCCCGCAAGCAACGAAGTTACAGTGAGTGCCCATCAGCCCATCTAATTTCTGTCAGTTCAAAGCGTTTTCAGACGTGTATCGTACGATTTTTCTCCGCCGCGGCCGCGCGTCGACGATAGCATGTACTCCGTGAGCCCGACATACTTCCAACCTAGCCTGTTTCCGACATTTTTGTAGCTGACAGCGTCAAAATTTCCGCCGCGGGCGCAATCTTACATCACGACGCGTCCTCCGTGTATGTTTCAATTCCTGTATGCGATTCTGACAGTTACTGCGGGCTTCTTGCAAAAAAAGGTCTGCCGCAGGCGCTGACAACGTGTTTGATTTTCTACTCAAGTTTGCCCTATTTTTCAGGGATTCTAGCAAGTTTCTGATCCCGCCTTAACACAGTAAGCTTTTGTTGTAACGCGCTGAATTGCACTAAGAATTTGCCTCCAGGACTTGAAGGTCTACCGCGAGCAACTATTCTTCAAGTTCAAGTTGAGATGAAAGTTGCACTGTGGTTGAACTTCAAACGCACTACGTCTCAGTTTAACCACATTCAACCCCACTAGCCGTTACCTCCAGGACTCGTAAAATTCCTTACGCCCAGTAATTAGTAGTCAGTAGTATAATCATGTAGTCGTAAAACAGGGCTGGGAAAAGGCCACTCTGACGTGTTTCAAATCAAAAAAATCTCCCCGCGGGGCGTGCGTGACCAAGTCGCGTCGCGCTCGTGGGAGAGAAATGTTTGTTGAATTTTACTTGGCGCGAAAAATCTATAAGTAAAGGGTTAGGGCGGCGCGGAGCGTCTTGGCGCGGAACGTCTTAGCGCTGAACGGGTTGGCGGGAAAATTGCGCAGAGACGGCTACACCAAGTCTCTGCCTCGGAAACTTGGCCAGCCATCTCTTCATATATCGTCTTACACCCTCTCCAAAATCTACGCCAAATGAACTGCTCATCGTCGAGAACGAGCATGTCGTCGCCACTTCGATCACACCACCATCACTCGTTCTCGCTTCAAACTTCGACCACCCATCGCTGCATGTAACAAAGAGAAATGCGCAGGACACGGGAAACAGCTCTTCGTCGGTGCGTACAGCAAAGACTTGCTCAAAAGAATATATTCAAAGTGACTACGTGCATAGTGTTACGAACAGGTCAGAACTTTACTTAGGCTATCGTAAACTTGGAATTAAATGCGCACCCTTTGCGCTTGAGGAGCGCAGGTATCGGCGTGTGAGGAGGACCGCGGCGATTGCGAGACTGAAAACGGTGATGAGACCGATGACTGCGCCGATTATGGCGCCGACAGGGGGTGCCTTGTCGTTAACCTCTGGCGTCGTAAGTGAGAAAGACGGGGTGCTGATTGACGTCAAAGTCGGACTCGATGAAGGAATGTTTGCGTCGGTCCTGACGAGAAGATAATCCACAAAGAAGGGTTGGTCGTTGAGAACGGTGATAGTTATGGTATGACTGCCGGGTAATAAACCCGGGATGTTCAGGTTATAGTTGGTCGTCGAAGGAGGTTGGTTGGGCGGGGTTATCGTCAGCGGCGAGCCACTGTCGATGGCAGCGGAGGCATTAAACACTTCGCCGCCGCTTCCCGTGTTTACGGGCGCATACAATGAGACGGAATTTCCTTGAGAACGAGTGAGGGGATAGTATGCAAGAAATTGGCGTACATACCTTCGAAGCTGAAAGACACTGAACAGCCCGATGCCTGACTGACATGCACTGCGTATTGGAAGTACTGCGTCGATGTCTCCGTTTTCCAGCAGTTGGGTGCATATTTGATCTGAGACTCAGCGTCGTCTATAAAAAGTGTCTTTTCCGCACTGGACACTGGCGTATATAGAATGTAATCCAGAAAGAGGATGTTGCGTTTGGTGGACGAATCGCGAGTAATCAACAGCGTGTGAGATGCCTCGGGTAGGATGGGGGAAGTGAAAAACGCTTGATGGTATAGGGCACCACTGTCAACTGTAGGCGCACTGTATGTGAGGAGTGCGGACGCGTCGACGCTGAAAGCAATCGTGGATGCATTGCCTCCCGGCCCAACGGTGCCATAGACTGTGATCGACGTCCCTGCAACTCGCTAAGATTCTGGCTGACGGGCATGAGATATCGGTGACCTGCCTACAAATGTAAAGCTCGCAGTAGCACCGGCTCTAGTGGCCAATCTGGTTGTGCTCATGAACTCGGTGGGAGCGCCCAGCGAGAGCCAACCACTGGAAGGATTGTACTGGATTGCAGGGTCGTGGTCGTCGACGATGACGGACATACTTGGATGAATGTAAGTTGCTTACTGTCCCTGGGCATTATTTCTGGAACTTGGCCTTCTCAGCATCGCGGATCTGTGATTGAATTAAATGAAGAGCGCGTACCAAACATAAAGATCAAATTCGCAGCACACTGCAAGTCGGGAATAGAGGGTGCCAACGCATATTGCAGATAACTGGTGTGAGCCGGATACTTACACTTCATTGGGTGCAAATCGAGTGCAATCATGATTCACAGTGTTTTGTCACATACTTGGATGAATGTGAGTTGTTTACTGTCCCTGGGCATTATGTCTGGAATTTGGCCTTCTCAGCATCGCGGATCTATGATTAAATAAAGGGTACGTACCAAAAATAAAATAAAAAGACCACAGGACAGTTCTGTTTTTAGTGTATGTTAAGAAAATGTTGTAGAGGCTACCGACGCAGATCGCAGATGGTTGAAGGGAGGTGGAGTTCGCGCATAGCATAACACTTCATTGAGTGCAAATTGAGCGCGCGCGCAAACGATCTCCAGACTCAATCCAGACTGCCACTCTCTGCCACTTGAGAGAATCACGGCAATCGAAGACTTCAGAACACATCGGGTGTATTTCCAGCTCTGGAAACGGCGGACGCCTTTAGTATCTGCTACGTCCAGTCCGTACACGCCGTGAGATTGAGAGTCAAGGTGGGGGCTCCGGGAGGGCGACGACCCCAGAAGCAAACATGCAGCAACAGCTTCTCTCGATTAGGACTCTTCCTGCTCTTCCATCTCCCTCTACCGTGTCTGCGATGTCCGAACACTCCAAGACCGAAGGCGACCGTGAAGAGGCTATATCAATGACCGAGGACGAACTGCAACTGGTGAACAACGCATGGGGGGACTGGGATGGACCTACGCATTTGGGAGGCTGAAAAATCGGTAATCTCCTTTTGGTGACAAACTGGAATGGCTGCGGGTATCTTCGCTGTGTTCTTCCATCTCTCTCGTCTTTCCTGTCGGTCCTGGGACTGTGCACGACGGACGGGAGAGATCGGCGAATCAGCGAGGATTGAGATAATACCGCTTGAACCTGATCAGCGCTCATACCTGCGTAGGGAAGCCCCAGTGTCACCCTAACTTTTTTCTGCTCCATAGGGAGCGCCGCAGAGACACTGACCTTTTATTTTTCAGCAAAAATTGGGATATAAACAGGTACGCTGCGAATCGGAGCCATGAGTGTATTGATAAGCGTCCTGTAGCAACTTCATCGCAGCTGGAATCTTATCGAGAGCTTCGCCGCAAGCTTCTGTGCTCTGAATTTCATCGGTGGTGTCAGGTTAGTTTTTTCATCTTTATCGATTTTTTTCTGATCTCTGCCCAGATCTGCTCTCTTTCTTGGTCTTTTGGCAGGAGGACCGGCGGCGATATGGCAAGTCTAGTTCTGGTTTTCCCTGCTCTTTCTATGTACTGACGAGCGCAGGTCTTCGTACCTCGTTACGATCGTTTTCATGCTCATCACGGCCGCGGTGCTTGCCGAAATCTGCTCTGCGCTCCCTCTCAGTGGCTCCATCTACATCTGGGCAGCTGAGAGTGCCGGCCCCAAGTACGCCCGCTTCTTCGGCTTCATCGTGGCTTGGTGGTCATGTACCGCTTGGATGACCTTTGCTGCTGGGAACTGCCAGGTACGTTGCTTGCTTGTCGTCTCCCAGCGATGTCATCTCACGGGCATTCATGCACAGACGACCGCCAACTACATCGTCTCGCAGCTCATGGTGTGGGAGATCGACTTCCCCGGCGGAGCCGCGAATGACAACGTCAAATGGCGCGCGTTCATCTGGGCCATTTCGGAGGCGCTACTGGTCCTAGCCGTGGCCATCAACTACCTCCCGCCCAAGCTGTACTCCGCGATCTTCCGGTTCTCCGTCGCGCTCATGATGCTCGACTTTTTCCTCTGCGTCATCTGGCTCCCCATCGGCGTGTCCAAGACCTACGGCTTCCGCAGCGCGAAGGATGTGTTTACCATGACGTGTAGGTCTTGCGCCGTTGCGTCCCTTCCTTGTGGCTGATATCTCTCCTAGACAATGGAACCGGCGCCCCACCAGGCTGGAATTGGATTTTGTCTTTGTAAGTCGTTATCTCTGGGAGCCACGCGCACGCTTACCCTCGAGTAGCCTCTTCACCGCCGGGACCATGACTGGCTTCGATGCGTCGGGCCATATCGCAGAGGAAACAAAAAACGCGAGGTAAATTCGCATATAGCGCATTGTCGGAATGCTAACGACCGCTGCAGTGTCGTCGCCGGGAAGGGTATCCTAACGAGCGCCGTTGCGACGGGCGTGCTAGGCTTTGTCACCGCGATTCTGTTTCTCTTCTGCACACCGGACCTCGACACACTCTTCGCGCTGGAGGCTCCTCAGCCCTTCGTGCAAATCTACGCCCTGGCGCTAGGCAAAGGCGGCAGCATCTTCATGACGGTCATCGCCGTTATCGGCCTCATCCTGGTGCGTCGCCGCCGCATCACCTTTTTTTTCTCCCTTCTCCCGCTCACCTCGGACCCTCAGAACACAAGCATCGCCATCGTCGCCGCCTCCCGGCTTGTCTTTGCCGTCGCACGGGACGGCGTCCTCCCGCTCTCGGGCTGGATCAGCCGCGTCACCGCCGACGGTCAGCCACGCAACGCCGTGACCGTCATCTTCATTTTCGGGGCGGCGCTCCTGTGCACGATCCTTCCCAGCCAGGTCGCGTTCACCAGTCTTGTCAGTGCCGGGGGTGTCCCGACCATCGCGGCGTACGGGCTCATCGCGCTGCTGAGGCTTACCCTCACGCCGAATGAGTTCCAGGGCTCGCATTTCCGGCTGGGGCGCTTGGCGAAGCCATTCTACGCGAGTGCGGTGTTTTTCAATGCTATTGTGTTCTCGGTGAGGATCTGCTACTTTGCACGACGTACTCGCATGCTCATGCCGCTCTAGGTTATGATCTCGCCGTTCTTCTTCCCTGTCACTGGGGAGACATTCAATTTCGTGAGCGCTGTCCTCTGTCGCGGCTTCACATATCTGACATTTCCCAGGCCTGTGTGATCTTTGGCGCCGTGACGATCTTCGGAATCATCAGCTGGTACTTTACTCCTGAGGACAAGTGGCTCCGTAGGGAGCTGGTGTTGCAGGGACTGCAGAATGGCCCTGATGGAGCCTCAGCAAAAGAGGAGTAGATGTCCGAGTCCGAGTCCAACGGGCATACATGTCGAAACCCTATTCGTTCCCTTTATGCACAGGATTCAAAGAAGCCCCACATATATGAAATCCTTCTCTTCTTTATTCCTTCTGTATGTTCGTTCGTTCTCCCTGTCTGGGATTGTCGTTAAATGGTTCGATACACGCCTATACTTATCTATTCCTCGATTAGAAGAACGAGCTTGTTTTCTTCTCGTTTCCTTTCTTTCTACCAGCAAAAAGCGCGCTTGTATACCGAAGTAGGTCAAGTGCGTAAGGCGATAAGGTCAAGAGACCTCGATTACCTCTTCAAGGCCGCTGGCGTCCCACGTTCTCGAGTCCGCTCATCCCCCTTCACAGGTCCCCATGCCCCACGCAGAGACGCATTTGAAGCAAAGAAGACACTTGGCGGCTATGTGGAACAATTACTTCTACGCCGGCACGGTCCTCTTCGCCACAGTATGTCTACTTTTCATATATTCATGCCATGTATATACACTGACTTCATTTCATAGGCAGCATGGATCGTGGCATTTGCCGCCCAGATTGCGGTCACAAAATCGGGTGCGTTTTTTGCTCGCTTTCCGCTTGGCTCGCTTACCGAACTTGAACCTAGTCGGGCGCGCCGCAGTCGGTGTGATGTGGTTCGCGGCGTTGCTACAGCCGTCCCTCATTCTCGGGGTCCTCGCGGTCCTCGCGAGCCGGGAGATCGGTGCCTTCCGCCTGCAAATAGTTGCGTTCGCGACCATGGCCGCCGTGTTCGCTGTGATCGGGGTAGACATGAGTATATTTGCGGGCCGGGCTTCGAGTGGTGCGATGGCTGCGGGATGGCTCGTCCTCGCCGTCGTGGATATCCTGTGGGTACTGGCCTTCAGCGCGGAGCCGGGGACGCCGCTGGCGCGTCTGTTGGACTCTCTGGCAATTCCATCCGGTGCGCGAACGCAGAACATGGATGCGGAACACCAGATGCAGGAGGCGAGTTCCCGATCGGCGGACGTTGGGGGGAGCAATGGCTACGAGGCCGAAATGACGTCCGACGGGTCTCCCGACGAGACCAAGGTCGCCCACGACAAAATTAGGGAGCTGCCCGACAGCTTGACTGGCAGCCCAGAGAGCGGCAGGGACTGGACGCCCCTGGAGCGCCGAATCGTTGACAGGACACAAGAACTGTCAACAGACGAGGAAGAGGCCGAGGAGGGGTCGGAGAGAGCCCAGAGCTTCGGTCGCTCGCCTCCGCCGTCATCTAAAAATCGGCGGGCGGTCTATGTTGATGAACATAGGCATTTATCGACCATATACGACAACGCTGAGACTATCCCGGATAGTGACAGCTCCCAGCGTGACTCCGCTCACCTCTATCCATACAAAGTGCGCGCCCGGAGTGATTGTACGTGTGCCATTGTGCGTCCAAACTTCTCTGGTTGGCTTTGCTGATTTTCGAACATAGGGATTCCCAGAAGTCCTTCGGAGATCAGTTTCCGCAAGGGGGATATTCTCCACAGCGCGGAAAAAGAGGGCAAAAAATGGTGGAAAGTCCAAAAGGCGGATGGCTCGGTCGGATGTGCGTATCTCGATTGCAAACCGCTTACTTGTTCCATCCTCAGTTTAATTTAAGCGGCACCGTCCAATTATTTCAAAGTTATGAACGGCTAACTACGACGCCTCGACTATCGTTCCTGGGCGCATATACGTGTGTGTGTTATTGCACACGCCGGGCCAACGACGCGGTAAATAAACTGTTCAAACGAGGGAATAGGTTCTCGCTAGGAAATTATTTCAATCTCCTCGAACAACATTTCAGTCTTGGCGGATATTGTCTGTCGTCCCAGCGAAAAACATTGCACTTGAACTTACGCATCCGGAACTGCAACAGAAAGAAACCATCGTTACATCTATCACAGATGCTTTCACAGCTGAGGTTACAATGTGCGGTTGTCGGAGGTTAATCTTAGGCCGTCTTCTCGAAATCCATCTTCTGTTCTGTGGCCGCGGGGATCTACATCTTTGACTTCTTTAGAGTCCCGGTTGGGCTATGGGAAGGCGACTGGATGGCCATGACAAGTCTTGCTTGTCTTTTTCAAATTGCAGTGGCAACTTGCTGACCGTGTCAGCATTTAGACGGAAATTTGATCCTCCCGCGTTCTGAAGTCTCGTTTGTAACGCTCTCAACCAACAATCTTCTGGTTCAGCGGTAAAGGATCGGAACTTCGGAAGACGAAAAAGTGGAATCCCGTCCCTTTCTTTGGAACCTCGGCAACCATCTGGCACCTCTTGGGCAAGTCTACTCGCGGCGTCTCTTCTTAAAATTCAGCTGATACTTTGATATCTATTCTACTGAAGCGTCACCATCTCCCGACCCAGAGGCTGTTGACAGTTTGAATGGGTGGGGCGAGGTTACTCCCGTTCCCAACATGCATTCTGGACGTCAGTTTCGGCTGCCTTCTACGCGACACCTCCTTGCTTGCAGTGTTCATGTGAACCCACTGGTAGCCCAATCATTCATATACACAATTATAGAGGATCAGATAAGTTGGATCGCTACAAAGGGCGTTTGTACTATTTTTCACGCTGGAGGCGAACACCTTCGCCCGCATCAGGTCAAAGATTGAACAAGTATGTGATGTGCCTTCTGTACTAACTTAAAGGGGTAAACTGTTATACGGCGCTCTCTTCTCACTATCATGTCTGTCATCGTCGACGACCGCGACCCGCTTCCTTCGTGGAGCGGCCCAGACCAAAATTCAGCGCCTATTGGGACGATCTCTCCTTTCCCGGCAGTTCCAACTCCCAGCAGTGTTGAATCGGGATCGCCTCGTCCTTTCATACTTCCTTCATTGAAAAGCCCTGGTCAGAATCTACCACCTACAGCCACGATCTCTCCTTTTCAGGCGGTTCCAACTCCGAACAGTGTTGGATCGGACTCGCCCCCACCTTCTTATCGAAAGCTGACTATGTAGAATACTTGCACTCGATATGTTGCGTGTTGGTTACTGTAGGCAGTCGATGATTCCCCGGAAAGCGCCATAATCTTTTTTACCTGAGACATGATATTCCATCAACTGCGCTTTCGTATACTAGTAAATGTACCGCGTTCCATCTCTAGTGCAACAATACTGTGGATGAATTATTAATTAGCAGTCATACACAGCATTCTTGGTGGCTTACCTTAGGTCCAAAAAATAAATTGAAGGGACAGACGTTTCCATGGCATGGGGTGAGGTTTCAGACATTCCGCCACCTCGGCCAATGGAGGAGAAATATATTTTTCACCCAGAACGCTTCGACAAGGTGGCTGAACAGGACCAATTTGGGGTGGTTTCTTTCGGCGCAAAGATAGATCTGCGACAACGATCTGTCTCATCTTACAGACTTCCGTGAACGACGATCAATGTTCAATCTATGCCGCGGGATCTTCAACATTTGATAGTTGCCTTCTAGGGCATCTCAACATCCGCGCATCTTTTTATACTTGACTGGGAACTTGCTCGTGGCTTTGATATGCATTCATTCATCTCCAGCGAAACGTGATCATCTACCCCGATTTTCTTGACAGTTGAGATGATGTTGGGTTTGATTCACCTGCAATTCGCGCAAGGCCTCCCTCCATGCAACGGACACTCAATCTGCAACTGCAGTCCTTCTGTTCATCTAACCCTGTAACGGTGCTGAGGTAGATGGAATCCCTACGAAGCATCACGGAAGGCAATTCTTATGTAGGCCCTGAACACCTTCTCCCGAAGAGGTCACGTCAAAGATTGAAAAGAATGTGATGCCCTTTCTTCTTTACTTAAAGTCGCCGGTGTTGTAGTCTGCTAGGTTTCTTTCTTTCCACCCACATCATGTCTGTCATCGTCGACGACCGCGACCCGCTGGTCGAGTATAGTCCGCAGGGCGGCTGGGGTACCCCTAACGGTCGCGGCGGGTCTTCTGCAGAGTACCAGAGGACAACCACGAGATCTACACAGAAGGGCGATACAGCGACATTCAAGTTCGAGGGTGTGTCGACATCTTCACTCTTGCATTATCTGAAGGCCCTACAAATTGGCTTCCAGGTACGGGCGTCGCCGTTTATGGTACCATCGGGTCCGGATCATCGAGTATTAATGAAGGCGCGAGTATGACCTTCAGTATCGACGGGGCGTCGCCAACCCCGTACACTGCGCCTGTGGTGACGCAGAATACACCACTTTTCCACCAGTCGTTGTGGACCTCTGGACCGCTTGCGGAGGGATCGCACACTTTGACGATGACTGTAGGTCCAAATCAACAAAGCATCATCTATCTGGACTACCTCATGTACAACACGACATCGACTGCCGGAAAGACAGTGTTTATCGACGATGCCGACCCGGACATTATTTATTCGTTGGACTGGAAGGGGGTGGATCCAAAATTTATTCCAGTCTACTTTCAACACACCGGGCGCGTCACCCCGTCAAGTTCATCCTCGATTTCCCTGAGCTTCGAAGGTTAACCCAGCTTCGTATCCTTATGGTTTGCTACTCACAGTATCTATCTGCAGGGACGTTCGTATCGTTAAATGGCGTCATTTTTGGGAAACCAGAAAATCTCAACGGATCTGTGGCCATCGACGGGGGAGAGGCACTGACAATAACCCCTCCGCCCACTCCAGACTCCAAATCTCACGTCAGATTGAACTACCCGCTCTTTAGCAAGTCCGACCTGGCTCCTGGGAGTCACAACATGACTGTTTTCATCACCAATGGGCAGTCCTTTGCTGTTGATTATCTTCTTACCGGTACAGAGCCGATGGCACCTCCTAAAACATCAAACACATCATCTGAACCTCCGCCTACGTCGACGTCGTCAGATTCACTGCTACAGGCCTCATCCACGTCTTCATCTACGCATGTGACTGCGGGTGTATCGTCCTCCGACCACATCTCTCTCGCGGCCTTGATTGGTTGCGTACTGGGCGGGGTTGCTGTGTTGTTACTGATGATATTTTCTGGAGTATTTATCTGGAGACGGAGAGCGCGCAGGTTTAATGGTATTTTTATTTCTTAAAATCTAAACCGCATTCTCAATCATTGTATCCTAGCCGAACGATCCGATAGAATCTCAGTGACTTCTCCATGGAGGGAACGTCGTGAATCTGTCGCGACAATGGTGACCCTCCAAGATGCTGAGGCTCAAATCAATACCGAGTATCGAAAGTCGCAGCTCACTCCACGGTACCTAGCGTATTGAGGAGGAGAGATTAAAACATGCGAGTATTAGCTATTGACCGGTTTTTCTAGACAGACGAGTTATGTAAAGCGTTGGGTGTGTAATTATTGTACTTGACTCGCGGCCACTTGCCGTTGATGGATTTGTCCGTCCAAATCCCGCACGTTGGTATCAAAGACCCGCAGGGACCCTACTTTTCTGAAGATTTCCAAATTAGTAAGTACTGTACAGAAACTAAATTACGAACCGTGGGAACACAATCATCACCATTTGATCTTATACACAGCTTTCAACCAAGCCCATTGTAAAAGACTAACAAAATTCGGAAACCTTTTCCGTTGGCCTATTTAATGCAGCCACTGGCCTGGACGAATCTGCGTGGAGGGCGACAGAAACGTGATGATCTGCCCGATGTCCGTGAGGTTGATGGTTGTGGGGGTTGATTTAGTTGCATTTTGCAAAACCACCCTCTCTGCAGTGTGCACCCATCCTCGGGAATATCCAAGTCCCGGATGCGTATGCGTCTACGACTGGAACTGAGCTAGGCTGTAGTACACCGAGAGGAAATCGGCGGAGATGTATTTAGAAGATGCTGAACGTCTTCTCTCGGTGACATCACGTCAAAGGTTGAACAAGAACCTGATGCCCGGTGTGCCCGTTCTGTTTTCAGACTTAAAAGGAGCACTGTCCTAGGCGGACAGACTTCCATTCCACCAGAACCATGTCTGTTATAGTCGACGACCGCGACCCGCTGGTCGAGTATAGTCCGCAGGGCGGCTGGGGTCACCCTTCACCCGGCAGCCAGGCTGCCATCCAGTACCAGGGAACGACTACGAGATCTATAGTACAGGGCGATACAGCAACATTCAAATTTTCCGGTGCGTTAACAAGCTTACGCTCCTGAAAGAAATCGTTAATTTATGCGCCAAATTTCTAGCTACCGGCGTCGCTGTGTTTGGTACCTTGGCGCCATCGAAGTTGGGTTTAAAGGATGTGCCGAGCATGACCTTTAGCATAGACGGGCAGGAGGGGACGGCATATGTTGCGCCTGTGGTGACGCAGACCGACCCGTCACTTTTCCACCAGACTTTGTGGACCTCCGGAGTGCTGGCCGAAGGATTGCACACTTTGACAATGACCGTAGGCCCAAACGTGCCCAGCATCATCAATCTGGATTATCTCATGTACAACACTTCATCGACCGCTGAAAAAACATTGTTCATCGACGACAGTGACCCTCGCGTGGAATATTTGGACTGGCAGGAAGTGGACCCGGCCCGGACTCGGAGGAACTTGCAACACACCGGGCACGAAGCTCAGTCGAGTCAATCGTTGATTTCTTTCTCCTTTGAAGGTTCAAACAGCCTCCCATTGTTTATGCGCTACTAACAGTGTCTTCAGGGACTTTTGCATCATTGAATGGGATTATCCTTCCTGGAACTCAACCAGAGGATTTCAATGCATCCGTGGTCATCGACGGTGGCGAGCCATTTACACTACCCCCGTTCAATCCAACTTCCGAACCAATATTTAACTACGAGCTATTTAGGAAGACCGACCTGGAGCCTGGCGACCATAGCATGACTGTCTCTGTGTTCAGTGGGCAGCAGGCCTTTGCTCTCGATTATTTCTCTACCGGGGCCGCACCCACAACCCCGCGGGCAAACTCGGCCTCGAATTTATCGGCTGTGGCGGACCCCTCGGCTGCCTCATCTGCGTCGTTGGCGTCTTCATCGATCACAATGGTAACACCCACGTCCGGGAATAACCTTGGGCATGGGCCATCGGTAACCGCCTCGTCCTCCGAACGCGTTCCTCTCGCGGCCTTGATTGGTTGTATACTGGGTGGTGTTGCTGTGCTACTACTGCTAATTTTTGCTGGCGTGTTTATCTGGAGACGCAGAGGGCGCAAATTGGAAGGTATTTCCCCCCTTGTTTCCCCTCCACACTTTGGTTTCTCAACCATAGGCTTCTAGACAAGCAGGTTCACAGGGCGTCAATCGCTTCTCGATGGAGTGGACGCCGCGAATCTGTCGCAACACTGGTAACTCTGCAGGATGTTGAGGCTCAACCCGGTACTGAGTACCGAAAGTCGCATCTTACCCCTCGGTACTTGTCTTATTAGGTACACGACTCGGAGTCCAGGAAACCTGACGAGTAGCTATCTATTGGTTACCTGTAATGGACCATTTGACTACAAGAGACTTTTATTTGGTTGAAGCTATTCACTTGTAATGTGCTCGAGATGGAAAATCTGGAAGACTGGGGCAAATGCTGCATAAAAATACAGGGTAAAATTTCTCAGTCTTTCGACTGGTCTTTTCGGCCCTTGTACGTTCATGATGTGCACGGACTTCTCAGCACAAGCTAAGTATGTACGACCACCAATCCGTCGCTCCCGGATCAACTCATCAACGATCATCATCATCATGTGCGACCGGCGACGTCGACATTCCCACAGCTTGTCTTCTACTACCTCAGGATTCCATACCTACCTACCTACCATCGGCCCTTACTATCTCGTCTATAATCACTCAGGAAGCAGGAAATTAACCCTTGTTCCACTGGCTCTGTCAGGCTCTGTTTGGGCTACTTGCAATTGGAGACACCAAAAACTCTTCCCTGAAGTTTCCGGACCCCGTGGCACTGACAAGCTAAGTAGTACAGTGGTTTCAAACTAACGACGGCTAGAGCATCAGTAACTTAACAGATTGAATTCAGTACTCAATTGAGGACTCTTTTTAGCCTATTATTCGGCTTTCCCTCTTGAAGCATCGTCTTGGCCGATACACCTCTCGTTTTCTCCCTCTGCCTCGGTGTTTTCTCCTGATAGCCTATGTTCTGCGCGGCACGAATTCCAGGCACTCTGGCCGGACACGGGCTTCCTTCTTTACGTCACTTGCCGTATCAAATGTATCCATATTTGCCTTCCAACTTAATTCCACAACATAATCCTACTGCTTCCGAAGTTGCGGGGATTGTCATAGTTGTCTTCATATAATGCGGACAGATATCCCAGATAACAAAGGCGCCACGTCCTCAGTTCCATCGAGGCTTGTCTCTGCGCTCCATGTGGTCGCCTCTTACCTCCCCCAGGGAGAACTACTCTGAACCATCCTCTGCGAAGTCCAGGTGAAAACGTATTCCTGGTAACCCTGTCATTGATTTCTAATCCCACAACTAGCTCGTCGGTCTTTGAAGGCTGCACTAACTTCACGGTATCTGGTGGTACTTTTGAAATTCGCAATCCCCAATCGCCGGAGGATCGGTCAGGTAGAATATTTCATCTCTGCCCTCGATTCCATTGACAACTTAATTCACTCAGACTACCGGACCATTCGCCCAGGGGATTTGAATCTATTGACGGAGATTGGGAAGGAGGATATTGTGGAGTACCACGAGGTGCGACGACAACGAACGGGCGCGTTGGTGCGTCGGCACAAAGTCATCGTTGGTACACGGAGAATCCACCAGGCTCGGATTTTCGGAAACCCAGAGCGCGTAACAGTCGTTGTCTACAAAGGGCCCCAGTTCGACAAAGTACGTCTGTGATTTTCGCGATGTTCTCTGGGCCTGGGCTAATTCATTTGTTGCAGTGGAAAGCGGAGGCAGAGCAGAGAGAACATTTCCGGTAAATTTGCCAAATCGAGCGTGGCCATACTAGTTTGACATGGCGCAAGACACCCGTCCGTTTTCCAGCTTTTTGGAATTACGAAGTCTCCAGCATTGAACGCTCTCGTCTATACCGATGGTATGTAGGTCTACCGATTCGCTCCTGGCATCATTTATTTCGGGAAACTGCAGGCATGGTCCCTCTCGACGAAATTAGACAAACACACGATCACTCCCCTTTGGCTTCCCTCTACGCTGAATACCAAATCGTTGAGTGCACTTCATTGTCGGATCCTCAGGGCCATCACGACTGACATCGGGTCGTGAAGTGCAAAGAATTGAACGTATGGTTATCACAACGTGGTTGCAGTCTGCGTCGTTGAAAAAGAACTAGTCCGCGTTTCAGTATTGGCGGGAAATGACGAAGATCTGGTTGTTGGCGGCAGATACACCCGACTATACCGCGTGGGTCCGTGCCTCCACTGGCCGACTTTGTATTGATGTGGCCGATTGTGCCTCCGATACGGCACGCCCTGGTGTCCAAACATTGATCACGGATGCGTTATCCTGTGGCATCTCGTTGGCGAGCGGCGGTGCGGATCTTGACCGCACGTTGCTGTCTCGGTTGACGTTAGAGGATGTCCATCGCATGGTCGCCTCGATGGCAAATTTGGGCAGCGCGGAGATTTCCTTTCGTGGCGGGGATGTTGCACTTGGATCAATCTGGTCGCAGGGAGGTAAAGATTCAACCCCGTTTCGCACTAATGGCAGTATGATGTTCCCAGCCACCACCACGAACATCGAGCATGTACCGTGGTCCTATATGCACAATGGAGTCCGTCAGCCGTGCGAACTGACACATGACGGATGGGTCCGGTGCGTCGGAATTTTTATTTTTGGAAGGGATCGTAACAATTCATAACCACATTGTATAGGATCCTCCCTCCTTCTAGCCTCGATGGAGTGGATCACTTGATGTCACTTACTCAACTTGAACACGAGTGGTGTCTTGAAATGGGGAAGCATTGGATTGCACAGGCCAACTATGCCTCTTGTGTCAACGAGCGGTCTGGTACGCATACTGATGTTGCTCAAAGATTTCAGGCTGACGCGGATGTATCAGATTCTCATTGTGCGTGTGTCTTGCTGCCCAGAAGCAATAACAATGCATTTAACGATCTCTAGTCATCGCCTCCTCGGTTCGTTTCAGATTCACGATGTGGCATGCCCCCGAGAGAGAATTTACGCTGCGTGGGACTTTCATGACGGATGCGCCGAGCGATGATCTCTACCTCTTCATCGCCTGCTTGCAAGTTCATATGGTGGATGCCCATCTCAGGGTGACAGTCCCCCCGCCAGACGCGGCATTTTACTGGTCGTTGGACCCTCAAGGACTCACTCGTCTCACGGCCGAGATGGCCGAGGAGTTCTGTGTTCCGCAGGTCCTGTTTCAGTGCGAGGTATTAGGTCCTGCGTGGACGGCAAGTGATTACGCACTTGTTCGTCAATTCCACATTGCGAAGGGCTTCGATCCCAACAGCCAAGACGCTGCTATCCGGCTGGGCTACCCGCTTGTGAAAACGGACGCCATGCCGATGCAAATGGGAAAAGGTATCAGTACTTGACTTCCACATGCAGACCTGAACTCACATTTCCGGCCGATAGTTGACATGACGGCACTCAAAGACGCGAGACACGTCCTGCGCACATACCCAAGGAACCCTCACATCGATGAACCACAGACGTGCAAGCATTGGTATGCAGCAAGTTCGCGATTTGTAAACTGAATCTAACGATACGGTAGCACATGTATTCGAGCGTTCCTGTCCGACATCAACTCTTTATTTGCTGCAGCTGCGCCGATTTCCTCGCCCTCAAGGCGAGCATACGAAAACGGAGAAGCAGCTTTTAATCTATATTTGTTCTATGCGTTACTTGTCGGCGTCTGCATGGGCAGCGGATTGAAGTATCTCCACTCTCATGATATAACACGCCTTCTATTATGAATTGCTCTTCCTGATTCATTGTAATTGACCGTATTGTAGCTAACCAGACTTTTGCTTTGTCTCTAATACGACCAAGTTTTACACAACCCAAAAATCACTCTCAACACTACACCGTGGTCGTTTCTTCAAGAAACGCACCCGCTTCCCTCGCACCTTCCCATCCCGCCTCTTTTCCCTCCTCGCGTCCCACCACACGCCCTTCGCTCTCACCACCTCCGCCGCCCGCTTGAAGTCCTCCTCAATCGCCGCGTCCGTCTGCTCCAGATCTCGCTCCAGGTTCCACTCGCCATACCCATACCAGTCGGAGCACACCGAGTAGTCGCACCCGCAGAAGCACCCGGCACGCGGGGCGGGGACGTACGCAAAGTCCACCGCCCGGCCGTCGTACTCGTCGATGTAAAACTCGGCCTGCGTGGCGGCCCCGTCAATAAGCGCGGGCGACGGCGCGCTGTGCAACCACCGGATCTGGGGTGGTGGATCAACTACGATTTGCGATGCGTTTGGGCCCAGTAGCCACGGCGAAAGTACGAGGTCTTGAATCGGGCTGACAGTGAGTACGCGCATCGCGATGAAGGAGGTGAGCCACTGGGTGTCGCTGGTCCCACTTCTCCCTGAGCGAGTCTCGACGGTGAGTCCGCGCAATTCAGGCCAGAGTCCCGCACTGAGCAGGTGGTGGTTTCCCGTCGTGTGTATGAGTTCCAAGCGCGATATACTGCGGCTGAATGACTGGATGAATGCAACCCCCATTGCACTGAAACCGACATCTTCCAGCCGCAGGGTACGCAGATGCGGGAAGGGCGACATCTCCCATTCTTCTGGGACGCGCATTGCCAGCGCCTCTGCACGCGCGCCAGAGAACCCACCGAGGACCTCCAGGCTCTCGAGGTTGGGGAACGAGAATACGCTCGTGAGCGACTCGAAGCCGTCAGTGAGGGGGAAATAGGTGTAACGGTGATAGAAAGGCAGGTTAAAGCTGACGGCGAAGGACCGGATGGTACAGGCGTTGATAGGACCCAGGTCCAGCGCCGAAACTGGGTGAAGGGATATGGGATAGAAGTCACGGAGAATAAGAGTTGTGATTGTCGACGATGGTCCGAAAATACGGCGGAATTCTGGAGATTGGGAGTTGATGCCGTATGCTCTGCTGAGATAAATGTCCAGAGTGCGCAATGCTTTGAATCCGATCCAGTCATCGCGGTGTAAAGGGAAGTTCAGTCTCAGCACCCGCAGGTTGGATATGGCGACTGGAGCATAGTCGTAGAGCGGACCCACGACGGAAAAGTGTGCGGACTCGAGGCGGGACGCGGCACCCACCATCTGCTGTATGAATTCCAGAAACCCACTCATCTGGTGATACCAGCCGCGGAATGCAACGCTCCTCCAACGGCTGATGTGCGGGCCGATTATATCGAGAGCCCTGCCTACAGGAAGATCGGCTTCGCGCCAGGGCTGCCCATTCTTGTACACATATGATTCGAGGTTGATGCTGATGTCGAGAGGGTGCATGCCCGAGCGCTCAACGAATACGCGGGCCCAGCTCCAGGACTGAGAGCGGTGGGAGAGGCGGATTGTAGTCCATAGTTCTGGGGAGCCCAAAGCCACTGCACGCCAGTGGTGACTGACACGGCCGGCGACAACGGGGAATGGGGCTTTCCTGTCCAACGACGGTATAGGGAAGTCGGCCACCCGTTTCAGGATCAGGGTCAGGACTTCATGAGGGAGATCATCGACACTGATTCGAGGAACTTGGTCCATGAGAAGGAGTCAACCCACAAACCGACCATATATATCGACCTGCACTATGACTCAGACGGACTCAAGACGGACTTCTCGGTACCGGCCCGGGTGAGTTTGACCGTAAGTTCTTGGCGCTTATATACTGTGTCCTCAAGGTTTGAACCAAGTTTGAACCACAAATTGCTGCTTTTTCGGTCACAGATTCGAGCTTCAACTTGAACATGTAAAACCAACACAGAGCAACACGATCACGGTTCAAGTTCTTTTCAAAAGGAGCGTTTTCTTTCTTTCTTTCTTTCTCTCCTTTTTTTTCTTTCGCTTTCTCTTTTTTTCTTGTGCAAGAGTATTAGGGCTAACGTGATGACCCTGGATAAGACTCTGGAAGTCTCTCTGAAATCTGAAACTGAATGAAGATTTAGTGTTGTGAGAAAGTTCAAACTGAGCGGTTGAAAATGGGACGATCGTTCTTACCACCCAAATATTCCATCCAATGAAAATGATGGGAAAGGGGTTTTCCGTAGTCTTCTTACCTCTTCTTACCAACCTGCCACAGTGGCAAGCACCAAGGTCTGTCGCCGTGGCAGGTTGACAACGAGACCAGGTTTTCTGAACCACGAAGCATAAAATTTTATGTCGACTTGCTGCTCGTACGTTGACAATATCACACGACGTCAATTGAAGGGTGTTTTGGTACTTCAGCTGTCCCGACAGATCTGGACGTAAACTGAATGTGACCAAGATCCGGTCCCATCCCAGCTGGTTCGGAAGCCGCTGTACCTTCCCGACCTCCCGATTATGGAACGTAAATGAGGGCCAGGTGAGCGCATTTGCATGCCAATGATTAGTTTCAGAAATCTCAATGTGATTCATTGCCAGGCTGTATCAGACATACCCCACATCCTGTTTGCGGAAGAGCTGATCGCACTGTATCCAGAGGCGAAGGTGATTCTGACGAATCGCAGCGCAGAGTCCTGGTGTAAGTCGTTTCAAGCAACCGTGGTGGAGGGCCCGATGAAATCGAACCTTGCTCAGACGTTGATGGCCTGGCTAGACCCCGCCCTCTCCGCGAAATCTATATACCTCGGGCAGCTCTGCTTCGCTCTGCTGTTCAAGACAGACGTCATTACGGAGGCCGTTGCGAAAGAAGGGTTTCTTGCGCATTACGAGGAGATACGCAGGCTGACTCCACCTAGTCGGCTGCTGGAGTTTGAGGTCGCGCAGGGGTGGGAGCCGTTATGCAAGTTTTTGGGAAAGGAAATACCGAAGACGGAGTTTCCGCGAGTAAACGACACAGCGCAATTGAACAAACACCTTGCCGCGGGACGCCGCAAGGTTCTTTGGAAGCTTGCTCCGCTCGTTATGGGACCGTTGCTAGCGGTGACTGCTGCCGCAACCATAGCATATGCCATACGCAGGAGGATATAAGTATGTGTGATATTGTTTCGGTCGAATATAATGGCTGCATATGGACTGCAAAGCTGAACTCCTCGTGAGTTGGGACGCTCGTTCCTGTTTGACTTGGTGTGATGGTTGGAGCCCTGTTTGGGTTCACTCTGCGAGATAGTTCTGATCTGCGTGTCAATTCCACGCAGCGTGAGGGAAACTGGAAGGTCTTGCCTTGCCTCCAAATGTTTGAGTAAACTTGATGAGAAGACGGATAACGTCCTCCGAACATTCATAATGCAACGCATGCCCCCTGCCTTCCAACCAAACGCACTCGAAATTAGTGAAATGCGACTTCAAGACGTCCTCGGCCGTCTTCGCTGCACCGGCGCGATGACCGTCGACAGTACCCTCGATCATCAGCAGTGGAAGCCCGTCCCTACCTGCCGTCCACAGTTTCTCGACGTCCATCGGACGGGTGAGACTCAAGGCCATGATCTCCGGAGTGAGGCTGTGGCCCATGTACAAAGACTTGACGCGGTATGGCACTGTGTCGGGCTGGGCAAATAGCTTCTCCGTAAATAGGGCTGCGGACGACTGGAACGCGGAGACATCGTCTTTTGACAAGAGACCTGGTAGGGCGGCAGAGAGCAGCGGGGCGGCCATTTCGCCCAGTATTTCGCCGGTGCAGGGCAGCCCACCCAAATAAACGACCCCGGAGAGCGTCCCGGGCGGAAGATGAGATACAACGTCGGTCGCGACAGCAGCTAGTTGTCAGAGGAAGAACGATTTAGGTGGTATGCGGTTATCTCGGATATGAGCGACGAACCGCCCATGCTCCTGTAGAGTGGGGATCAAGGACTGGGAGCTGGTATCGTGAACTAACGCACCATCCTGCTAGCACTGGATTCTTCAGCACGAAGGCTTCCACTACGGTTTTGAAATCATCTGCGAACAGTTTGGATAGGTACGACTTCTCGGTGGTCGGCTTTCCGCTGCGTCCGTGACCCCGGATGTCGTAGCGAACCTGTTAAACATTTTTGGGACATGCGACGAGCTTGAAAAAGGACGTACAATGTATAAGCTCTCCAGCAGCTTCGGATGGGTACACAGATCGTCGTATACACAGCCGCTCATTGTCAATCCGGCGAGGAGCACAACGTGAGGGTTCTGTGGTACACCGGTAGCTTCCGCATAGATGGTGGTCCCATCGGAGGAGTGCAAAATCTTGACATCCGGGTGAGAGGCCATTGCGGGGGAGTGTAGAGATGGCGGTCAGATCAGACTTGATGACTCAGAAGAAATTTATAAGCTCAGCGTTTCAAGTTTATGGGCCACCAATTTCTCATTCATCATGACTCCTCGGCTCCGGAAGATAGGTGACTATTCGGCGTCAGGATCTCGGCGCCAGCATACCCTGGCAAGAACCAACCGCTCGACTCAAGTAGCCTGACTGGAATTTTCCCAATGGGTCGAGATTTCCGATTTTTCTCAAATTTTTCTCCTTGTCCTTTCGTTTTTCTCCCCGGAGGTTTTTTGGGTTTGGCAGACGTACCATTATTATATCCAGTCAGAAGTTGCCGATCTTTCAAATTTGGTGATCTATAGGTCCTGGATACTAACTGAAACCTTCTAAACACGGTGGATTGTTTTTTCGGTGGCGGCTGTTGCATGCAAGAAGTTGCGTGACAAATTCGACCTCCGGTCCAACCGAACATCAATGGGTGTGTTTCCCTCAACTCCCGACGACCTCCACCCGGAAAAATAGTCTGAGTTTTGGGAGTGAGTTGCTGAGTTTCATAATAGCCTTGAAATTATTTCAAAGGTCTCTGAGGATGTTTGAGATGTTTGAGAGAGTTACTACATTTGATGCTCTGGTGACTCACTTCCCTGGCACGAATCTCGCCGAATTTTGGGTCTGTTCAGAGGTATAGCTGAGGTGATTCTTTCCGATTCTCGCTCATGATGTGGTTGAACATGTCAACATAAAACTTGCATAAGTTGAAACGTGTGTCTCGGAATCAGCGGCCCGTAAATTGATCTGATCATTTGGCATTTGTAATCCTGCCTGAGTGTATCGGCTTTCTGCTTCCACCATAATACACACCTGTTGTTCAGTTCACATCGTACCAGTGAGTTAATAAACACCATTTACCAGAATGGAGCTGAATATCCCAGCATCTTCGTTATCTGTAGACGCAACGCCATGTCCGCTCGGGAAGCAGACCGTGCACGCGTCGCAGAGATCGATATCGAGATCCGTGACTTGGAAGGTCGCATTCACATCCTGCGAGTCGAAAGAGAGGCTATACAGGAACGCATCCAGACCTACATCTATCCGGTCTTATCCCTGCCGACTGAAATCACACCCGAAATCTTCCTCCAACTCATCCCATTGTATCCCGACTGCCCACCGTTGACAGGAAGCCTCTCACCTAGCCTTTTGACACACATATGCCGCCAATGGAGAAACATCGCTCTAGACAGACCCATTCTCTGGCGAGCACCTGACACTGCCCTTGAAAGAACCCGACGGCGAGACTGATCTCGTAAAAGCGTGCCGAGGTCCGGTTTTTATTCTCTATCCATTCGAATGGATGGAAATCGCTATCCCATATCCCTGCGTGAACTTCTTCAGTAGATCACTCCCTACCGCCCGCGGTGGGAGTCCCTGGCCCTTTCCGAATTCCTCCCCGAACATTCCGCGTTGCTGGATGGTCCAGTGCCTTTGCTCCGGCAGCTAAAGCTCTCAATTGACGATGCATGCTCTCCAATTACATTTAATGAGGCGCCCCTCTTATGCCCCTGCGAACTGAGCTTCTACGCTGTTTCCTGCGTCAACTTGCCATGGACACAATTGTCGTCCCTGGTATTGGTGTGCGCCTACCGATCTGAAGGCGAGGGAGTCGTACCGCAAAGTCTTTTCGTCTGTTTCGAAGTTGTCGTTCGCCGAGGACTTGTGTGACTGGGACGACTACGCAGTGTGGAGCCGTGAACGGTGCTAGGAGGTCGGATGACTCGTAATTTCTATGTGCGTCAGGTTCACCAACTGCTTTTGGCTTTGATTTCACGTCCCTTCAGCTAGTGGTATGTTGGAGAACAACCGACCACCAACATCAACTTTAATTGAGTTCATATGGGTAGTTGCTAAAATAAAGGTTGGGAAATCGGTTCAACTGGTGCTTCATATGCCCCTGTGAACCTTGAAGCTCGCGTGCTGACCTGCTCCTGCTCTAACACTTAAACAAGAGGTTGGAATTTGAACCACTGGCAACCCTTCTGGCGGGCTTGTTGCATTCAAAGAAAGATTACTTGGTATGGTGAAGCAGAGTGGAGGCCCGCGACATTCAAGTTCTCACCCGCGAAACACGAATTGTTGTCACCGCTCACACTTCTTCGAATTTTCCCTTCACTGTCGAGGTGCAACACCGATTCCCGGCCCGGAACACCCCCATGTCACCATGATTCGGAGTCACAGAATAGTCACAATCAATCTTGCCTTGCACGCTCATCTCATAGCTTTCTGCGACGTGTCGAGGTACCACAAGCCAGAAAGTCAGCGGTCCAGTTTATTTTGGCGCATCTTCTCCTCCAAACACGCTTTTCGAAGTCATTTGGGCGGAGACGCGAGCCTGGGCACAGAAATACTGATGACTTTTGCAGACCTCTTACCCTCTTTTACACCACTTTAATCGCTCCGAGGAGGAGATATATCACGGGAATTATGAACGAGCAGCGGGGAGCAAGACGCCGTGGTCCCAAGGGTGCTTCGGCAGCCTCCACGGTGGCATCTGTCGACCCCAATATCGACCCGATACACGACGACGGAGGAAAGGATGTGAACGAGAAACTACACGCGCGTCAGGTGTACGGGAGGCGCTCGACGTCGCCGGTGAGTCGCACCAGTCAAATAACCAAGCGGCATCTGATCCCCGCTCTTGTAGAAAGATGTCTTTCTGCAGAATCTCGACCATGTCATCGCACTGGTCTACACACTGCTCTCCTTCTGGACGCGCTTCTACAAGATCGGCTACTCAAAAAACGTCGTGTGGGACGAGGCCCACTTTGGCAAGTTCGGCTCGCACTACCTCAAGCGCGAGTTCTACTTTGACGTCCACCCGCCGCTGGGCAAGATGCTCGTCGGGCTCGCGGGCCTCCTGGCGGGGTACGACGGCGGGTTTGAGTTCAAGAGCGGCGAGGCGTACCCCGAGGAGGTGCCGTTTGTCGCGATGCGCATGATGCTCGCGAGCTTTGGCGTGGGGATGGTGCCGCTTGGGTGGTACACGGCGGTGGAGCTCGGTATGAGCCGCTGGGCGTGCCATCTCGTCGCGTTGATGGTTCTGCTGGGTGAGTGGCGCATTTTTTGAACAATTTAGATTTCGTTGTTGACTGACTGTCCCCAGACGTGGGCCTGCTTTGCATCTCGCGGTTCATTCTGCTGGACTCGATGCTTCTGTTCTTCACGGTTTTTACCGTCTTCTGCATGACCAAGTTCAATCACCAGCAATCGCGGTATGTAGCCTGGTTTCGTTGAGTTTACGCGCATAGCCTAGTTTCGTTGTGTTTTGGCATGAACGAAAACAGGAGGGAGAAGGAAAACCCAACTGATGCAATAAACAGGCCCTTTTCCTCCGGCTGGTGGACATGGCTAGCAATGACTGGTGTTGCAATCGGGTGCACGACCAGGTGAGGGCCCGTTTCATCCTGCACACGACGCTAACATGTCAAAATGATCGCCCCTCGTCGGACTGTACACCATCGAAGACTTGTGGGAGAAATTCGGGGACGTCAGCACCGGGTATCAAGGCATCAATTTCAGAAAGCTTAAATAGTGAAGGTAACAATTGTACACCGGCAAAAAAAAGAAAAATAAAGATTTTTTTCGGAAGACAGAGTCAACAAGGAAAATAATGGGTGTATAGGACCGGAAAAAAATCAGGATTTCAGAGGTAGTAATTGTGCAAAACTGCGTCCTACTTGACCTCTTAAACATGACCTCGCACAACTCGCCCGAGATCCCCGAAACTGGTTGAAATCGCGTTTCTAAGTCAAGTTGAACTTACGCAGCCAAGTTCAAGTGGAATTGACTGACATTTAAGGTTTGGCGCGTAGAATTGAACTTACACGCGTCGCATTGACTTGAAAGTTAAGGCTTTGTGACGAAGACCGTGCCTTAATTGTATTTTTCCGATAGCGTTATTGAAATTCACCTCGACGCGAATACTTGAACGCAAAAATATTTGGAATATTGAGGCTATGGGCGTATTTTTTGAGTTCACGTGAAGATCTAATTCAATGGCACTCACCGATGGTTTGCAGTGTTCAAGGGCGGCATGGCGGAACCCTAGGGTAAGGTTTAATTCCGCGGGACCGCTAAAAACACGTCAAAGATGTGTTTCACCTACACAAGACTGAACATGTATCCTCGCTCGGCGGAACGCGTAAAATCGTGTTTAAGTTGCAGATAGGGCTTAATACTTGCAGAAAACGCGTCAAGAACGCGTCAAGAATTAGCAAACAATGGGACTCACCATAAAACAAAAACCTCGGTCGGCGGAACACGAAAAATCGAATTTACATGCCGAGGGTTTCAAAAACGCATCAACACCGCGCTAAAAATACACTGGGAATGGAACGTACCATGAACTTGAAACCCTGCTCCCCGGAACGCGAAAAATGGAATTTGCGGGCCGAGATCTTTAAAAACGCGTCGGTGAAAACGCATCGGTGTTGAAAACGCGTCGGTGGGTTGCAGGCGTGTATAAAAACTTGAACAAAACACGCTGAAAGTGAGTGAAGTGTTCAAGTTGCACAGGAATGGAGTAGAACGTACCGCGGACTTGAAACAGTGCTCGGCAGAACTCGAAATCTGGAATTTGACTTGGTGGGGCGGCGCGTAGCGCCCGAGGACGCCAGGTAGCTGGGCAGTTGGAGGAGCTCTTGAGGACGGAAAAGAGGTCAGCGACGAGTGAGGGAAAGATGCATAGAGGATGTAATTTGAACATAGCATACCTGCACCATTGTTCGCGGGAAATTCAAAAGTCGAATCAGGATTGCAAGGGCGGCGCAGCATCCGCAGCAACGAAAAAGTTCCCGGCAGCGCTCCGCGCCGCCTCTTAGCGCCAGTATAGAGTCAGCATCCAGAAGCATGAGTGTACTCTTGACGTGTAAGTTCACTCAACGGAATGCCAAAAAATTCGGCGAAAAATTTCGAAGGCGGCGTATGCATGGAAATCCAAAAATTGAACCGGGCGTGCGTCAGAATAACACAGAACGGAAGGTCGAAGGGATTGACCTTGGAAGTGGGACAGCTGCTCGGCGGAAGTCGAAATATCGAACAATAATTCGGTGCGGTGCTTCGCGCCGCCGCAGTGATAGGGAATCGAAGCCTGGGTTATGGCCCTGGGAGAGTATCAAGTAAAAGGCTACTTGTGGGCACGCATGGATAAACATACCTCGAACTTGAACATGATCCCGCTCACAGGCGTCCCCAAAATCAAATCAAAAGTCTTTGAGCGGCACCACGCGCCGGCCGGCCGCGAGACGTTGAGCATTCACAGTGCTCGCCGGAGGACCGGAACTTGAATAAAATTGCGGCCCGCGCGGAAGCCCGCGAGATTGATTGGAAGAAGCGTGTGGGTGGTTGAACCTTGAGTGCGAGTAAGGAAAATAATCTGCGCATGGAACGAGACATGGTACCTGTTTGCGGGAACTTCAAAACTCCAATAGAATTTTGCGTGGCGGCGCATAGCGCCGCCGAACATTGAACACGGCGGAAGCACGCAAAAGCTTGAATGCTACGCGCCGTCACCGCAAGGTCGAATCGGAAGAACACAGGGGTGACTGGGAATTCTTGAGTATGGAACATAATGTGGAAATGTGGCAAGAGTTAACGTACCTCCTGGCCATCAGTATACCAAAACTATAATTGTCGAGGGCGGCGCACAGCGCCGCCGACACGTCCACAGCAGGGAAGGCATTTGGGAAATACGATGAGCGTAATAACAATCATAACGATGCGTTGAACTTACCGAGGTGATGGTTGGGCCAGAGAGGAGCTTCGAGATGTCGAAGTCGGAGTGGCGGACGGAGTGTTGTTGAGCTCGGCCACGAGTGCCGAAGACTCGAGGTATGGGCCAGGAGATTGAGGAAGTTGTAGCGGGGGGAAGGAAGAGAAGGGAGGGAAGTTAGGCGGGGATGGTGGGCGTATAAGAGCAACGGGCAACGTGTGTTGTTGTTTGATCTCTGGATCAAACATTCAACAAAGTGTAATTCTGATTCTCCGCCTCATGTCCACCTCCGCGGGCGGTTACATGGCAACACAGGTCGCACTGTCCGCATACTTCCTCCGCGCCTCGCGCGATTCGGTCCCGCAAGTTCTATCAATATCCTGTGTAAGTACACCGGACCCCCGACACATTGGATTGGTTGCCTCGACTAGCCCTGGATTCCAAGTTATCGCTGCCCACCGCGGGAACTTCCAGGCACATCCAGGCGATCAGGTGGGTATTACCATCCCGTCCACGCCAATAGTTCAACATCAAATAATAAATTGCACTCGGGTGTGTTGCGGACTCAAATATACTTGAAATTGAGGTCGGAAGTGATACGTGGTGCTGCATACTGGTATCAGCGCAATTTGAGTGTTGCGTAGCATGACAAAATTCAAGTTCAAAGCAACCAGCAGGGCTGGATGCAGAATCTAAACATTTCTTTGGCACAAGTTCAATGATTTCCCATCGGATTTGCTGCGTAGAATTAGCGGCGATGGCGCGTGAAGACTTCAAATTGAGCGGTGTATGCCCCGAGACGCGTTAAATTAAACCCCGAGGTGTGCTGTTAAAAATAAACAAGGATCAATGAATGAAAAAGTTTACCTCCCGCTGTTTTCAAACATCTCCTTGACATGGGAGGTCAGGGTTACTGTGGGAAAAGAAATGCGAGTCAGAAGGGAAAGGCGCCGAGGCCTCGGAGACGGAGCGGAAAAGACACAACGTAAGGCCGAAAATCCCGCGCAAGACAAAAATAGATCAAACTTCAACCATAATCGCGCGCGTGAAGTAAACCTACCTCGACTCTGGAGCAGGAAAGCTTTAAATACAGGTACTGGAGTTTTTGCGTCAACTCCCAATTTTTTCCACCGAGAACGACCGCTCAGGCGAAATTTTCAACCAAAATGATGGCTTTTCATCGCCACCGCTGTCAAACTGGGCGCGGTCCGGGCCACCGAGACTCAACGCCACCCGATTTGGGAACCCGTCTCTTGGACCCGTTTTCCATGTCGATTTTTGACTCTGGCCAACCACCAACCCGACTCCGGCCAAATTTATTTATAGAATCCTCACACACTTACTCTACACCTCTGGCGCTTCATTTCCGCTCTCCGACACGCCCGAAGGGACCATATGCTGGTATGTCGAAAAAGCATGTTTTAACTTACAGAGCCCTGATAACGGGTTGCAGCACTCGAGTCATATCTATTATTAACTCCCATGGATACGCCGCAGTGCCTCCGCCGCTTCCACCCCCGCGGAAACAGTCAGGGAAGGAACAAACTCGAGATGCCCGCAAATCCATTTCCGAGGTTCTGGACCAACACGGGTCCACAAGACCCTTGATTGAAACCACCAACGGCGATCTCGGACGGGGGAATTAGTGTGGGGATTTTTGGTGCGTGGTTACATCTCCGCGAATGACTCGAAATTAATATTTTGCCTATGCACGCTATTTTGATCCTCCCATGCACCCCTTACCTCTTCATCCCGCCGATACCTCTCCCAACTACTCTTCCCACTCAAACCTTTACTTCAACCGAAAAATTTTGAATCTGCGCATCCGCAATGCTTGAATATTGGGATGGTGCGTTATCGGTGTTTTCAAATATATTCACTCCATGTCCATTACAGTCCGCGGGTCTCCCAAAACTTGGACCCACAATCTATTTTGGTATCTCAGCATGAACGAACGGCCAACTCAGCGGTCGGCGGTGCAAGATGTGGGAAACGCAAATCTAGGGTGTGAGGTTAAATTTCGGGTTGGGAGGTTCTCCGTGCGGTTCCTAGGAATCGGGTGCGTTTCCATCTATTTTAAACTTATCTTCTCACCGGGAACACCGCACGCCCGAAGCTCTGGGCCCTCCCGAAATGTATAAGGATCCGACCAACCACCCACCTATCTTCATTCCAACCACCACCACCCACTTCCCCTGGCGCTCTGCTCCCACTATCTCTGGCCTATACTTCAACATGCTCGATGCTGGCGGTGCCATTGCTTGTCACTGGCGCCGTTGGTATCGTGCTCCGCCGCCGTCGCTCTTACGCCACTCGACATCGCCGCCACCGCTAACGTTGTGCTCGACGCCAACCCAACTTCAAGACATTCAATATCGACCCAACAGTCAACCAGGTGTGTATTATCGCTTCCAAACTGACTCCTCGCTCATTCCTTCGCTCAATTATAGCTCCACGTCATCGCCGCTCATTCGCCGCCACCGCCGCCGCCGACCTCGACTTCACCGCAACCTTCCGAACGCCTTCGGGACGTCTCGTTTTGATTCTTCCCACCGTTTCCGAGTGCTCCTCGTCGCCAACGCCCCCAAAATCGCTTCAAATACCGGTTGCAGGGGTTCTTACAATCATGGTCACCAGCCTGCCTGCAATCCATGTTCGGACTTCAAAACCTCGCCACTCGCTCCGAAGCTCAAACCCCGGCCGCCGACTCGGCCTCCAACCTCGGCGCGCCAGTCGTATTGACTTTCCGCAGGTCAGTTTCATCCTATTCATCCACAACTGCAGCTGTACTGACTCTTTTATTACAGCCTTTGCGACCGGTGCTGACTTGAATGTAGGACTGGTGTTCAATAGCGGCCGGTGCGTATCCTTTACCATGCTTGCTTGTCCATTGACTGACCCCTTCTGTCCAGGTGTCACGCTTGCTTGAATGTGCGTCTATTACTTGTTTTTCAATCGTTTACTGACTTCCAAACTTCAAAGTTCAACGGACCTGCGGACACCTTTCCAACCGTACTTCAATATCGCGGGATAACCTTAGATTCAATTGCTCCTATGGTGTGTCGCGCCGTACTTCAGTTTCTCAAATTTGTACTAATATCAACTAAATAGGTTTCAATATTGACTTCCCGGACTGATTCACATTTAATCCTTGCTTCAAAACCGTTGGATCACGGGATTATTGTCGCCTCGGTACGTCGCGTTCCGTTGAGTATTAGTTTTCAACTACGCTGTCATTGAGTTCGTTATACAGGTCTTACATTCGCGCCTCGTTCAAGACTGCCTTCAAGATTGCGCTTCCAAGCACTCGGTTGAAGGTCGAAGGAGTTGGAAGGAAGTTTAGGACGGGATTATGCCATGACTCGCATACAAGCCAGGTTCGTCTTATTCACTATCCATTCAATATCTATCAACTTCCCTTTGATTCGTTGCTCCAGCAGCTCGCACCTATACCTCTTGTCTGCGTCGTGAATGCTGAGTCGAATACCTGGACTATAGTCGAATGGATTTCGCGTCAGGTATGGCTTGGTTCTTTCATCTTACTTCGAGTATTAACTCGCTCAACTCAGTCACATCGTTACTATCCTTGAACGATACATCCTGTGGTGGGTTTCATTATCAGCATATATATATCCTTCTGAACTTTGTCTTCTGTCGTTAGGTCTTTGTGGTTGGTGGTTGGTCCGAGCGTCTGGTTGACCTCGGACCGCCGGAGCCGTAGCTGTTGAGTCTGGGCGCCGGAACTATGCATGTTAGATGAGGTACGTCGCGCCATTGTCTGTCTTTGACCTCACTTACTGACTATTCTTGCTCAGTCTTGATATTCACGAAGGCTGGGATGGTTGTCGAGTTGGGCATATAGACTGACTTCCGGTCCATCATGTTTGATTACACACATGCTCTCCTCCGAGTCCACTGAGTTCTATATCCTCAATCAGACTCGAGAGTTATCGCGCATTCAAAGGTTGGATTTGCTGGTGTGATTAGGAGAGACCTCTGGTGCGCTACATCCAGCTTGCTTCTCTCAATTATATTTGACTGAAGTTTCCCTTCTAGACCCGAGACGAAACTATCTATACACTCGCGCTGACTGACGTCCTGGAACAGGCTCGTCGCTCAAACTCGCATAACTTCTTATAATGTATGCCTCAACATGGGATTTCTTCAATGATATTGACACTGCAAGGTACTCTTCATCTTCAGCAAGGCTCCATCCATTCATTCATTCATTCATTCGTTTCCCTCATTGGCATCGCTGACCGAATTTCATTTAGCTACATGTACAGGTACCCCGACCGCATTCCCGTCCTTCCCATGGCCACAAATGGGACATTTGATTCAGAGCATTCTGGGTACTTAGGGTAAGTCGCTGCCATTAAGCTTATAACTCAGGTCATATTGAATATTTTTGCGACAAGGACCCGTTCTGACGGTTCCCTAGAACATGACCGTTCCCAAGAATATGACCGTTCCTTAGAATACGGATATCCTACGTGCCCAGAAATTCGACTCCAGCGAGGACCTCAAACTTCTCGAAGCCTCTTGACGAAATCAAATCAAACCAAGTCAACGGTGCGTTTCCTGCGTTTCTGCTACCCACGAACCTCCCGTTGACATCTTATTCGCAGTCTGAACTCTGGTGCCCATTACCCATTACTTACAGATTATGGGCCCTCGATTCAATCTCGTGAGGGGACGCGTTTTCAGCAGTGCGCCGCTCGAGGTAAGTTGCCTGTGCTTACTTTCCGAGTCCTCGCTTTGACCGCCGATAATCTAGCTCCCTCGCATACGCATGCGGGTGTCATTGTACTTGTGTTGCGGTACCTACCTACCCACTCGGTCGATGAACGAAGCTATCGGTACGTTCCCTTCACCGGCTGACATCTCTGCGCAGCACTAATTTGATAAAGCCAGAGTTTGCATGCGCTCGCTGAAGTCAGATTCGGAATACACGCCGGACGAAGGATTCACAGCGGTTCGCTGTCGTGTTGCCGAAACGGCGCGCAGAGCCGCCCTCATCCGCTAACAAAGGAAGCAATCTTTTGCGAGGGAAAGAAGTAGGAATGAGACTCGGACGCGAGAGGTATGTGCATTTGGTTGATTCAAAGCAATACTCTACCTAACGTACAAAGTGTTCCAGATTTCCAACGCCTCGGACCGGAATTCAAGTCTGCGGCCTTGCGCACCGAGGTCGCGCTCGCGCTTGAGAGCCAGTCGAGGATGGCGGACTCGGGCGGGAAAACGGATGGTGCAGCGATGCAAGGTTGACTTGGACACGCCTGCGGCACTCGTTCCGTCGATACGAAGACCGCACGATTCCGCGAGCCCCACTGGTCGTTCCGCCGAATCGGGCATGCATAATTCCCGAGTGCGTGCGGCGACGAGGACGAGCGGTGCCGTGTTGCAGCTCGCAGGCTGTGTCGTGGGTGTCCGGTCCGTGTAGCAGTTCTGCGCCGCGGCCCGGGGCAGGCTGCGCTCTGACTCGGGATTTGAGTGGTGCACGTGGCACGCAGTTTTTGCGTCGAATCGTGGGCAGCGGCGGCGGCGGGTGTACAGCGTGCACGCGGGCACGCGAAGAGAGTGGGCAGTGCGTGGGGTGCGTGGTCAGGCGATCGGCGCGCTCGTTTTTGCGTGGGAAGCAAGTGCGAAGAGTTCAGCAGTTACTGAGGCAAGAGTCTACGGCGGCGCACCTGGCATCTAATGTCGCAGAACGTAGTCTCGCATCGGATTACATTCTGATTGGACTCGCGCGGGGGACGTTCCCAGTCGCACATGACAGGGAGGGCGTGAATTCCGGGCAACTAGGTGTCCGCGGCAGGAATGAGAATGGGGTGAATGTGCGGGTGAGAACGGGGCAGAGCACGACGCACACAGAGATGACGGAGGAGCGGGATGTCGTTGGCGTGGGAGCAGAGGCGGCATGATGTCATACAAGAGGAGGAGAGGGCGGGGCGTGGAACTGGCAGGATACAAAGCTGAACACCGATTCCCGGCCCGGAACACCCCCATGTCACCATGATTCGGAGTCACAGAATAGTCACAATCAATCTTGCCTTGCACGCTCATCTCATAGCTTTCTGCGACGTGTCGAGGTACCACAAGCCAGAAAGTCAGCGGTCCAGTTTATTTTGGCGCATCTTCTCCTCCAAACACGCTTTTCGAAGTCATTTGGGCGGAGACGCGAGCCTGGGCACAGAAATACTGATGACTTTTGCAGACCTCTTACCCTCTTTTACACCACTTTAATCGCTCCGAGGAGGAGATATATCACGGGAATTATGAACGAGCAGCGGGGAGCAAGACGCCGTGGTCCCAAGGGTGCTTCGGCAGCCTCCACGGTGGCATCTGTCGACCCCAATATCGACCCGATACACGACGACGGAGGAAAGGATGTGAACGAGAAACTACACGCGCGTCAGGTGTACGGGAGGCGCTCGACGTCGCCGGTGAGTCGCACCAGTCAAATAACCAAGCGGCATCTGATCCCCGCTCTTGTAGAAAGATGTCTTTCTGCAGAATCTCGACCATGTCATCGCACTGGTCTACACACTGCTCTCCTTCTGGACGCGCTTCTACAAGATCGGCTACTCAAAAAACGTCGTGTGGGACGAGGCCCACTTTGGCAAGTTCGGCTCGCACTACCTCAAGCGCGAGTTCTACTTTGACGTCCACCCGCCGCTGGGCAAGATGCTCGTCGGGCTCGCGGGCCTCCTGGCGGGGTACGACGGCGGGTTTGAGTTCAAGAGCGGCGAGGCGTACCCCGAGGAGGTGCCGTTTGTCGCGATGCGCATGATGCTCGCGAGCTTTGGCGTGGGGATGGTGCCGCTTGGGTGGTACACGGCGGTGGAGCTCGGTATGAGCCGCTGGGCGTGCCATCTCGTCGCGTTGATGGTTCTGCTGGGTGAGTGGCGCATTTTTTGAACAATTTAGATTTCGTTGTTGACTGACTGTCCCCAGACGTGGGCCTGCTTTGCATCTCGCGGTTCATTCTGCTGGACTCGATGCTTCTGTTCTTCACGGTTTTTACCGTCTTCTGCATGACCAAGTTCAATCACCAGCAATCGCGGTATGTAGCCTGGTTTCGTTGAGTTTACGCGCATAGCCTAGTTTCGTTGTGTTTTGGCATGAACGAAAACAGGAGGGAGAAGGAAAACCCAACTGATGCAATAAACAGGCCCTTTTCCTCCGGCTGGTGGACATGGCTAGCAATGACTGGTGTTGCAATCGGGTGCACGACCAGGTGAGCGTGAGACGTCCTTCATTCATCCTGATCCTGCACGCGATCCTTTTCATCCTGCACACGACGCTAACACTGTCCAGCGTCAAGATGATCGGCCTGTTCGTAACCTCGCTCGTCGGACTGTACACCATCGAAGACTTGTGGGAGAAATTCGGGGACGTCAAGATGCCTGTTGTAAGCCGTGCATTTATTCCATCTGCTAGCGTTTTTCAACTCCTCTCAGCGCGAGCAAGTCAAACATTGGGCTGCGCGAGTGGGCTGCCTGATCGTCATCCCGATACTCGTCTTTGTCGCCTCGTTCAAAATACATTTTATGGTTCTCAACCATTCCGGGCCCGGCGATGCGCAGATGAGCTCGCTCTTCCAGGCTAATCTCGAGGGGAACGACTTTGGGAATAATCCGCTCGGTGGGCAGATTCCCTACACTGTTCTTTCGACCAGCCAACTAACTTGTTGAATAAAGACGTCGCATTCGGATCCCGAATAAGCCTCAAGAACGTCGGCTACGGCGGGGGCTTGTTGCACTCGCACGCCCACATGTACCCCGACGGCTCCGCGCAGCAGCAGGTAACATGCTACCACCACAAGGACAGCAACAACGACTGGGACGTCCTCCCGCGCTGGGACGAGCCGCCGTACGACCCCGAGGCGCCCATCCGCTTCGTGCAGCACGGCGACGTCATCCGCCTCTCGCACGCCTCGACGACGCGCAACCTCCACTCGCACGCCGTCCCCGCGCCGATCACGAAGCTTAACAAGGAGGTGTCGTGCTATGGGAACGCGACAGTCGGCGACGTGCACGACTACTGGGTTGTTGAGGTCGTGGACGACGTGCTGCGCGGGGCGAGCGGGGAGCGCGACCGCGTGCACGCGCTCACGTCGCGCCTGCGGTTCAAGCACCAGGTGCTTGGGTGCCACTTGCGCGCGGACGCCACGACGCTGCCGCAGTGGGGCTGGAAGCAGATCGAGGTTACCTGCGCACCCGACGCCGACCCCCGGGACACACACACGTACTGGAACGTGGAGATGCATTTGAACGACCGGCGTCAGTGGGATGTTGCATCTGTCTAAGGTCTAACACTAATACTCAGTAATGCTACACCGACAGTGCCCCCGGCAGACATCAAGTTCTTCAAGTCGCCGTTCCTGCGCGACTTCTGGCATCTGAACGTCGCGATGATGATGTCGAACAACGCGCTCGTGCCGGACCCGGACAAGGAGGACATCCTCGCGTCGCACCCGCTCGACTGGCCGTTCCTGCACCTCGGGCTGCGCATGTGCGGCTGGGGCGACGACCAGACGAAGTACTACCTCATGGGAAACCCGGTTGTCTGGTGGGGCAGCAGCGTCAGTCTAGTCGTTGCGCTCGGCGCGCTGGGTGTGTATTTGCTGAGGATGCAGCGGAAGTATGTGGATATGGATGAGAGTGAGTGCTTTTTGTATACTTTCTCTGATGCGTACGAACTGACTGCGCAAAAAGAGGAATGGAAACACTTCCTGTATGTCGGGAAGGTTGCGTTCTTTGGATGGGCGTTGCACTATGGTTGGTTTCGGCATCCCTCCCTCCCTTATTATCAACACCTGACGCCCTCGCAGTGCCCTTCATGATCATGGGCCGTGTCACATACATCCACCACTACGTACGTCTCTCCAACGGCACCTTTCGCTCAGCCTCTGACAGCACTCCATACCAGCTGCCGACGCTCTACTTCGCTGTGCTTATGTTCGGGCATGTGCTCGACCACTTCATCTTCTCGGCGCGGCGCCTCTCGCAGACGATCAAGGGCGTGGCGTTTGGGATCTGCGCCGGCGCGGTCCTGGGCACGTTTTGGTGGTTCAAAGGTCGGTGCATCCCGCCACTCATCATCATCATGTTGTTATTGGATCTATATGTGTACTCATGTTGGGCGCGATTCCAGGCGTCGCGTTCGGCATCGACGGGCCCATCGCAGAACACAAGGGCCTTCTATGGCGCAAAGTGCGTACCGTCTCATCTCATCTGATGTCTGTAATATTCGGGATGCTGACGGCTGGATGTATAGACGTGGAATATCTACACACAATAGATGGAGGGGGTTTTGACTGTCAAAATGCTATGTATTATTTTATTGGCTTCGTAGTCGTTAATAGGACTGTGTTCGGTAGCGAGATCGGGGGACGGACTCGTTTCGGATACGGGTCTGAGCTTGCAGCGGATTCGAACTTGATTGGTCCGCAGTTGAAAGCCTTTTCCAACGCAGAGAACACGGCCACAGACGCGGAAACGAATAATTCAACTTCGTACTACGCAATAATCAATCAACCCAAGTGGTTCGCTCCAAATCAAAGGCCGCCTTCGGTTTGTACTTTGCCCCGTCCTCGGTTTCGGCCTCGAGCCTGGTCTTGACGCTTCGATGCACCCTAACACCATTCTTCTTTTGCTTCGGGATGAAGCGCCCCCGGCCCATGTTCCAGCCGAAATACGACGCCCATGAATTATTGCCTCGCTGATAGTGCTGCCTGAGCGGCAGCAGCTCGAGGATCCACCAGAACCAGGCGAGGCTCAGCTGGTCGTAAATCGGCGCCAATGCGTCGTGCAGCTCCATCTCTTCTTCCGTCTTGCGAACTTCGTTCGTCGAGAGGGTGGGCTGTGTTCTGGCATCGCTCTTCAACGATACCGACTCGGAGTCGGATGAGATGGACCGGATGCGGGCGGTGCCGACGGGAAGAGCGGGCGGGCGGGGCTTTACGACAGGGTACAAGGCTGCGGGATCGAGCCCGATGCGCTGGAGCCCCTCGCCGTCGAACATGATGCCGCTCTGCGTCTTGAAGCACTCGCGAACCATCCAGCGCAGCGGAATGCACGCAAGGGTGTGTTGAATTTCGTTGTCGACGGATCCGCCGCCGACGTCTGAAAGAGGTGAGCCAATTCTCGAGCTTCGTTCAGTGGAATTTATTTACCACAGTGGCAGCCCTAAAGCAAGATAAATATGGTGAAGGCAGAGTGAACACTCGGAGGATACGTACAGCAAACCAGACCTGGGATGGTGTTAGCAGGGATCAACATTGTTGAGAAAGACATTACTTCGTCAATATCAGTAGGCTGGGTAGGATCCCTGGAGTAATTGCGCTCCATAATATGCTGGGACATCTTCTTGGTTGGATGCGCACGTTTGCCGTGACTCTTCTGGTCGGTGATGCTCAGCGTTTTCTCCTTCTCGTTCGGTCGATTCCATAGATTGGGCTGGACTCCATTTAGTTCATGACAGTCGGCAGAATATGTAGGGGATATTGACCTTGAATTTGGCGCGGCGCTCATCTAGCGAGATGGCATGCCGAAAGGTGCGGACAATAGTATTCGAGGTCGTAAAAGGCAAACGCTTCGGGAAAAGTCCGACTGAATTTACCGTGTCCCTAAGAAGGATAAGCCGCGCCCTTACATATGGACGCTTCGCTCCGTACCAAACCCCGATAAATTCAATATCGACGTCAATCGAGAAGGCCTGAGCAAGCGTAAGCTATGCGATTAAGAATATCTCTGTCCCACCTTTTTGAATGCATTGGACTGCTTCCACCCGGTCTCGTCGTTTGTTGTATACATTTTGTATGCGAAGGGGACCTGCTGATGATTACAGGCGGGGAGAAGGCCGACCTAAGGACAGCATTGATGAGTGTGTAAAAATAATGTTTAGCACAACACCCACCTTGTGGATCATTCCCGCCAAACTTTTTAAAAAAATCTTCAGTGCAAGATAACGGGCATGCAATAAACAATTCAACCTGCGAGCAGTGTATGCCCCTCGGGAGAAGCCAAATATGCAAATCCGGTCATTCGCGGTGTCTACATAGAATGAAGAAAGAACCAAGATCAGTTGGATTGGGCGCGAGGAATCGAGTGCGAGACGACTCCTCAGGAGGGGTCAACAGTACTTACAGTTTTGCATCAAGAATTCGTATCCCCCTATAATATGTATCAGCGTGTGTTAAAGAAGAAGGGTGCCGACCAACGAACCCATCACATGCGCGTTCAGATTCCACGCAATTGCCTCGTCAATGAACTATAAATAAAGTCAGCCTGCTGGCACAAATTGAGAAACGGTTTCTGGACCTTGGAAAATTTTGACATCATCGGTGTTGCGATATTGGGTGTCGTATAGGTGCCTATTCCCGCCCTGCATAATTTATTTTCCAGGAAGACGACTGGAGTGTAATCAGGACCCACTGGTAATAAACCATCTGTTTCGAGCGATCTCCCTTTGCGAGCATTGTGAAGAACTCGACGATATTCGAGTTGTCCGAATCAAATTGGTCCCCTGTACCGTCGAAACAAAGGACCAACGTCCTGAAGGGATGTTCGGGTGGGATCATCGGAAACTCGACCATTGGAGGTGGAAGAGACGCAGTCGATGCCGCTACGAACGGTGTGTCTTTTACTGAATCCAGAGGGGACGGCTCTTCGAACGTGGTATGTTCAGTCACGAACGAGCCATGACCATTGGAGGAGCCTTCCATGTGTACTTGGAGGGAATGAACCGAATGGCGCCTTTCAATGAATTGCTGCTTATATGGGAGCCGGAGTCAAGCGGCGCATTACTTTCGCTTTAGCTCGCATCCACGTTATCCCGGACTGACTGACACGGATTTGGCCGATTACTGGGGCGTTTCTTATTCGTTAGCTTTCGAATCGGACTGAAGAACGGCCGCGATGTGTGGCCTTCCATTCTGCTTCGAGGCTTAGGGCAGCCTGTCTGATACGGGGCCATGCCTCATCGTATTGGCCCCACGTAGAATGGTGCAGTGAACGCGCTTGAACGGCCCAGTCTTCGAGTCCAGTTCGGGGCACGTACGGCTTAATTTTGACGCAGCTGTCAGCGGGCCCGGGGTGGTTCTGGTCGATTCATATATACTATCGTGTGCGTCGCTTCAATTGATACGTTCGGAAGCGAATGCCTGCAAGAATAGATTAGCATTTTCGATGTCAAAACCAGCATCAGAACTTTTTGTTAGGATCAGAGTTGAACCATTCATCAGATTCTAGCAGGATTCGGTGCGTCAATTAATCTCCTTGCCTTCGCGCCAGAAGCCAATGTGGACCCATGGTGGCAAGATGCATGGACTGAAGTACACGTATACTTCGCGCACGGCGTGCACGAATTTCCGGAGCTGCTCGAGGTAGCAGGAGTACAACGCCAGAGATCTTATTACAGGATTTAACAAGAGTCAATTCACCAAATAAAAGCTGCCCTTCATAGGCGGTCCTAATTTTTCGAAGAAAAGCTGTCGTCATTTACATCCCTGGCCTGGCGGGCGTCAACGGTTGACATTCAACGACTCATATTTCATGGATACCAAAGACTTGACAGTGGTTTTACAGTTTTAAAACGATACCTCTCACGCCATCATACATATCCTTACTTATCACCAAATCTACCATTAATCGTAGAAGTACTGTCGCATAGCTAATTTGTAGCCAGGTACGACAACAATAGAATTCAGTCCAGTTCAGTTCAGTACAGTACAGTGGTTCTTCAACTTCATGTTAGTCAGGAGCAAGTCGGAACTTCTGCACGCGACTTTTGCGGCTTGGCCCCGGTCTCCAGAGACTCTCAGACTCCTACGAGTCGGGCTCTTACGCGTCATTGGAGCGGCCGGGATAGTATTCAGACGGCGGTGCAGGTTGTACAGCGTGCTGCGTCATTCGTCAAGAGGAATACTGTATTTTTTCATTCAGGTCGACAGTCACGCGTCACGCACCCCGCTGTCGATATCGAATTTCGGTCGAGGTCACGCGTCACTCAGGCCTCTATCGAACAAAAAAATCGTGTCACGCAGCAGGATAACATCTAAATACGCCAAAAAATGAAAATTCGCGTTCCGTCGTTCGAAATTTTCCTCGTGGTCACGCAAAATTTTCGGCTTTATCGAATTATCGAATTGGTCCAACCGTGTCACGCGTCACACCCCCTATCGATTTGAATGAAAAAATACAGTAGGTGGATTATGCAATCAGTGGTTCACTTAACTTGGATACATTGTTCTTGAGGCTTGCGGGCCAAATATATAGAGAACGAGCGATTGACGCGATTTGGACGCCAATAAATTAAGTACACTGAGACGGCAGCTCGGCCCGGCGGTCTTTCCCGATTCGGCCTCGGAATAATTCGGCTTCTTGACGCGGTTCATTCCGGACGCAAAGCGGCCCCTAGCACCCGCCTCTCTGTCTCTTCCTTATTCCCGGAACCCTTAACGCCGAGGATGGAAACTACTTGCGGCGTTGACTCGAAGAGTGCTTCCCTTCATTGGTTACTCACCAACCCTCAGTTACTTCACTGATTGTCCCCAGTACATCTCGGAAAAGACGCTGGCAGGATGGTGCCAGGATTCCCAAATTCCGGGAATCCCATGTCTCCGGTTTCTGCTCTTAGAACGGGCAACGCACTACATTCATGGGATGCTGGATGCTTTCTGCAACTTACTGACAGTCTGAAATCTGTGATCTCGTCATGACTTACCTATACGGGAAAAGAGTGCGTGTTCTTTCCGGCACTACTGAATGGTAAATCACTGAATATCAAGATTCAAGACAGACAGACGGGTATGGGTATGTTGCGTCCTCCGGGGCGCAATCGCTAGTTGCTAGCGATAATTACCGAGTCCTACACTGCCACTTGATGGGCGTGCGTCAAGAGCATTTCTCCAGGGTGACTCGAGTAGTTTATTAAAGGGATATTGTTCCAAAACCTAGCCGGTACCAAGAGCTGATTAGATCAGTCTGCTTGTTGCCCTGTGGCTCCACCAAAAAAAAAAAAAAAAAAAGATTCAAGACAGACAACAAATAAAACCCAGACAGCCCCATGTTAACACGGATCCAATTGGTAAAAAATCTATGACAACAGTAACGCCACTCTGGTGTGCTTCGAATATTGACCACTCCTCTTCACTCAAAAGTCTCGACCCGCGCTCCCCTTTCTGTCACGTGTTTATCTGACCTCTTCGAAACTAACCGAGTCCTCACCATTTCAGGGTTCTTGACCTTCCATTTTTACTTGTCAGTTCGTCATCTATTTTTGCCCGCTGACATCTGTTAAATATTTCGGAACCGACCCACGAGCGCATGAGAGCCTACCCACGGTGCCCGACATTGACTACAACAGCCGGGCAACAGCCGGGATGGATAACTTTCAACTGACGTCAGGGCATGATTCACCATGCCACGTTCTGCCAATGTTTTCTGTCTGTACGTGTCTTATGTGTCGTACTTCTCTTACGAACTCGCCATATAGGAACTCTAAGTCAATCTTGAGAGTCTACATCAATTTCGGAAGCCTACACCAATTTTGACCGGTAAAAAGAGGTGACGGCGCTCATCTCAATTTCAGCTATACGCGCTCGTGGAGCCTCACTTTCTCACAGAAATCTTATATATTTCATTCGCCGCTCCATCAGGACCCGGCCTCGCCGATCTAACACGAGGCTCACGCGGCGTGCGTAGGCTTGTTTTTTTTGGCAACAATCACAATATAAATTTATTTGCCACCGATCAGAACGACAGGTGGGTTTGGATGGTGGGTCTTCACGAAGTCATTCTCTGATTCCAGCGCAGACTGAGTAGACATGCACAAGGTGTGATTCACCTCTGCCCAGGCGCCACTGAGGCTGACTTGAGGATGCGAGAAGCCTTCCTCAGACTTCCTGGACTAGAACCATCGTGGTGTGATCCCCGTTATTTTCTTCTGACATCACCGGGCGGCGGTTCGGGCTTCTCCACTTGGGGAATAAAAGTCGCTGATGGCTCCCACCCCAACTACGTATACCGTGCTGGACTGATCGTGACGAGGAAGAGGAAAAACAAGGCGTCTTTTCAACCCTGCAGCTCGTCGTTGCACGGCAACAATAACATCCACCAAGTCGATTCACCGCGAGGGATCCACGAATGACGCGACGGTGACGATTTCCCTCACATCTTCAACATATAAAAGCGTACACCGATTGAAGAAATCATTACCGCTCATCCAGTACAACACATCCTCTCACCCACACCTCCCACCCACACCTGATTTAACATGTTCGCTCTTCGTTTCGCTTCCCTCTTCCTCCTCTCCGCGAGCTTCGTGTCGGCCAGCCCCACCGCCGCCGGCCTCGCTGTTGTCGACAAGCGCGCCTCGACCGCTGACATCCAGACCGTCTTCAACACCCTGAAGACCTCCACCGACTCGATCCTCCCCCAGATCAGTACGTGCGCCGCACTCTTTCATATATTTTTTCGCTAACACCGACTCCTTCAGATGCACTGGTCTCGAGCGGAACAGCCACTGACGAGACCGTAACACCCCTCGTCAACGACTTGACCACGGCCCTGGACACCGCGACCGCATCGCTCGCCGCTCTTCCCGCTACCAGCGTCTCTAAGCGCCAGTCCGACGACGAAATTGCTAACCTCGTTGCCGGGATCATCACTGTACGTTGGTCTCAGCTTTTTGAATTGTAAACCTTCTCTTAACGCGTCGTGTATAGGACGTCACCAATGCTCTGGACGGACTTCTCGGCACCGCAGCCACCATCCCAGTCCTCGGTGGACTGCTTGCCGGCATCGACACCTCGCTCAACCAGGTCTTGATCGGCCTCGAGACCCTCCTCGCCGGTGTCCTCAACCTCGTCGCGAACCTGTGCGCAGCCTCCCTCTTTATCACTCGAGTCGTGCTAATTTTCACCTTACCCATCAGGCTCGTCGACGTCGCCGGCCTCCTGCGCTCGCTCGCTCTCGGGCTCACGCTCGGCACTCTCGGGTTGTAAACACGTCCATCTTCCGGATGCGCTGTATCAATAAAATTAACCAAATGAAATGATACATGGACTTACTCTACATCGTGCAGACTCTTATACACCATACCATGCTTTGAGTACTTACTATCTTCAATTCCAACTAGCTACCTACATTGCTAGCTGTTTTGAAACGTAATAATCAATGATGTTGAAATGGGAATACTGCGTGAAAATGCGACGTTGGTGGCATGAAGTTTCCACGAGCATTAGAAGTACTATTTCATCTGATTTCTGAACCGGTTTATTTATTTCAGCAACTGCGCATTGTGGTGGTTATGGGTTTTACGACGGATCACTCGCTAAATTAGCTGAGACGGCAGGTAAGCGGATGAACAGTTGAAAATAGTAATAGTTTACGATCACGACGCACATAGGACTTACTACCAGCTACTATCAGTCGGTATCGTCATCCGAATCCGCTTCATCCCGCTCACTATGCGCGGTCACGTCGTAGTTCATATCCTCCCTAGTCGCATAGTCCTTCCATTGACGCAGATTCCTTTTTGAATGACACCCTCGGAACGGAAGGAAAGCCTTTGCGGTACGACTCCTTCGGCGTGGACCTGGGCCCTGTGATACATATCTGCTCCAGTTTGCATCGCGATCTCGAAATGAATGATGTTATGGCGCTAATGCGATCTCTTCCAAGACAAATGTCCGCAACTTGAAGTCTACGCAGAGCGGGGAACGTTAAAATGTCGAGATAACGTTCGCTGCTGGAGCGTTGTGGCTGCATTGTATCAGCACCAAGAACTCCAAACACTGACGTGTTACATCGTGGAGATCCTCGGCATCCCATCCACTGAGAAAACCGAGCGCACAATGGATCAAATTCGTCGTGTGTCGCAAAATTGGGGTGCATTCAGATCCAAATGCGCGCACTAGAACTAGGATTGTTAATCGCGTCCAGGGTAAGTTGACCGGCGAAACGGAGGTACCAGCCAGCTCGCAGGCGCACAACGGAGGTGCCTCATCAAAATCAAGCGGGGAAGAGCACTCGTACTTAGTCAGTTGAGAGTTTCAGTCGGCGGAGCAGGGGCGCTGTGCCGCGAAATGAGAGGCGAAAAATGTGTACACTTTTATCCAAAAAGCGGTAATTTGGATCGGACCTATTGCAGCATAAGCCGCTCTCCTCTCTTGCCATGGTTCACCGGGTAAGAAGGAAAGAAGATACCTCCGATATAATTCCGTGTTGTGTACTGTCTCCTACAATAAGCGATACAAATTCCCACGGTTCAAGTTGTGGATTCTAGACTCATGACAGGTTGACGCTCTACGTGAACGAAGCCCGAAGCGAGTGAAATCCTGGGAAAGACTCACGAAATGCAAGAATGCAGCCAGTTAGGAAGGCGGGTGGGGACGATACAGTACGATCAAATACATCGCTTCGATTACACAGAGGCACGTAGAAAAAATTATGGCAACGACTGGCATGGGGTTACTTAACCGGAGTGCTACTACTACCATAGGGACTAGTTGGAACTCCAAATTGAAGTCCATACCTACATTGATCCCCGCCGTATTCCCCGATTCTTGGGTCGGAGCTACAAACAACTCTGAACTTCCACCACTACAATCGAAAAATCGACTTACATAGAGCACGTTTGACAACGATGCTAGCAGAGCTGGTAAGAAATGAATGAGACTTGGAGAGCCCCAATCTTGTCCGCTTCGCCGTCCTATTGTGAAGCCAAATCTTTTTTTAGCCATTTGAACTGCTTACGCAAAAGTGCTGACGAAAAACGCGATCCTCAAGTCGATGGGCTCAAGGTTAATAAGAAGCTTTGTCTGGCTAAGCCGCGGCGTAATCCTTACAAAGCACACCGACGCACACTCCTCCGAGATAGTATGAAATACATACCACCTCGACCATCTTGGAATCAACCCATCATGCCAACACACTACAAATCCTTCGCCGTCGTAGGAGGTGGCACCCTGGGCCTACCCATCGTCGCCGCGCTCGCCGCTAAAAACGTCTCTGTCGTCCTCCTCTCGCGGCCGGGCTCCGGCACCAAAGCTGTACCCTCCGGCGTTCCAATCATCCAGGTCGACTATACCGACGCCGCGGCGGTTGGCACTGTGTTTAAACAGCATGGGGTCGATGTGGTGCTGTCCACCATCAACGCGCTCGCCGCGTCCTCGCAGAAGCCGCTTGTCGACGCTGCGAAGCTCGCCAGCGTGAAACTGTTTGTGCCTGCGGAGTATGGAATGCCGACGGAGGGTCACACGGCTGGCGCACTTGGGGCCAAGAACGGAATCGCAGGTACGTGTTGAACAGTGATTTCGCAAGGAGATACTGACGAGGTCCAGAGTATTTAAAGACCATCGGAATTCCCTCGGTCAGAATTTACGTGAGTAGGATGAGCCTACAAATGTAGTTTCACGCTATAATGCCTGCTTCAGACGGGTCTCTTCACAGAATCTGTGCTGTGGCTTGTCGGATATTCGGACCACGGCAAGTTCAGAATTTTGGGAAAGGGAGATAAACCCGTGTCATTCGTCTCCGTTCCGGACATTGCAGGTATGCAATCTCGCGCCGAAAACCAATCTGCATCAACTGGCCTGTTTTAAAATTATACTCAGGCTTCGTTGCACACGTGCTAACAACACTCTCCCCGGCCGAGCTGGAGAACCAGGTCTTCCGACTCGAGGGCGAACGGGCGAGTCTGAACGAGCTTGCGGCGCAACTCGACGCATCCGTGGAACATGTGGACTCTATCGAGGGCGATTCGAGCATTGCGCAGACGGCGCTGTTGACGATATTGGAGAGCGGGGCGGGCAGCACGGGCTGGGACACGCTGAAGCGAGTGGAGGGAACCGGGGCCAAGGCGGCGGGTAGCGCGAACGCACTCTGGCCGGGACACAAGTGGCAGACTGTCAAGGACGTGCATAATCTTTGAGCCTACATAATCTGAACTACATATTATTTCCATTTTCTTATGCGTTGTTCAAGTTCTCGTATTGAGAAGCAGTTCGAAACATCGAAGATGTCGCAGTACTCAGTTTAAAACACAGTGGACCGTGGCAAGATATGTCCGGAAATATCAGGGTGATATGAGCAGAGTGTGGTTCTGAGGATGTGCTGTTACAATAGAAGTACATTAGTTGAGGCTGCATGCCGCGCTAATGAACCGAAAAGAAACGGAAAACATATACATGCCAATCGGTTTACTTAATTTGAAGTAGGAACGGAGCTGGCAGTCCTGATGGTACGATCGCATCTGCAAAGTGAACTGTCGTCGATTTATATTTACTGCAAAATATGAGAACCAAAGACTTGACGACTCCCTCATACTATTATTGACCTGGTGAGCCCTGACCTGTGCAGAAATCTATTGTTGTTAAAGCAGTCTGCTGAGATTCTGGGGCGAAAGTACAAGTTTGTTATGGAAAGGGATAAGAATCCACTTGAAGGCGGATATCATGCTCGAGACAGACTGCAATGAGTGGCGGGGCGCCTAAGGTAACAGCATAGTGATGACGTTTGAACTTAGGCAACAAAAAAAGGTACACGACTGTCGGATGAGATTCTAGAAGTCGGCGGAAGAGACGAGTATTCTCAATGGAGGTGAGGTTTGAACGTGTTTGGTGATCCGCCGTTGAGGTCAAGAGGTTGACAGCGAGAATGGCAGCCCGAGTCTGGCCGAGCGAGCTCTGATTAGGCCTCGCTTTACCTTCTGGTTGCTCCTCTGAGATTGCATCTTGATTGCATCCAAGAACGGGTCCTTTAAATAGGGGCGCAACGGCCGACGGCCTTTCCCGATTCGGCCTCGGAACAACTCGGCTTACTGACCCGGTGTATGCACGCTGGCTGCCCGCCTCTTTCTCTCTCGCCTCTGTCTCTCCCTTGACGGCGACTCAGTACTCAGCGAGGATGGCAACTTGAAGACAACTGACGTCATGGCGTCATCCACCACGCATCAAGTTAACTTGGCTACGTGTCTTATTTCTACCCAGAGTCGAGTGCGTGGCTCCGCACCCGCTACTGTCCTGCACCACACCGAGCGACTCCTTCGCCCTCCCATCCGCAGCGACGCCCGTGCGATTTCCATTCGCCCGCCGGCCGAGTCGCCCGTGTCGCCCGACTCGACACGCCGCCATCCAGCACGGCACTGCGCCTCTCTAGAACCGCGCTCCGCTCCCCGAATCCCGTCTGCGGCCGTCAACACCGAGTCCCACGTGTCGAAGGCGTCATTGCGAGCCGCGTCCACCGCTTGTGTCGTGCACAGCTACCGACGGCAGCTCGTGCCGTGCCCCTTGCGCGTCGAGCGAGTCGCATTCCTTCGCGCGCCGAATCGAGTACAAGTGGCGGGGAGTGCGATTTCGGATCAAGGAGAGGCGATACCTGCGATACCAACAAGTGAGTAAAAGCGCGCATTTGGGAACAGAATCAGCGCGTGAAACTCACCTGAATTCCTAACAGCCTGCGCACGGACAACCGACGCCGCACTCGGCGCCATTTCAACGCGATTCGGTGGGGTTCCAGCCATCGATGGGAGGGTACCGTTTGCGGGCGGGATCGCGTCGTTCGCACTGGCTAGCTGCAGCTCGGGCTCGGCCCGAGGGCTCCTGCACTGCACTGCGTGGCTCGCGTTCCTGCGCGCGCCGAATCGAGTCCATCGTGACCTGCCAACCAGTGGGTTTCGCGCGCGCGTTAATCCGGTGAGTAAAAGCGACGCGCATCTGGTGCCAGAATTGACGCGCGAAACAGTAAACTCACCGGAATGGATTTGGATTTCAGCACTGTGCGGGCGGGCGGGCGGGCGGGCGAGGAACGGGATCGGCATGGCGTTGCTACAAGGCGAGGTGATTCGTCGCGGTGGATATCGTGCGGCTGGATGCGTTGTCTTGATTGATTGGGGGCGGACGCGTTGTCTTAATTGGGGGCGGACGCCTTTGCTGGCGGAATCGCGTCGGTTTCGTGCGACGCAGGATTGCGGGACTTGGAGGTGCGTGCGAATCGCGACGATTGGAGATCTGAACCGCGTCGCGTCGATTGGAGGCGAGACCTGCCACGCGTAAACAAGTTAGTACTGTAGGGAATAACAGAATGAGAAAAGAGATGAAACTCACCTGCATCTGCTAGTATGAGAGCCGGAAAGCTTGTGAATAAGAGGGAGTACACATAAATTGAAGTAAGCGAAGTAGGAAGTGAGTGAGCTTATTGCTCTTGATGTGCTTCAACGCGATTCGGTGGGGTTGAATCGCGTCGATTTGGGTAGACGTGTTTGCTGGTGGGATCGCGTCGTCTTCGTACGAGGCAGGAAGTTGTCGCGTCGATTGTGCGCAAGGCAGGATTGCGGGAATTGGACAAGTGCCAATTGCGGGAATTGGACAAGTGCCAATTGCGGGATTTGGACAAGTGCCAATTGCAATTATGGGAGAAGTGCCAATTGCAATGATGGGAGAGCGGAAATGGCACAAGCCAGGTGGTGAACACAATGGCAGAGCGCTGGCTGGACATATGTATGCAGATTTTTTTTGAATGCCACTGGACATATGTATGCATATTGAGTGCCAAAAATTGCAAGTGCGACCAAGTGCGGGGCAAACAGCAAACAGCTTTCGATGAATCGGAACCGGATTCAAGCCGTGAAACAGAACCGGATTCAAGCCGTGAAACAAGAAAGCGCGTAAAACAAACAAACAAGAAAGCGATTGAAATAGCACATGGACATGGAGTGCCGAGATTGAGCGAAATGAAGGGAAGGGAGAGTCAGGTGAGCGGGAAATTTTGAGCAGGGATACAAAATTGGTTCAGGAGGGAGCCGCGGAAGAATGGAGCAAGCACTGCGGAACTGAACTGGGGCGAGACGCGGAGCAGTTGCGAACAGGTTTCGATGAATCGGGATCGGAACCGGAGTGAACCTGGGAGACAAGAAAGAAAGAGATTGAAACAGCACATGGAGTGCGGAGACCGAGTTGGAAAGTAACACAGGGAAGAAATCAGCAGGGATTCAGGACTGGAGCGAACCGCAGAGGAGTTGGAACGAGCAGCGCCTGAAACTGTAACAGGCATGCACTCCGGAACCAAATTGGGTTAAACGAGACCAGGTTTCTCGGATGAATCCCGAGTCGGAGTGAAAAAAAGATCAAGTTGAGCAGATTTTCAAGACTCAAGCCGCCGCTTTGATGATCTCATCTGCACCGGACTGCAGAACCGCAGAGGAATTGGAATTGGAATTGCAGGGGGCACTCCACAACCAAATTGGAACGAGACGAGACCCGAAGCGACCGGGTTTCGATGGATCGAAATCGAACCAGATTGAAGAACGCAATTGCAACGAGGAGAGCCCGAAGCAAGCGGTCCGGGATTGAATGGGAGAGAACAGAGACTCAGAACGGAGCCAAAGGATATTGAGCAGAGAAAATGAAAATAAGGAGAGGAATTAAGATACAAGATAGCAAGGCATGTATGATGTGGGGACATATCTCCAACGTGCCAGAATGCGATGGCTCGACATGGTGCTGGGAGCGCGCACGAGTCAGGGATACATGCATGCATGAGTGCAGTACAATGAGCAGCTCTAAAGGAAACATCATGCAAATCCTCGAACAACGCGAAATTCGACGAGCGAAGGACGCGATGTCCGCCAATATGAACCTTGAGTGCCACGGGATGCAACGGAACGGCATGAGAAAAGATGAAAAATGAAGCTGAAACAATGGGAACATACCCGAACCGGGAACGAAAGAAGGGAAGGGGGAAAGAGGGAGGGTGGGTGGGTGCTCACATGCGCCTGGAGGTCTAGTATATATAAGCGCAGCGGATCCGTGTATGCGCGCAGCCGGGCGGGCGAGATCGCCGTGTGGGAGCAGTCTGCGAGTGATTTGAAATCTTTTGCAGGGGATGCGGAGATCTGGAGTGGTTGCGGGGTGTGAAAGTGGTGCGAAGGCGGAATACGGGTTACCATGCGACGAACTACCGTGCAGTCGAACAGCAACTAGGGACGCAGAGATAAGATGCCTGGGAAAAAATGTGGAGCACCAACGAGCCGAGATCTCGGGGATTCTGGTCGCTGGATTTGAATTGATGTTTGGGTTTTGCATTACTTTTGCGGAGTCGGATTGAGCTTTGGAGTGCCAACTGAGGACGCTGAAATTGCCATCCAAATAAATGTACTCACATGGGATAGATAACTCTGCAGAGGAGGAGTAGGTAAGGTACAGGGAGGGGAAGCAGCAGAGAGCGGAATCTGAAAATATTCGTTAGTACGTGAAGTCGTGCGAGCAAAACCCACGCACCGCATGGTATATCCGGGACATCTGCACCATCAAATTCTATTTATAAGAAATACCCGAAGTCCGCCGGCGCCAGCTGTATGTGCAAGTGTCGTTTCTCACCAAAGGTCATATTTAAGTGTATGGAGCGGACTCTGCGCTCCAGAACTCCGCAGGAAAAAGGGTGATCCACCTCCAAATCCTTCAAGGAGGTAGAGCCTGGGGTAGGGGGCTCAGAGGCACCACAATAGCCGAGACAAGGTGGAAACACACCAAATCTCTTCTGACCTCATTTCCGCACCGATCGCTCTCAAAACTGCTTCATGCGCTGTCGGTTTCCATTGAAACACGATGTCCATCATACCGTGTGTGATGCGACGTCGGCAACGCGGGTCTGGACCCCGTTTTTGGAAACTGCGTGGAAACACATTTGCCGGTGTTCCGCCGTCCCTGAGGTCTTGATACGCGCTAGATAGGTCCGCACAAGGCACTACGTGCGCTGGGTAAGTTTTTAGAGGGAGGGAGGCAGAGGGAGGGGAGGGAGTCGAAAACGACATGGAGATCGGGAGCAAGTGTCGGTGCCTTCCTAATACGGATGCGATGGACGAGTGGGATTTGTGCTTGTTTGAAGAACACGTCATCAATGCTTTCTTTCCCGATTTCCATGTCAAAAAATGAAGGTTTTGTGGCTGTGGCACCCCTTGCCGAGTCTCCGGAGCGTGCTTTGTGTTCACATACATTCCATCGGTCTCACGTACTCTTCCGCCGCCGGATTTTCACGAAATAGTTCACGCCCGGTTGAAAATCCCAATGGGGATACATCAATTCTGGCACCATTCTCCACGCATCGGCGTTGATATGGACTCATTCCTCGCGCTTTTATCTGGTAAGTTCTGTTCCTGACTCTTTTGCGGCGGGATTTTTCTGCCCGTGCTGATCAACCTTTTTCACGGCCCGAATGGGATGCTGATAATTCAATGACCGGGATTGGCACTGCAGTCTTCTTTCCTCGCGGCCCGAGTTCCAGGCCCTTGCCAACGCGCAGATCGAATTTCTCCTGAGCACACCCCGGTGAGACCTCTTCTCAATGTTCAATTCCAGGTTGATTTTGAAACTTGAAATTCCTGCGGGAGGCGTTAGGGATTTTTGTTTCAATTTTATGACGTGCAAGAATCGCTTTATCTGTGAGTGTGTAGTGCATACTGTTTCATAATGACATACCCCTCCCCCAGCATAAGCGAAGCGGTGGGCCGATCGCTTTCAGAGTCTCGGGTAAAACCTGTCATCATATTTAATAATATTTCTCACATTTTCAGCCTAACGTAAGTTTGCATTCGGTTATTTGGTTGCCTAGGTACTCGGCAAGCCTCCGCCTCTCGTTCTTCTCCACCACCACCACCGCTGCCACCTACTTTCGCCCCCCCCACTTACAGCTTTTTGGCGAGCAATCCTACCGGGCGCTGCGTGCTCTATACCCAGCTACCTGGATTTGTGTTCAACGTACCTCTGGGCCGCTGCAAGGGCGGCAGCAACGCGTCGCCACCACATATAAACGCCGCAGGAGATGCAAACTAACGTGCGTGCTCAATTTCCCCTCGATTTTGATGGACATTTGAACGCCTTTTTTAGGAATTTTTGCCGCCAGAGGCCAACCCCTCGCCGCACCTGCAATTCACCGAGTTCCCCACTCGCCATCTTCCAAGTTCTCGCACTACGGGAGCCGCCGCACAGCGGCGGCGGCGTCGATTATGATATATATTGATGACCCACAAGTAGGGATAAATTTCAGGTGCAACCCCATTTAGAACTCCATTTTTGCGACCATGCTGACACCATTTTTTCAGAAATTTTACCGCCGGAGGCCAACCTGTCGCTACGATGCCAATTAGCTGGTTTCAGTGCTTGCCCTCTTCGACGTTCTCACACTGCGGGAGCCGCCGCAAAGCGGCGGCGACATCAATTATGATATGTACCGATGTCCCACGAGCAGAGATAAGCTCCAGATGCGTGTTTCTGCTTGGATTTTGATAGCTATTTGAGGGCTTTTTTTCTCAGAACTTTGGCTGCCGGAGGCCAACACCACGCTATGACTTGAAGCCACCATATCCAGCGAAACGGTTCCGCCATCGCCCCAGCTACGAGCCGCTGCGCAGCGGCGGCGAGTTTGATGACTATATCGCAAGCAGGGAAATTTCGCAGGCGCGCAGCGATTTTACCCTGTTTTGATTTCTTTTCAAGCCCGATCTTTTCAGAAGTTTTGCCGCCGGAGGCCAACGCCGGGCTACGCCTTCAAGCCGCCGCATCGATCACAGCGGTTCCATTGTCCCGGCGCTCACGGGCCACCGCAAAGCGGCAGTGAAGTCGATTGCTATATATATTGACGTCCCGTGGGCAGGGAAAAATTGCAGGTGCGCGTCGATTTTATTCCGTTTTGATGCCTTTTGGAAGGTCTTTTTTTCAGAACTTTTGCCGCCGGAGGCCAACGCCCGGCTGCGCCTTCAAGACGGCGCATCCAGCAAAACGGTTCCATTATCCAGGTATTTGAAAGCCGCCGCGAAGTGGCGGTGCAGTCGATTTACTATAGCTATCGACTTCCCGCGACCGTGATAAAATATCTGGTGCGTGCCTGTTTCCCATTCATCTTGTTTTTTTTCAAAATTTTGGCTGCCAGAGGCCTGCACGGCAACACATTCCATTCCACCATCCCGCAAGCGACGTATGTGACTGTCCCGCGGATCCGAATTTCGATTTTCAAGTTCCCGCAAATCGACCCCTGATAAGCCCTGTTCCCGACGATTCAAAATCGATTTTCCTCCCCTCACTGCATGATTTTCGCATTTCTTATCTCGACTCCAGACCCTTTCCGCGCACTCTTTTCATTATTTCAGATTCGCTAACGAGGTAAGCACTGCCATTCCTCGTGTTCTCGTCTTCTCTTGATGTTTCTCAGCCCCGGGCAGAAATCGGTTGCCGTGACGGCGAAGAATTTTCGTGTATTTGTATTCCTCCCCCAATTGGCGCCCAGGAGCTAATGTGTCGTCCTTTGGCCTGGTTGAAATCCGTCCATTTCAATCCCAAACCAGCAGCGACCGCTCATTTTCGATTCCAACGGCACCTTCGGGCATCTCGGAGGGCATCCTACGTACATCGAGAACCCACTTTTCCAGTTCTAATCCATTCCTCCGACTCCCCGCTGCAGTAGCCTGTAACCACAACTTCTGTATCAGTAGCCATGCAACAATGATTACAACTTTTCTTACCTTTCTTCCCTCGACCATTACAACCCGTCCAACGGTAAATGTAGCCAGCCTTTTTGTATCAGTAATACCCGCCAATTTAATTTTCGTTACATCTGTTTACTACAACGCGTCCAACTCTCAGACAGTGCCTTCACGCGTGCAATTTAGGGCCGGTCTGATTAATTAACGTGGGTACATATCAATGAACGTGGGAGCGGGCACCTATGAAATTTCTCTCTTTTTTTCTCGGCACGTTCAAACTCCGCCAAAGGAGATTTTTCAACCTCGCGATCAGAAAAAATCAGTTGCCCCCGAATATTTCTACCGCTCAAATTCGACCTCGCGAACCCCCCAAGAACTTTTCCAGAGCGAGTTTTTTTGTTTCGCAGTGGAGGGTGATCCGTGAAAGTGCCGGCCGAGAGCGGTTTCAACCACAAGTTCAACCATGTCGAGATGCTGAGATGTCAGGCAGCCATCACGTTGCGATCAGGAAAGTTCAACCATGATCAAATTCAACTTGAGGGTCACAGCAAATTTTGTCCGCTTCGCCGTCCTACCGCGAAGCCAAATCTTTTTAGCCATTTGAACTGCTTACTCAAAAGTGCTGACAAAACTGCGATCCTCAAGTCGATGGGCTCAAGGTTAGAAAGCTTTGTCTGGCTAAGCCGCGGCATCATCCTTACAAAGCACACCGACGCACACTCCTACGAGATAGTATAAAATACATACCACCTCGACCACCTTGGAATCAACCCATCATGCCCACACACTACAAATCCTTCGCCGTCGTTGGAGGTGGCACCCTGGGCCTACCCATAGTCGCCGCGCTCGCCGCTAAGAACGTCTCTGTCGTCCTCCTCTCGCGGCCGGGCTCCGGCACCAAAGCGGTACCCTCCGGCGTTCCAATCATCCAGGTCGACTATACCGACGCCGCGGCGGTTGCCACTGTGTTTAAACAGCATCGGGTCGATGTGGTGCTGTCCACCATCAACGCGCTCGCCGCGTCCTCGCAGAAGCCGCTCGTCGACGCTGCGAAGCTCGCCAGCGTGATACTGTTTGTGCCTGCGGAGTATGGAATGCCGACGGAGGGTCGCACGGCTGGCGCACTTGGGGCCAAGAACGGAATCGCAGGTACGTGTTGAATATTCAAGTTAATTTCGCAAGGAGATACTGATGAGGTCCAGAGTATTTAAAGACCATCGGAATTCCCTCTGTCAGAATTTACGTGAGTAGGAGTCTCCAAATGTAGTTTCACACTATAATGCCTGCTTCAGACGGGTCTCTTCACAGAATCTGTACTGTGGCTTGTCGGATATTCGGACCACGGCAAGTTCAGAATTTTGGGAAAGGGAGATAAACCGGTGTCATTCGTCTCCGTTCCGGACATTGCAGGTATGTAATCTCGCGCCGAAAACCAATCTGCATCAACTGGCCTGTTTCGAAATTATACTTAGGCTTCGTTGCACACGTGCTAACAACGCTCTCCCCGGCCGAGCTGGAGAACCAGGTCTTCCGACTCGAGGGCGAACGGGCGAGTCTGAACGAGCTTGCGGCGCAACTCGACGCATCCGTGGAACATGTGGACTCTATCGAGGGCGATTCGAGCATTGCGCAGACGGCGCTGTTGACGATATTGGAGAGCGGGGCGGGCAGCACGGGCTGGGACACGCTGAACCGAGTGGAGGGAACAGGGGCCAAGTCGGCAGGTAGCGCAAACGCACTCTGGCCGGGACACAAGTGGCAGACTGTCAAGGACGTGCATAATCTTTGAGCCTACATAATCTGAACTACATAGTATCCCCAGTTCTTATACGTTGTTCTCGTGTTGAGAGGTAGTTCGAATCAATCGAATATGTCGCAGTACTCAGTCGAGCTCCGTTTGTGTCATTAGGCCTCGCTTTGCCTTCTGGTTGCTCCTTGATTGCATCCAAGAACGGGTCCTTGAAATAGGGGCACAACGGCCGACGGCCTTTCCCGATTCGGCCTCGGAACAACTCGGCTTACCGACCCGGTGTATGCACGCTGCCCGCCTCCTTCTCTCTCGCCTCTGTCACTCCCTTGACGGCGACTCAGTACTCAGCGAGGATGGCAACTTGAAGACTCGCGGCGTTGATTCCAAGAGCCATTTATCTCACTGATTACTCAAACTTCCTGATTGTCCTTGGATTGTCCCCAGTCTTCCCCAGTACATCTCGCAGTAGCGCCGGATGGCGCTCAGGCTCGCTCAGGGCTCCCGAATCCCATGTATCCGGTGTCCGCCCTTCCAACGGGAAACACACTACATTCATGGGATGATGGATTGCTTTCTGCAACTCTGATTTCTGTGGTCTCCTCATGACTTACCCATACAGGAAAAAGGGTGCATGTTCCGGCACCATTAAATGTCAAGATTCTCGACCCTCCTCCCTCCCTCCCCTTTCTGTTACGTGTTTATCTGGCCTCTTCGAAACTAACTGAGTCCTCACCATTTAAGGGTTCTTGACACTCAAACAACGTAAGTTTAGGCTTCTCACATAGCCCCCACCTTCCATTTTTACTCGTCAGTTCGTCATTTATTTTTGCCCTCTGACATCTGTTTCAAATACTTATAGCGGAGCCGACCCACGAGCGCATGAGCGCCCGCCCACGGTGGCCGACATTGGGTACAACAGCCGGGCAACAGCCGGGATGGAAGACTTCCAACTGACGTCAGGGCATGATTCACCATATCACGTCAACTTGGCCACATTCTGTCAATGTTCTGTCTGTACGTGTATTATATGTCGTACTTATCTTACGAACTCTCTATATAGGAACTCTAAGTCAGGCTTGAGAGCCTACAGGAATTTCGACCGGTGAAAAGCCGTGACGGCGCTCATCTCAATTTTAGGTATGTAGACCAACTGTAGACGGGGCCGCCCGTGCCACGGTGGAGCCTCATTTTCTCACAATATATTCATTCGCCGCTCCATCAGGACCCGGTAATATGAGCTAAAGTCCGTCGTCATTTTTTTAACTCGCCGATCTAACACGAGGCTCACGCGGCTTGCGTAGGCTTTGTTTTTTGGCAACAATCAGAGTATAAATTCATTTGCCACCGATCGGAAAGTACGACAGTGGAGCTCATGTTGGTGGGTAACTTCACGAAATCATTCTCTAATTCCAGCGCAGACTGAGTAGACATGCACAATGTGTGATTTCACCTCTGCCCAGGGGCTAACTTGAGAATGCGAGAAGCCTTCCTCAGACTTCCTGGACTGGAATCATCGTGGTGTGATCCCCGTTGTTTTCTTCTGACATCACCAGACGGTGGTTCGGGGTTCTCCACTTGGGGAATGAAAAGTCGCTGATGGCTCCCACCCCGGCCCAACTACCGTGCTGGAGCAACCTTCTTTTTTGCCCTTGCAGCTCGTCGTTGCACAGCAACAATAAGTCGATTCACCACGAGGGATCCACGAATGACGCGACGGTGACGATTTCCCTCACATCTTCAACATATAAAAGCGTACACTGATCGAAGAAATCATTACCGCTCATCCAGTACAACACATCCTCTCACCCACACCTCCCACCCACACCTGATTTAACATGTTCGCTCTTCGTTTCGCTTCCCTCTTCCTCCTCTCCGCGAGCTTCGTGTCGGCCAGCCCCACCGCCGCCGGCCTCGCTGTTGTCGACAAGCGCGCCTCGACCGCTGACATCCAGACCGTCTTCAACACCCTGAAGACCTCCACGGACTCAATTCTCCCCCAGATCAGTACGTGCGCCGCACTCTTTCGTTAATTTTTTTTCGCTAACACCGACTCCTTCAGATGCACTGGTCTCGAGCGGAACAGCCACTGACGAGACCGTAACGCCCCTCGTCAACGACTTGACCACGGCCCTGGACACCGCGACCGCATCGCTCGCCGCTCTTCCCGCTACCAGCGTCTCTAAGCGCCAGTCCGACGACGAAATTGCTAACCTCGTTGCCGGGATCATCACTGTACGTTGGCCTCAGCCCGTTGAATTGTAAACCTTCTCTTAACGCGTCGTGTATAGGACGTCACCAATGCTCTGGACGGACTCCTCGGCACCGCCGCCACCATCCCAGCCCTTGGCGGACTCCTCGCCGGCATCGACACCTCGCTCAACCAGGTCTTGCTTGGCCTTGAGATCCTCCTCGCCGGTGTCCTCAGACTCGTCGCTAACTTGTGCGCAACCTCCCATCTTGATTACTCGAGTCGTGCTAATTCTTTACCTCCTCTAGGCTCGTCGACGTCGCCGGCCTCCTGCGCTCGCTCGCTCTCGGGCTCACTCTCGGCACTCTCGGGTTGTAAACGCGTCCATCTTCCGGATGCGCTGTATCAATAAAATTAACCAAATGATACCATGGACCTATACTACATCGTACAGACTCTTATACACCATACCAGGCTCTGAGACTATCTTCAATTCTAACTAGCTATCTACATTGTTGGCTGTTTTGAATCGTAATAATCAATGATGTTGAAATCAAATATTGCGTGAAATTGTAGCATTCCGACTCTTTGAGACTTTCCGTTGGGCCACGAAGAAAAGGAATTATTACTTCTGCCTTCACCTGGCAAAAGCGATTGCGTAGCTGGCTACCGTACCTGATTATTCCAAATGAATCGCGTCCTCGAAGTCACAACATCATCTGCCCACTCGAATTTCTCGAAATTTCAACACAACATTTGAATTCGAACATGATACCTTGTATAGTCTCTATCTTTGACACGACTGGATTGCAAGGTTCATTAATTCATTCGTCCGTCAGAATATTCTGACGTTCATGGCACGCGAATTCAGGGGGCGTCGTCGTCCGTCCACTCTTGGAAGATGGCAGCTTCACCCCCGAGCGATTTCGCGCAACCCCGAGTCCGAGGCCGCGTTTAAGCTGAAAGGGGTCGGCGTTGAAGTTGTTCAGGGCGACGCCTTGGACAAGGAATCGCTACCGATTAATGCCAGTATGCGGTTAATGGCCCTCAGGGAGTACGAGGGCGTCTTTAATGCCGCAGACGTAGACGGTTGCAACGCCGAGCTCGTGCGCCAAATTCGGCATAGTCGCGGAGTTCCTTACCCTTGCCAAGCCGCGATACGTGCACTATAGAGGCGCCAACACGATGTATATGGTTGAAATTACTAGTGCTGTCCAAATACGAATATAATACGCCAAACACCGTATCATATTCATATTCATATCGTATTCACCAGATTCACCGTATTCATATTCAAAGGGTTGAATATGAATATATTTCGAGTATATTTGAATATATTCAACTAATTTTTATATGCAGAAATAACAGCAGATACTGGGGGGTAGATAGATGCAGTGCATTCAGGAAATGATTCCTAATGACTGGAGGGCCATAGAAGACTTCTGGGATGAGCAGAGCGGAAGTTGAACATGAATACCCTGGATCAAAATGTTTTTTGATGGTCCCAAAAGCGGTATAAGGTCCGGGCAGCAACTCTTTGGCAGTGAGTTCTGCCTCACCATCCTCCGGGGTCATTTTTCATTGTTTTGGATGCATGGAAGACCACTCACAGCCCAACAAGCAGCCATAAAACAGGGAAAAACACAAGCTGTACCATATTCAACCGTATTCAAATATATTTGTATTCATATCGTATCATATTCATATTCAACGATGAAGCAAGAGGCATAACGTATTCATATTTCCCTGAATATATTCAAAATATATCGAGCGTATTATATTTTTGGACAGCACTAGAAATTACTAGTCTGAGTTATGCATTTTGTTTGTGGAATAAATTGTCGGATGGTTTGTCGCACAGGTGCGAGGGAACCGCATACAGAGCTAACTTGTCTCTCCCAACATTCAACACGATGATCAGCAGAATTATCGTTGACTGCCCTCATGAAATGCGCGACTTGCCTCGAATACTGCATGAATAGCCTGAATTTATAACGATTGATGAAAGTTATCTTTCATTGGGGGATCGACTCGGATGCGGAATTCAACTTCGACGTTGAAGCACCCACCATCGCGGCAATCCCAAGGTTACTACGCGTTCATTGCATAACGAAGGTCTGCCAACGCTAAAGACTCTCCTTCGATTTCAATCCTTATGGTTTCCGCGGCAGTGCCCAAATTTCTGTTCACCTAATATCCCGATTCGAAACATGCAAGTTCCACTGGCACCGTTAACCCAGACAATATTAATCTTGGTTCGGTCAAGTTCAAGTCGTTGACCAGTTGGCATCATTCTATCACTGATAGAAATCTTTTTAGGCTTCCCTATTAGCATCAGCGACGGGATAACTCACATGGGTCCCGTGAGTCGTTTGTCGAGCATTACTAACACCTCTCTTTATATAACAAGATTCACAAAGGCTCCAGCGCATCGATGTCGACCACCATCACCTTCTACGATATCCCATCGACTCTCGCCAATAAGGCCTGGTCTCCCAATACCTTGAAGACAAGGTACATCGCGTTGCGAAATAATCAGCCGATCTTGATTGGATCCATCCCAGATATGCGCTCAACTTCAAGGGGATTCCGTACAAAACCATCTGGGTAGAGTATCTGGACATCGAACCGCTTTGTAAGGAGATCGGGGCGACACCCACACGCAACAAGCCCGACGGAAGGCCGCACTACACGCTCCCCGTGATCCAAGACACGTCCACCGGTTTGTGCATTTGTAGACCTTGGGATTATGTGTGGACTGACGCGATTACTGGCGCAGGGGCAGTCATCTCCGACTCAACCAAGATCGCCGAATATCTCGACGCGACGTACCCAGACACCCCGCGGCTCATGCCCAAGGGCACAATCGCCCTGCACCGTGCCTTCGAAGAGACGGCGCAGTCGCTGCTCGTGCCGGCGCTCTACCCGTACTGCCTCCCGGGCACGACCGCAACGCTCAACCCCGTAAGCGCGGCGTACTTCCGCACCACGCGCGAGGCCCTCATCGGGAAGACGATGGAGGACATGCAGCCGAAGGGCGAGGATCACGTCGTGCTGTGGCAGAAGCTGCAAGATGCGTTTGGCAAGGTGGACGGGTGGGTGCGCGCAAACGGGGAGGGTAGCAATTATCTCGGTGGCGATACCGTCTGCTACGCTGACATGTGGGTCGCGGCGTATGTTTGGTGGATCAAGGTCGTGCGGCCTGATACCTGGGATGAGGTGAAGTTGTGGCATGGGGGCAGGTGGGCGACGCTCTTGAATAATTTGGAGAAGTACTCCACTGTTGAACTGTAGAAGTAATGAGCACATGTGCGTGTTGACGTTGGGAATAACTACCACGAAATTCCCGCAATAATCTCAGACGAGATGACCTTGTAATCTCTTGGAACTCAACCTCATTGTGAACTGCCTCCACCGATTATTCTCAAGGAAAGAATACACGTCAGCTTATCTGCTAACGGCCCTGGACAAATTGCTGCCCGCGCTATGGTTTGGGAGGAGGAGGGATATTGATCATTGTTTGGTCGAGACGCCATTGGCTTCGATCCTCTTCCAAACCACCATGGCACCATCCGCACGTTGACCTCAAGCTGGGTCACGGGTGTATGTCCTGTTTCTGACGTGACTAAGGCTTCAGGCTGTGATCTCCACGCTGCGACAGCTCACGGCCCACTCACCGCCCACATTTATACTGGTGTATTCGGAATCAGTGATCACTCTCCGGCGCGGAGGCCTCTGCCACGAATCGTGCCGAGCGTGCAAGACCGCAGTGCTCTCTGCCAGCCGCACGCCCAGGATCTCGCCGAATTTTTCGTTCCTCGTCTTGCAGGCCACACGCAAGCTCCATACTCCGTCCGAATTCTTTTGGCACTGGCTCCAAGTAATGAATGATTTGACACCATTTGGAATTCATAAGAATGACATGGTTTGAGGTCGAGGTCAGTGGACATGCAGAATTGTGAACTTTTGAACTTGTATGACATATATCTCGTAGCCGTGCTCCACAGCTTCCGATTTCTACTAGAATCCGAGTGCTTTTCGCTCGCCGTCTTTGATACGTGACAAGGTCAGCGTGCAGCCAGTCTCTCGGACTACGCACATTCTTTTAAGACTTGCATCGCGCGTTAAACCTCTTTGGCTCCGCGTCTAGTATCCTCCGAGCAAAGGCAACAACGTGTTAAGTACACGCGGATGTCCTGTTTCCAGGAACATCGGGTCAGTTGATGACCGTTCAAGCCAGCTGCCAGTATCTGGATGAGCGGCGTTCGGAGTATATGCTAGTGTTTGCATGCTGGGTCGATGGGCGCTCAAGCTAACTGTCTTTTTTCCCTGAAGGAGTCGACTTGCGTTCATGCTCGCTGTCTCTTCACTGAATACGCTCCATTTCTCTTGGAGCTCCCTTATTCACCGACCGCCTCAAAACGCCGGAGGTGCAGCTCACGATGGAACTCATGGCGCTTGCGGACCTGAAACCTTGTTCAAGCTACGGTTCGTGGGAGCCTTGTACTGTTGCGTATAAATATTGAGCTGGTTGGAGTTGAGTGAGCATTGCACTTTGCAACCTCACTTCATCCACTCATCTTGCTATGTGTCCTACCACCGCAGTTGGTCCATGCGCGCCTGGCCCTGTTGGCAACGGCGTCTTCGGTCTTCCTTGGGGAGGTAACTTAAGTTCTCCGCCGTCATCTCTTACCGTTGCTCACTTTCTTCCGTAGAGAATGTTGATGTCATTCGCAACGAAGGTTTGTCTCGAGAGAAGCGCCGTATTGTTCCATCGTCCTGGATACTAAATACCCCTACGCAGAGCTCGAACAGTGGCTCGCTGAGCATCACATCGGAGACGACATTTTCGTGGAAAAGGCCGCCGACAACAAGGGTTGGGACTTTGACTTTGGCCCTTTCACTGCGCGTATTCTTCACTGTTTCCTCCCTATAACGGACATGACCGTGCTTTAGATCACCATCTCTGTCGAGGACTTGGGCGGCGGCAAGTACAAGTACACCGCGGTCCTCTACTTCAAGAAGTTTGGTGTTAAGTTCAAGATCTGGACCTTCACCTTCGAGATGGATACCAGCAAGGGCGCGGGCTCTTACTGCCACGAAGTGAACGTCGTTGGTATTGTCAAAGGAAAGATTTGCATATTGTATGAGGACAAGTGCTTCTACCTTTACTTCAAGCTGGAGGCGTTTGGAAAGGTGTGGGAGAAGAAGTATAAGCTGTTCTGCATCTAGTGCCTTGTACTTACAAGTGTCTGTTGTACTTGAATGCGCCTGCAAGAAAGTCTACTTGAATTTTTGCTGTTATACTGCAGCTGTAGCCCCGTGAACTGCTACAGACCTCTATCCAATTTTTTCGAGCACGATTCGAAGGCGTCTACTGCGGTGTACTTCCCATCTTCCCCAGATTCATTTGGGAGCGCAGGAGCCATCGAACCGGTTATAAATGATGGGTTGCGTTATGGATCAGCTTCGGGAGGGCGAGTATCAGGCCAATCCGCAGAGAACCTAGTGTAGGAAATGATATATTCGACGGAATTATTTGGCCCTTTTCTTCTCAACTTTTCAATGTCTGCGCCCGCTATTCCAGTTCGTTCTCGATGCCTGGTTTCTCCCATATTTCGTCCGGTTAACTTCCAAGTTCAGATACCCACCCAGTTAAATGAACACACACGGCCACGAAGTTACAACTCGCCTCCGATGGCCTCCCACCGCCCAAGTGGCAGGGGTTCCGCTATGTACCAGCACACGATTTACCGAATTCTTGAGTCTGACACCATCAAGGCCCCTATTAGCTTCAAAAAAACCTCAAGAATCACTCCGGACGCAACGAAAACTCGAGCGCCAGCACCTCGAGCCCCTTCATCCCCCTTTGACCACCGACCGCGGTCTCTGTGCCCCTCAACGAACGGCTCAGTATATGCTGAATTTCCTCCGTGTCCCAAGTCGCGACAGCGCTCAAACGCGGAACGTCGTATCCCTGCGCCGCCATCAGGTCGTGGTACGCCGACAAATCGAGCCCCATCACGTTCTTGAGAAGGGAGGCCAGTGTCGCACCGCTGTTATGCGGGTTTGACGCTGGGGGGAGTGGCAGCCTGCCAGGCGGGGGCGCGGATGTCTGCCACGTTATTAGCCGCGAACCGAAATAGAAAGAGAATAGAAGAAAAATGCACCCACAGGAGTCTTTAGTTTCCAGATCGCGATTTCGAGGGAGATGTGCTCGAACGAGCCCATCCCCTTGTGTCCCACCGCTGCTGGTTCGGCTCCCATCAAGAGGCGCGTCAAGGCTTCCTGAATAAATTTGCGTCTCCACGTGGCCATGGTGTGCAGCCTCGCGACAGAGAAGCCTTGCGCGTCGAGCAGCCCGTGGTAGCCGGACAGGTCGACGCCGCCCTTGACGATTTTCTTGAGGAAGGCTGCGAGGGGCGGAGTGGGAGGAAGTGACGTGCGGATTGCGCGACTCGGGAGCGGCAAAGGGGCCGTCACAGACTTGATTGCATTTGGGTTAGTCCTGGGCAGATAAACGTAAGGAAAGTGTCGGACCTGAGGCTGCGATGGGCTGCGCGACTGCGGGATAGACTGTGCAGGCTGTGTGGATTTTATCGTATCGGAATTAACTAGAAATGGGCAAGAGATCTAACCTGGGGATCCGGCGGCATGCTGGGCTTGGGAAGTGTTTTTGCCTGAGGTTGGGAAGGTGCGTGTTGCACTGGGGCAAGGTTCTTTATCATGCTGTGAGTATCGGTGTGATTTACCAGTCGTATGAATAAGGCGTCACCTGAAGTTGATTCGCAATGTAAGCGTTCTGCCTTGGCGGAGGGTGGAGGCTGGCGAAGATTGACACAAGGGGGGCTTGGTTCTATCCTGCCAGTGAGATCAAATAAATGTAGAGTACCAAGTGACGGACCGGAGGTGGAGGAGAGGGACCAAAAAGTTCTATGGAATCGGAGGAGGCGCTATATCGCCCCCTCTTGGCAGTTGACACCGATGTGCCCGTCTCGGAAACGATAAGAGAGTTTTCAAGGTACACGGTATACCACGCTCACCTGGTTGCCGACGCTCTGTGCTGTCGACGAAACCATCTCTTGATAGCTCCTTTTCTGTGACGAGTTGGAAGAGATCTAGACGGTTTTAGATGATCACTTAAAAGTCCGTAATCCGCTTGCCTCTTCATCCTCGTCGGTGTTCAGCTTACGTATGAGCGAGTTGCATTCCGCTTTTGCGAGCCGCTGCAATGATACTCAACTAAAATAAGTTTGTGGAGCAACAAGACGCACTGGAAGTCCAAGAATAGGATACTGGGCATTAGTTGGTTTGTCCTTATAGATCATGAGCACAACCTGACAACAAGTTCTCGAAGCGCGGACCTCATCCGACTCATCATCCGACTCATCTTCCGAGGGGTCAATGGTATCCCACTGCCTCGGCTGCACGGAAAGTCAGCCCGCGAAAAAATATTTTAGGGTGGCAACTACTGTACCTTGAATGGAGCAGTGTCAGAGATGGCAGGCTGTGGAAACGGCAAGCTATACTCGAAGTCCACCAAGCTGGCCCGTTTAAGATCCTCGCCTACCCTATCCCTAGGTAATCGTATGTTTTCGACTGCCCTTGAGACGCTGCTCGCCGAGACCCCGAAAATCAAGGCAATGGCTTCGAGCTTCCAATTGTGAGCGAAAGCAATCCGACATATCGCGCGACCTCCCCGATTCAAGACTTTTTTAGTGTGGCTATAATTGCCACCGCTATCAAGATGATATTGCAGGTGTTGGATCCACAACTCACCCAACGAGGATAACCTTTTCGACCGGTTGACCGTTGCGAAAGTTAGCGTGCATGGGATTGTCGCGGGGACCCGTATCGCTTTCATAACCAGGGTCCGCATAGTACCCTTCGGGATCCATCGTCGTGGCAAAGGACAAAGAGGTTTTGACCCATGATGGCGGAGTTACAAATATAATACCACGTGATATGTCGCAAAAGCTGGAACATCAATAATTCATGGTTGGTTCCACTACCGAAAATATAGAGGGGGCAGAATTTACATCCCAGACCGCCAGGGGATTCCAAAAGAACCGCGTTCAAGCTCAATTGGGCCAAAATCGTGATGGTAATGAAAAAAAAAGACCTGACAAGTTTTCTTTCTGATTAAAAGGTCGAACGTCACGGGCTAGGCTCATGGTGGAGGTCGTTTCTTTTCGTGATCAATGATTGTGTAGGACAATAATACGTACTGCATGAATGTACTCCGAAATACCTACCGCGCCCTGACTTTTTTAAATTTCCTACTTCCCAACCGGTTGACAGATTGCTACAGCCATCGAATTTATTCTTCGATGTGGAAGCAGGTTTTAGCTTCTCCGTTGGCCGTTGAACTCCCAGTGCCCACCAATCCCTTGCCAAAGGGCTTTCGGCCATCTCGGGGATGTTTGAAATCTTTGAACTCTGTATTACTGGGAAGAGGGCGATCCTGACGAACACGGTAGATCATCGTACGGGAAGGACCACGGGAAGTCTCGGTTTCAAAGAGGTTTACAGACACCGGCTCAAAACATGTCGCCGAAAGTCGGGGTTTGGTTTCGTGCTGTGGAGCGCTCATGAAAGTCGGGCCAAGTCATGCCGAAGTTTGACCGTTTTTTCACAGATGTGATTGAACACCGCGAGGTGCCGTCAGGCATTCAAGGAGGTTTGAGATACGATAACCTACCGGCGCATCTATTAATAACATTGGTAAATCTCCGAGGTGAACACCCACGCCGGATTTGACCAACGGATCCGCGTAAAAAATGAAGTCCAACACAACTCATACATACATAGAACTCCCTGATGATTTCACGAGGCTTTTCTAAGTGCAAAAACTACATACAGTGGTGATGGAGTGTTACTTTACATTTTCTGCTTTTCCTGTACATGTTGAGAATCACACGCGATCATGATCGACGACGAGTGTATCACGATCGGAATCGGAGAGGAGGGACGGGGTACGCGACGTGGGAAGCGCGACCATGTGCGGCGCGCCGTCGGGGCCCCAGCTCAGTGGCCGCGGAGGAGGATGCGCGATATCATTGCTGCTGAGGAGCGTCACCGCAGGTGTGGTGATGGCCACCCCGAAAGAAGGCGGCGCCGTCTCGATCTCGTCTAGAGGCGGTGGGATGTCCGCGTACCCTGGCGCTTCCGTGGACATAGTGTGCGCCAGGAGGGGCTCTGATGCATGAGGGGCCGCGAGAGACGACGCAGATGACGACAAGGAGCCATCCAACGGAGCATAGGGAGGCGGGGTGCTGGCTACGATGGTCCCTGGGAAGTATCTCGGGACGAAGGGCACTGGTCCCATCATAGGTTGTATGCGTGGTGGCGCGCTGCCCCGCTCCAGACGCTCTCGCCGCGCAGCACGCTTCCGTCTGAGGTAGATACTGAAAGCGGTGCCGAAACAGACTATCCCCAGGACACCGAGGCTCCCTGCGACGGCTCCAGCGAAGGAGGCTTGTCCTTTTTTTGTTGTTGTGCTGGAAATCGATGGATGTGAGCGAGAAGATATGACATATCGGAAGGAGGGAGGCCCACCCGTCAGGCGCGGAACTTGGAGTGGAAAGTTGGGATTGTGCTGTTACGCTTTGCGTCCTGTAATTTCAGAGTTATTAGTCATCAAGTGAAATAAGAATGAGACGACTCACGGCGATAGATCGGAGAACGGCGATGTCTGTGCTGCGGACGATCCCGGCAAGGTATCAAGCATATCTTTGGTGACAACCACAAAGTCCAAAATGAACACTGAATTCGGTGCAAGGTTCAACTTCAGTGTATGCAGCCCGTCCGCCAGATTTTGTCTTGAGAAGACATTGACATCGGAAGTGAATCCGCCACCAGACGACCCTTGATGCACGAACGTAGATGAGGGCGTGTCGTCTAGCGAAAAGGTGACGTTCATCAGCGATGGCGAGAAGGTGCTGGTCATCTTCGACGCAGGATCAATGCCTAGCGGTTGAATGCAATATATGTAAACCGCTGTGCCTTGAGATTCTGAATTAATTGCAGGCCATCATTTGGAGGTAAAGAACGCACCAGTGAAATTGAAATGGGCTGACACAGGTGTGTCCATGAAACCAGCGTCGTCGAGGTCGACGCGTGGTAATTGAAAATGACGTTTATGTGGCTTTTTATGCGGCTTGTCGTCTGCGTCGTTATTGTCTTTGTCCTTATCATCGGCTTTGCTGCCCGGTGGCGATGAGATACCATCGGGCGGAGGGGCGGGGAGGTTGTCGTCGGCGTCTGGAAGCACCACATGTACGCCTTTGTGATACGTGTTCTGCGATGCGAGCAATATTGGTGGGTCATCGCAGGATGCGCACGGCACTTCACTCGAGTTCCAGGAGGACGAAGGCGAATAAACAATCGACTGATCGAAATCGTCGACGGTAACATTGACCTGCGATCCATGAGGCGTCCAGAGAAACAAAAAGAAGGCGGTGAAAAGTAGGAGGTGCCGGCTACTAAGTAGAAATTAATACCACATTGACGAACAGCACGTTAACTGGCCTCATTCCAACGTGGAGTGAAGAGGGGTTTTGGAAATGCGGTGAAAGTCCAGACTCAGTGAATGTGGGGAAACGTGAGAGGAAAAAAGTGGTCAGATAGGGCGTTCCGTTAATAGGACAGATTACCTAAAGGACACGCACCATTTCGTTTTCTGCTTGGTTCAGAAGGCTCGGGAAAGGCGGTGAAGCAGTAACCGTCTGCTTGGTGATGGCGGAAGAGAAGTAGCCGAGGATGGGTCCCACACTCAGAAGGCTCGGAAAAGACGGTGAAGGAGTAGCCGGACTCCACCACCACGCCGAGTCAATACACTCATTCACCTCCTGCTTCCGAATTCAATGCTGGAAGCGAGGGCGCGTGGGATCGCCGCTGTTGTGGGTACTGGCGGGATTTGGGCGGCGGCCGGATGGCGGCGCGAGAATGGACGGGAGAAAGCGACGCGAAACGCACCAGTGGCCAATTTCGTGCACAGAGTCCGAGTCGTGCAAGGCGCGCTGACATTGGTGGGGAAGAAAACAAAAACAAAGAACGACTTCGGTGTGTGCATTGCGCGTATATTTGACTCAACGCGACCACGTGGTTCGCTTCCATAACATCAAACGCGAAGGGTAAAACATCCGTGTATTCGTGAGTAAAGAGAGGTACGGTACACTGCAGATTCAAGCATCGTTCAAGCTTTCACATGGAAGCAGCGTTCCGTGGAGGATGCATTGTTTCCCCACCAGTTCGCCATCGTGATTCCTAGGGAAGTCAGCGATCCTATGCGGTGTCAGAAGGGGAGGGTACAAACCTGTGGAGCCAAAAGCAACGAAGATGAAAAGCAGGTTTGCGTTGAAGCCGGTATCCACTGCAGATAAAACATCTCATCAATGTAAAACGGATGGAGGAGGTGAGGGGAAAGCTTACACGCCGCACCACTAATATACCTGCATGAAAATTCTAAGAAATGATAAAGGGATAGGAAGAGCACAACTTACGCCCACATCTTCCAAAAGTGGTGCCGGTAGCGGAACAGCCAAAAGTTCCACACCGTGCCGATGATGATGGACTATGATACGAGTTCGGATCCACATCAACTCAACTCAATGGAAGAGTACTCACGGTAAATGGTCCCGTGGATATGTTACCACGGAATGTCGCACTGCTGGCAAAAAATATTGTCGTGTTCCTGAGGAACAATCTATTCAGCGGGTCGACAAATCCTGAGCAAACTGCCTCACCACTTGTCTAAATTCAACCGTGGGAATTTCTTGTGTGCCAGCCAGATGAGCAGCGGCGCCACAGCGCCGACACTGAGACATCATCCTGAAATTAGTCACGGCGGAAAAAATAGCCAGCGACACATACACAAATCCATACGTGAGAGGGCGATACACCGTATTCGCGAAAAGGCGGGTTGGGCCCACCAGTGCGTATTGGATGCTGGGGGACACTCAATATTTGTTCGGAGAGGAAGCGGACATAGATACCCAGCGGTGTTGTATGACTTGAAGTCTTGCGCAGTCTGAGTGAACCGTCAGAATGCGAACCACTGAAGAAGAAGCATCTCCTACCCACTGTCCGGTAGGATCGGCCAAAACACCGGTCAAATCTGTCCACACCAATTAGGTATGTCCTTCAATGTCTTTTTGTTCGCACGTACAGTCGAGCTTCGTGTCGAGAATCCACCGCATCACACCATCTGAAGAGGCGATCTCAGCTGTGGTATATCAAGGTCCTAAACGAAACGCGTACAGTTGACAGGTAGACCCACAAACGCTGCCATGATCTGAATGCCAATTACCTGGCGGGGCGGGAGGTGCAGGTAGTGCCCGATCTGAAAGACAATTTCAGCTTTGACTTCGCTGAAGGAGGCATACGAAGACGGCTGGCCTTCTGGTCCTCGAGCACCGGATAGCAGTCGTACCAAACGTTTCTGGCGGCAGGTAAATAATGGGTTCATGTTAGGGCTTTCGCGGATAGTCAGAGTTACCCCGAGATAATGCGGTAGGCCAGCTGGCCGAGCGGGTGCCGCGAGGAGCCTTTGACACCGTCCTAATGACGCCATGTTTACGGATTCTGAATATCGAACCAGGAGACATGCTTACGATCATGTCTGACAGGTCAGTAAGTGAAGGTCGAGGTGCGGGGAAGGCGAGAGCACGTACACCCGTACACGAGCTCATTCTTGTCAACCATGATGCGTTACATGCTTTTGGATAATCTACGTGGTAAGAGCACTCACGAACAAGCCTACTTTCTACACAGCAAATCAGTTGGGTACTTGAAGAGCGATCGGCAACCACTTACGAGCATGAAACCGGACAGCGCATAGATAGACGCCATGGGCAGTGTCGCTGCGGCACCAAACAAAAGGCCGATGAAGTATGTAAACAGCGGCATATAAATCCCGCCTTTTATTACCACCACGAGCAGCACAATCGCTGGAATCAGGAACAACCCAGTCCATTCACTGCTCAGGCTGTCAGATAAATCATGCAGATACATATGGGAAATCTCACATACTAGAGCGTGATGTCGCGGTAATTTGCTTCGATAAGTTTGCTGCGGAAGCGTGGGTTTGGAAATTGAAGAACAGATGAAGGAGGAAACGCACGTGAGGCGGTCCGTGTGTGCACTCCTCCGTGCGCGCCTCGCTTTGTAAATGTGCACGAGCTTGGGCCCGACAAACAACCCAAACCACACAAAGGCAGAAATGTACGACGCGTACCTACGGTGAGTTAGTGCACATCGCAGCCGGACGTAACATTTCCTCATACCAGAAGAAGATTCCCCACCTCATGGAGGTAGCAAACTGTTAGATATAGCACATCTCCGACAAAGAAAAACCTACATATATTGCGCACCAGCATAGGCAAGTCCAACTTCATCGTACTGTGATGGGAGTGAGCCCGGTTCGATGACAACTTATAGCTGAATGGCGAACCCTGGTTTGATTGAACACCTGCTGGCCGTTTACGACAGAAAGAAGCGACGAAAAGGGGTAGGAGGATCCGTTCTTCGTGAAGAGGCCATTACTCATGATGCTACAAAATTGCGCGCCACCGTTAACGGTTCTAAACCTGAAGTATAACACGCTTACTTGTACGTCGGACTCCCCCACAAATTTCCAAAATACGCGATCGGAATGAGAAGCCAGGTGCTGCGAGGACTAGCTCAACCGGAGAGGCTTTGAGGTTGAACAATTGCAGCATACGTACGTGACAACAAAGGCGGCGAAGACGATAAGTTGGACGCTGTACGGGAATGTGATGACCGAGGAGCTGGTCGAAGGAGCTTTAGTTAATTCAACCTTCGAAAGACTACAGGAAAGAGCATACGTGATGTTTGACCAATCCAAAGTAATGTTCAACAGTCCAATTCCGCCCACGCCAGAACCAAGGAAGTTAGCCGTATGATTGCGAGCGGCAAACCAACAGAGCGGTGCGAGGGAGGCGGTGAAAGGGAAGACGTATTCGGGCATAAATTGCCAGAGGAAAGTGGCTCCAAAGATGAACCAAAATCCCTGTGTATGCTGAGAACGCGTCACGAAATACGAGGAGAAGGAGCATACCTTCATTTGCCGTTTAGCACGATCGGCACCCTCCTTTCCGTTTTGCTCCATGCTACGGTAGAGCGTAACTTGTTGTAACTGTTGAATTTCTTTTTGAACGTGCGGGCAGTCGTAGCTCCGGAAGGGAACTCACTGAAAGCGGGAAAATGTATGTCGGGTCATAAATTAGGAGCTGTCGGCACATTGCAGCGAAGGAGAATCCAATGAGCGCAGCGCCCCAACCAAAGAATAGTGCAACTGCAGGGCTGTAATCGATTCCATAGTAGAGTTTGGCGTTAGCTAACAAGCTCATCGTCAGTGCGGATCGTGGTGGAATAAATATTCGTACTGGGTAGATAGGTAGCCCATTGGCCCTGTGTTCCAGCATTTGCCGCAATCCCAACCAAAGCATGCTCCTTCGGGCTCCACGGACCTGGGTTCTAGACGGCGTAAGTCTCGGCATCGAAAATGCTAGCAAGAGTATGAGCTCACCAAAGAAAATGAAAACCGGCCCAGAGGTACGGTGTAGTCGGGTAGAGTGCGCGCCAGAAAGCGTCCCATCGGATCTGATACAAGGATCACGAAGAACACGCTGAAGCTGGCGGTCGTCGTGCGGAAGAATCCGATCTGCGATACAATGCTACCCAGGGTGATGAAAAAGAGTGCTAGCGTTACGCTTCTGCGGTGATTCATGGTCAGAATGTTCGACCCACACAGGTAAGTTAGACCAAACCTGAATGTGGTGACTGGCAAAGTCGGGTCGTCTTCGAAGCTGACGATGCTCCGTACAAGTTCGGGTATATCGCGGAATTCCTCCGAGTCCCAATCATAAGAGGACTCCTCAGGATCATCGGATAGAGAGGGAATACTATCCTTGATTGGGTCGTCATCCTCCTGGAGCAGCTTCTCATCCACGACTAGGGCCTGAGGATCGCGGGACAATACGCGTTCGTGTGCGAGGGGATCCATAGTAGGAGAGCAAACGCGATGTACGGCCGACGCCCGTCCTTCTCATTTCCGGAAAGGATATATACTAACAATGAGCGATATCCAGGAGCCGTCGCGTGATATCGGCAAACTCAATTTCTCGTATCGCACCAACAGGACGCGATAAGGCGCCAGAATCACATCAACGACGAGAAGGGTCAGTCCAGTGCATTATTTCAGAGAGTCTTATTCCCCAGAAGAAACAGCCAGATGTAAAACTTGGATTGATACGAATCCATTGGCCCACTCGGGCTGGCATGTTTGTCGGTAAAATACAAGTTGGAACAGACGAACTAATAAAGGCTTCGAGGGATGGAGAAATCCGGATCCTCCGGCCACGGTGCCTTGAGAATCTCTATCGGATTGTGAGAAAGAGAACAACAAGAGAATTCATCGACACACCTTTGACGATCCCCGGATACTCATCCTCCAACTGCGCCCGGAGGCGTATCTTTTCTCCTGGAACGGCGATCACATCCCAGGTCTCCCACATAGATTCCCATTTTAATTGGGGCGGCAGATCTAACGGGCGGAACATCGATATCTGTCGGAGCCACGGGACTGCAGGGACAATGTCTTCTGCGATTCGACGCAGTAGCTTTATGATGTACGCGTATTCCTCCTCCATCCATGCTATGGGAGCCATTTCAGATCTCTCCTCGACATTGAAGTCGAGGCAGAATGTTTGAAGGTGCTTGAATTGTGGCAATAGCTTCCTGAATATAGGCTTCGCGCACATGAGTCACACACACATCGGGGGAGCAAGCTAAAAGAAGCGTACACTTGGGTCCGAATTCGAATCGGAAGGTAAAACCCATCTGTGTATTCTGAGATGGCGTAGGAGTGGGAAGCGCTGTGGTAAGCACGCGAGTAAAAGTTCGTCAGACACCAGTTCTTCGATAGTATCGATTTGATACCACAGCTCGAGGGATTTCATGTTTGGAAACCGAACCTCTGCGAGCATATCAAGTACGGTGGAGCATTTGTGGACCATGCGGCTGAAGCCATGCTGTGGAGCAGCGGGATATTTCATTATTGAAAGCGATTCCAGCCCGAGAGGAAGGGCCAGAAGGATTCGTTCTCGGGGTAAAAGCGAAGCCGCCTCGAATTGCACGAGATGTGGAAGGAAGGTGTCAGAGTGAAAAGAAGAGCAGGTGTCCGGAGACAGAAGGTGGTCCGGACCCGTGTGAGACTCGAAGCGACCGAGTTTTAGACGTGCAATGCGGAGGTTTGGCATCACTCGAAGCACGGTGAGTAAGGATGTCGCACCAGTCTCCGGCCAAAAGCCTTCCACATGCAGCTCCTGGAGTGCGCGCCATGTTACCGATGTATCGACCGCCCTGGGAAAGATCTCTCCCGGTAGTTTCAACGTCTCCAACGTTGACTGGCACGGACCCAAGATAGAACGTAAATTTTGGGTTTCCACCTCTATCATAGACCCTGGTCGTTCAACCCCGATGATGGCGCGTACTCTTGGACTCTGATCCCTGACCCACCAGACATCATACGTGAAGCTTCGCAGATGGGATGTAGCCGCAGTGAATGGAATGTCAAAGGTACCCCGCCCCTCTGATTGCCAGGAGGACTCGAGAACTAATTGACATATCCAAGGAGCCGCACATATAGCATCCAGTAGCTGAGGCCAAAGACCCCCAGAAATATTGCTCAGAACAAAGGCGCGAGTCGACACCATATGCGGAAGCGCCGTCAGTACCAGCGCAAGGATCTCCTCTCGTTTCTCGGGGCTGATTAACCCGTCTTGCCGTCCACCGTCTCCTTTGACACGAAACACACTACAGTAGGTGTTCTTTGAATAAATCCCGAGGTCCGTCCAATCACTTACCGGATATGTGGCCAAAGAAACGCCGGAGGCAAAGGACGACTTTCGCCAGCAAACCAAGGTTTCCAAACATGTTGGCGGAAGATGAACGGTATAAGAAGTCTTCGAAACCTCTGGGATACCAGAGAGAGTTCCCGTTGCATGTCGAACGGAACGAGACTGAAAATCTCGAGAAGTACATCATCGCTCAGGTCTTGAATTCGTCGGACTGGAGGGAGGACTCGACGGAGGAGAAACTGAGGCCGAAAGCGCAATGGCAGGATGCGAATCTAAGTGGGCAGCTTCAGAGAGTAAAAGCTCAAACAGTTTCTCTTACAATGAAGTGGATGAGCCACGTTAAGGAAGCCATGCGATACGACGAAAAGGAAACACGTGTATCGCTGATGTAATATGTGTTCGGCCTTTCGGCCGATAATGGATCAACCTGGTTGGAACGCTAACAAATCCTTGTAATAATTCCTACCGCGGTACATGGAGCCAAGTGATCAGACGAAAATGTGAACAATTTTATGACGAGGATATAGACTACTTATGTGCGATTTCATTTTGAGACAAGAACTGCTTTGATCGGGCTGTACAACATGCGTACGACACGATTCTATAATTCTGTCAGTGCGCTCTAGTGCGCTCTGCACATATAGCAAAAGGGCGTCAGAACATAGTAAGTACGCTTGGGATCATATCACTCCAAAATCGGGGTCCGGTCATTTAAAAACGCCGGCGGCCGAGTCGGACTCGACCTGGAGGATAGTTTGCTGAGCGATCAAACTCCACCACCAAACCGCGAAAAAAATACTTCGAACCAATGTGAGCGGCAAATCAGAGCACTAGATAAACACTTACATTTCCCAAGATATACTGGACGTCCTCCTCAGAAGTAGCACTGCCAGCTTTTATGAGGCCCATGGTAGCAGGCATTCCATCAACGAGCTCCGTTGTGCTGGTTCTTTCATCCAAAATCCATCGCAAATCAACTGTTATGGTTGCTTCCTCGAACTCAAAGGTCACCGTTCGACTCTGAGTCGGCTGGTCGCGGGGGAAAATCGGTTGATGAGAAGTCCCAACGACCTTTCCGCCTAACTTGTGAGTAAACCAATCCACAGCTTCCTGCGGCAAATACGAAAAACCGGTCCCTATACGAAAAAACCCACATTCTCAAAGATACCCAACATTGATTAGTGTCTAGGCCACTGACCGGTGTCCAATACGACATTCTTCGCTACCTTTTGTACGTCTCCGGCAATCCCAATGGATTTGAGATGAACTTGCCAGTAGTATCGGGACGTTGTTGGTATCCACTTTGACCACCCCTGGCTGTTCAAAACGCGTGCGGCGGTGGAATTTTCCTCCCCGATTACCAAGAAGCTGTGCCTGAGATAGAAGATTAACGGCCATAAGAGGGGTTCCATGGATGCTGTCGCTTACTGATCTGACCTTCCCAGAGCAATAGTGAATCGTTCAAGCTAAAGAGAGCTTTATGAAAATGTTCATAGAGTAGAAAAGAAATCACATTTATGTGGCGGTCTTGATAGATAGCGTTGATGAATAACTGCGGAAGTTCAAGTCAGCTCTGCGTCCAGGGTAAATACTCGGTATTCCCTACGCCCGGTGTGACGTTCTCGACAGCTGGTGCTCTGTGCTGCGTTCAGAAACGTAATTCCGATGAGCTTGACTTACATAGCAAGCCCCATGCCTAAGATGCCGTCCATGTTTTGTTTCCCCATCCCGGAAGTCGCCGAAGTAGCAACCCCAAAAACGAAATTCTCTGCGCGGCATACATGCAGAAATGCAACGTCACTTCGAACTTGGCCGGCTAAATACAACGGCCCGCAGTAGAGTTCAATCTCTGATGAGAATTCTTGAGTGAAGGACTGAAAGGAAGCAGGCTACACGCACCGACGTGAGCAGTACTGCCATACACCAATATGCCGCGGGCGGTGGGCTGCACCTTCTCAGCCCCAGAAGAGTAATTGACCCCGACGCTGCGTAGAACGGCGTCCGTTCCAATCTTCTTTGCGTCTTTGCCGAATAGCCACCTAGGAGACGAAGGAAGATATCATTGACCAAGCAAAGGCGGACGCTGACGTACGTCGTTCCGCTCCCTGAACTCTCAGATTCATCAATACAGACAAAATTCAGTACAGTCACGAAATGACCTGTGTCAAGCATTAATCTCGCAAAAGTAGATGTTTCGGGTGGGTCTCCCGAAAGCGTGCCCTGAAGTCAAGACATGACATTAACACTTCGAGTCGAGGAAGTGAGGAAATTCTCGTACCACTCGAACGCTATGAAGAAATCCTAGGGTTTATGTAAAGAGCTTTGCTCAGTCTCTGTATATGGGCCAAACAAAAAAAAAGAATGCTTGCCAGCATAAGCCGGTTCTAAACTGATATAGCGGTTAGCCTGAGTGTATAATTCATCATCGGAGATCCGTTCCACTCCAGAGTGGGTAGCCAGGCCCACGAAGACAGGAGCGACCTCGCCGTGGAAGGCCGACTTCGCAGGAAGAGTGGATTTCATTGAAAGAGTTGTTGATGCGCAGGGAGCTGAAAGGCGAACAGGATTCGGAAAGAACCTGATATCATTCAACTGTGGATCCCAGAAGAATCCAGAGGACGTGGGCGAAGGTCGGCAGATACGCTGCTTGAGAACATCGTACTTCAACTTGATAGGCCTTGAGTCAACGAAGAGGTCACCAATGCACACGTACATCCTGCATGTGGTCGGAAGACGCCGATGTTGTTAGAGCGACGAGAAACTCTGGTTTAGACATGCGAATACAAGTGGGGATGATTGTTGTGAAGGTGAGCCGAGGAAACGAGCAGTGTTGGAATATATACGGCATGAAAGACCGATGACTTCGAATAGCGCCCAAGTTCACCGAAGGCGTGTTTTCATGGTGTTCGGCTTTAATTGGCCTACACAGGTCGCTTTGACCTTGAGATGAACAGATAAAATAGATATCTGCGATTATGGGCGTACTTGATATAGTCAGATGTAGTCCGATCTCATATCGGGAAAGCAACTCACCAATAGATAGACCAAAAAAGCCAGAGTAATCTATCGAATAGAAGAGACTTCCTTCCTGGCTCGCTGTAATATGATGGGCAACTAAACATAGATATAGAATGTCGTTATCGAGGCACATCGGTTCCACCCAGCACGTGGAGAGGGCGTTGTTGAGATGTTTCGGATGCCCTCGCCACAGGAGGATGGTCACTATCTACCTGTAGTATTCTAATCTCTGGGGTGCTCTACAGGTGCGGATCCGGCACATGGAAGCTGCGTTTCTGATACTATCATACTCTACTCTTGACACCGATCGGACTGAGAGGATTTCAGCACATACAAAGCAACCACGGAGGCTGAAAATGTCTGCGGTATGAAGCAGAGGCGGGGCGGCCAGGATCCAGTACCGTCGAGTAAGTTCGGGCAAACCCATAAACACCGCCACTGATGCACCTCTGGGAATTTCATGGCGGCAGGGCGGCACATCGGCCACATTTGATGCGCCATCAACACTGGCAGCACAGCATTTGAATCGCTGCCAGATTAGCGAATCCTCTCAACCTAATTACTCATGTCTGCTCCGAACTGCTCCTGGAAGCTCTCTTGTTAAGACGTCCTTTTGGTCTTATCGCTGTTGCCACCCGTTTTTTCTTTTTTCTTTGGGAGCGTGCAAGTTGGGAATGCAGAACTTGAAGCTCATCGATCATCCCTTGGTTCTATCACCTTCACTTCCTTTTGTGCGCTCGTCGCGGCCTTTACATATACTTGGCGTTCAAACATTTCCCCTGGATTGACTTGGACTCGTCGCCAGGCCATACATTTGAGTACAGCCGTTTGCAAAACAGTGTACGGGTTTTGATGTGGTGGTTTTCCTTCGTTTTCGCTTACCTGTGTTTGTCGCTGCGTCCGTTCTGCTCCACCTCAACGTCATAATTCTGAACAGCCGAGGTTTGTTTACTGCTGGAGGCATGATTCTCTCTCTTTTCTGCTGCTGCACTTCAGCACAGGGAGCTACTGCACACCCTATAGAGAATTTGCGGCATTGTTCAGTGTCAGTTTCGCGGCGAAAAATTCGACATTTGATAACGTTAAGGTGGAGCGAAAGGGACTCACCGTCAAACAGAGGTAGTGCTGCCGCGAGGTGAGGTGGAGGTACCTCAAGGTGATGTCCCATCAACCTCGGTTCACATCGAGGCTCCAGTACAAGTTCACCTTGATGCGCCTCCGAGGTCTCGCCTGGAAAAGGAAATTTCCTGTCTCACGCCCTCCACGACCGCTTTTTCCCGCTCATGTGCTATGAGGCCTGTCCGAGGGACATTTCGTTCATCCTTGGTACCCGGCATGTATTTTGTGTCAAAATATTCAGAATATAACTATTGGTGTGACACGACAGTTACGGGCGGTTACAAGGACAGCCACAGTGTCCTGGGAATGCCGAGCCCAAGTCGCCCCAAGCCGAGGTGAGGTCCCATCACCTCAAGGTGCCGTTTATGGAAACGGCCCGAGGCGAGGTGGAACTCACCTCCGAGGGCCTCGACCTCGCGGCAGCACTAAACAGAGGTAAGCAAAAACGAGCGAGCACCACTCAATCAAAACCCGTACACTGTTTTGCAAACGGCTGTAAGGTCACGGTAGGAAGACAATGGATTTCATTCAGCGAGAAGAAAAAAAAGTGGCGACATGTTTGCGAAAGAACCCGTGTCTGGTGGAAACCCCAGGGACAATGCTACTTATGGGTGCAATGAACGTCCGCATACCTGCACTTCCCGAAAATCACCCAACGAGAGTAGATCATGCTGTCTCCTGGAGCGCATCTTTTTGAAGTATCATGCGGAGTGAGATCTGCATTTTGGGGGGATGGGGATTACATAGGAAGTATATGGCCTGGATCAGTGGATGAATCCGACTATGTACGCCGTTGCATGTGTCCAGAAGGGGGGTAAAGCAGCGGTACAGCATCCCCTCCGAAGTAGAACACCGTTCTTGCTGTGACCCTGCGGCCGCACGTTCCGTGTGGCTCAGATTCGAAGGACTGATGATGGGCATACAAGCTCTTTATATCGTGTTACAAGTATTCAATGATATACAGCATCCGATTCCCAACTCGAATATAGCTTCAGTACTTTCTCAACTGTTCCACGTATTGCGTACTCGTTGCACCTCATTCCATTTTTTCCGCGCTTGACATCGGAGTACTCCTAGAGCTTACAGGTCTCACTTTAAGTGAGCTATGAACTTGCAGACGGAATAATAAGTTGTGCTCACTGCTAAATCCTGATGTGCATAGGCGGTGCATTCGAGACCAAAGTAGTTGGTGTTACAGCATGGCTCAAGTTGCACGATCCTGCCATCATCCACATATCCAACGGTACCCCCTCAATCTGCACAGGTGGCCCGCGTCTCTCTAAACGTAAGGGCAGTGGCCAAAAGAGCACCCAGGACGCGGGTGACCAAAGCAGTCTTCATGGTTGGTTTGAGCAAGTAGTGTCGGAAGGGCTTGAAGTAAGTAGCATTTTTGTTTATCAACGCCTGAGACGCCATAGTACGACTTGTATGGTACGATTTGTAGGAGGGAATGCGATTGGTTCGCTGTACGCAGCAAATCAGAAGCTACGTGCAAAATCTGTTAAATGAAAGGGTTTCGAAGGCAGACCTTAACGTGTGATTGCTCGTCCTTGCATTCATCGTATTGAACCAAATTAATTACCGTACTGCGCAACCCTGCGCCGATTTTTCATTTCAAGAATCGTCTTCCGCCCTATTACGCGAATCGTTTGCGTGCTCTGTTTGGAGCACACGTGATCATTCCCTTCTTGCCTTCCCGCGCCCATCCTCCTGGAGTCCTTGAACAGGGAACCCTTGGCACGGTTCCTGAATCAGGTGTGACAATGCTGACAACTATGCCCACAGCCGAATGCCTCCAAGTCAAGGCAGAATCCGAGGATACATTCGCGGTAGGATCGTCCGAGTTCCCGGACGCTGCGCTGCGAAAGAAGTATCGGCGTTCGGAAACCTCCGCAGGTTCACCAACGTTGCTGCGCGGAAGTTTCGGAATAGAGCGCCGTCAGCGCCCATCATAGTTGGCGCCCATCCGAATACTCAACTGCGCGACGCAGCATAGTATGCATTCGGTCATAAGACCGCGACCTGCGCAAAGTGCACAGTAAAAATCTCTCTCTCCATCCCCTGAGGTTCGACGACCTGCCGGTAGACTGCATCTTGGCCCATCTCCCTCGCAGGTCTCTCGCCAAAGTTTCTGCCGTTTCCCGTAACTTTCACGAGCTAGCTGCCCCATTCCTATTTTCGAAATTCTGGTATCATTCTGGGATTCGCGGGCGGCATGTTGTGTAACTTCTCATCCCAGGAGGTCGAGTTGTCTGCTCTGCGAATCGAGTCTCGACAGGCCGCCTCTACTCACGACGCCCGACATCAATGGCGGGCGACTTTCCCTATCGTGCCTCAGCATTATAGATCCAACGACCCTGCACTCTTTGATGCTTGCAGGGAATGTGCGCGCTCTGGGGAGCAGTTCCTCAGCGACGCCCCATCATGCAAACATTCCACAACCTGCACACCCTGCGCACAACCTATCTAGGCAACATCGATCTCTCCCGCATCCACGCATGCATTGCCCCCTTTCCCGCCACCCGCGCGCTGCGTTTGGACATCACAGGATCCTACAGTGCAGACGCCCTGTCTCCGACGCCGCAAACCGTACTTTCCCATTTGGAACGCTACAATGGCCCGGCGGAGTTCTTGCCCCTCGTCTTTGCGGGTGCCGCAGCGCCAGAAGAGCTTGCAATCACCCGCGGAAGTACTGCGGACATACTGGACGCGCTGCGGGCGGCGGAGCACCCTGCGTCTTTGCTGAAGCTATCATTGGGCTTTAGGTTACACGCGGACGTGCTGAATCACGCCCTCCTGCTGGATCTACTCGGCCTGTGTCTGCGTCTTGCGCATTTGACACTGGCGATATCGTCCGATGGCGAAGGTTTGAGGGTCCTTATTGGACAATTATACATATATTCGACTTTTGGCTGTTAGATATCTCAAGATCTCGCAGGATCTAGGGATTTTGCCTGTTTATTGTGAGATCTTGTGAGATCTCAAAAGAACCTGTTCAAAATTCAAAATTGATTTTTGGGTGCTCATATTTCGCCTCTAGATCTCACGAGATCGGCAATCAATTTCTCGCAAGATCCTGTAAAATCTAGACCGCAATTTGAAGTCGCTCAATTTTTGAACTTTGCTGTTTGCCCTACATATCTTGTGGGATCCCAGCTGTAAGCTGGGCACCCTTATCTGCCCCATGTGCTGCCCAGCCCTTGGCAGGGGCTTTTCTCACACCACGGCTCCGTTGCATCAGGATATATGCGATGTTCATTGCGTGATAGGATATGATGTTTATTGCGCAAGCACATACTTTTTCCCTCTCCCTCGCCACCTCCATGGCTGAGATACTCAACAATCTCCGGACTGCCTACCACATCCTCACCCGCAATGTTATTCGCACGCTTAGGACCCAGCTTGGAGCCGATGCTCAGCTCACTCTGCAAGTCAATGAGGCACTTCAATTCCTTCAGGCGGCCGAACAGGTGCGTCATAGTGACCTTCTACACTGGTCAAAATCCACTAATTGTCCCCAGCACCAGGCAGTATTTCCTCCAGATGAGCTGGGAGTCTTGCGCAACAGCATTGCCACCATGCTTGAGCAGCTGGACGAGGCACACCACCTCTCCTCTGACCCGCCTGAGGGCCCAAACCTTGTTGTTTCCACTCGTGTTCGCGGCCGTAGACGTCCCCGCGTTGAGATAGACCCCACATTCCTCCGTGAGGTGCTCGCCCTTCGTGGTCCCACCCACCTTCAAGAGGTTTCTGCTTGCGATCGGAGAACCATCCGTTGTGCTGCTCTCCGCTATGGCTTGGTCGAACCAGGCAACCCTGTCTACACGAATACACAGCTCGCTGATGGCTCTACCGTCCGCAGATATGCATCCAGTGCCCCCGCTATGTCCGCCATTACTGATGCCCAGCTCGATGCGCTAGTCACGTCCATCCTGCAAGTCTTTCCTGACTTTGGCTGTCGCATGCTTAGCGGACGTCTCAAAGCTGCCGGATACTGCGTGCCCAAAGCCCAACTACGGGCCTCATACCTCCGTGTTCATGGTGCGCCTGGGGGGTTTGGTGTTCGCTTCATCCACCGACGGCCTTACAATGTTGCCGGTGCCAACTCCCTCTGGCATCATGACGGACAACATGGTTAGTCTCTCGTTACCTCTTATACACTTCGGCTCATACACCCCAGGCCTCATCCGATTCAAGATCGTTATCCACTGTTTCATCGATGGCAAGTCCCGGCTCGTGACCGGGATACGTGTCAGCAACAATAACCGTGCTCAGACCGTGCTCAAGGTCTTTGAGGAGGCTGTCCACATTCACGGCCTTCCTAGCCGTGTTCGTGGCGATCACGGTACTGAGAACCTTCTCGTCGCCGTCTTCATGGAGACAGAGCGTGGGCCGAACCGTGGCTCATATATCTGGGGCCGGTATGTGTCTTGTTATTTTTCCTTCCTGTATCAGTTCAACTTATGCCTCCTCCTAAGGAGCGTCCACAACACACGCATTGAGCGTCTTTGGTATGATGTGACACATGGGTTTGGGCAGAAATGGAAGTGCACGGATTAACTTCATTTGGGACAGGCTGAATGAAGTTGTATATGAATATTTATCCTCGCAGTCACATCATTCTTGACGCTGCCTAGGTTGCAGCATCTAATTGCGGAGTGGACTATTGTTCTGGATCCCCAACACTGGGACAGATTCCTTCAATTTCTTCAGCGCTCCCAATGCACTATTACGGTGTTGGAGATCTGGGAGCCACGCAGTAGCCGGCGTTACTATGATTGCGTTTCGTGGACCCTTTGCCATGATACGATTGCGCCCTCCTTAACCCGTCTAATCATTTCATCATATGATTTGAACACATTCTTCGAGAAATTGGAAACTGTCGCCCTCGGAACGTTGCATCCTCGCATTGCCCTTCTGCGCGATGTTGACCGTTGCTTCCGAATCGAGGTTTTGCCAGGTATACCTGCCGATGAAACTACGGGTACCTTGGCAGCAGTGCTTCGACGGGTGCTTCCAGTTTTGGAGACACTTACACTTGATGATGACTATACGCGGATGGCCAACCTGGGGCAGCTTGTGCACGATAAAGACTATGCGCATATGGCCAAACTGGAATCCCGCACAGTTTTGATCGGGTCCACATATCTCACAGTACACAGATCATCAGCTTTGCGGCACGAGTATGAACAATGGTGGAACTCATGTGACGGTGACCGGTTTCGCGAGGCCTTGGACAGCGGCAATGCATCTGTGTCACAGCAGTTCTATGTTTATTGGGACCATATCAATGGGAATTGGCAGCATCCACATTCAGAGGAGAATCTTTTCGCCAATACGCAGTGCATTGGCTATGAATTTTTAAAATCAGTTGTATGTTTTCACTTTCGTGCGATGTGGGAAGGAATCTAGCTCATTATTGCACAGGTCTAAATTCAGATAGTATAGTTTGACCTTTCACTGCGGTACCACAATCCGAGTCTCGAACATATCTTACAATTTCCCCCGACGCACTTGTTGCCACCAACACAATGTGCAATTTTGCTCTACCGATTAAATCTGAGTTACGCAAATGCAAGGGATTCGTAAAGATGTATGTGCACGAACAAAGCCATTTTCAAGTTGCAGCCATCATTCACATTAGCTATCTTTTTGATTCCAATGGACTCTAAAAGATGACACATACACATCAACCCGTTTATAAGTTTACTGATTTCGTTAAAAAATGAACAAACCAATATAGCCTTCACCTGGGAACAAAATAAGGATAGAGTTGACTCTACTCACTGCCGGGCGTTGTAAGGACTTGGTACAGCAGCAGATTAGTCTTGCATGATGTGAACAATAGACAGAGCATTGAAGCAGGATCATTTAATTCAAGGTACAAGGTGCTGCCCCACATCCGATTTGTTTGAATTCATTTGATCCAGTGGCAGTGGAAGGGGCCCACTGAAGTACAGCAATATTTCATGGTCAGTTGAAATTGAACCAATACATCGATTATAATTATAAAGATATGCATTTCAATCTAAACATTTTGATCCAAACCTCATGATACATGGGTCGATTCAAATCAAACATGGTTACAGTTGGTCGGTGTAGAAGAATAGGTAACGTGCTTCTACAGAATACTGGTGAATGAAAACTCTTATCTGGAGGTACTTGCTCGGCATGAATCTTGAAGTTATCCTGTACACAAAAATCCGGTGGGTGGTCCATATTATTGGCGAGTCCACTCAGTTCAGCTTTGCGGTTGGGATAATACTTGCAACAAATAACAAAAGTTCCTGCGATTCAAATACGACGAGTACATAAGTAAAGACCACTACAATTCGAACTTCCCAGATGCGATCGCACGGCTCAGCTTGCAAAGCGAGTGTTCAATCATAACAAGGTCGAAAAAAATCTCCGATTGAACACGTGGAGAAAGGTGCGCACTCAGCACACTGTGAACAATTTTGAGGCCCCGCACGCAGTCAGATACTGTTGAACGTAAAGGCTTGTTGTGTGCATTTCGCGGACGGGGAGGGATTAGTCCAAGGTATTCAAGTCCCGAAACTGCACCTTTGTTCAAGGTGCATATGATCCGCCCAAGCTCCTCGAATGTTGGAGGATCAACAAGAGATGGTCTAGTATAGGTGTAGTCCGCCGCGAGAAGATAGGAACCGAGCGGCCCCAGATGGAAGAACCGAACACGGCCATGTATACTGCCGCTGAGCCATTTCCAACAGTCCCTGAAGTTCAAGCTCGACTCGCCCCGTTGCTGCACCACAGCAAGCTGAGTGCTCAGATTATTGTCCCGCACCACAGGGGTGCACATCGCTGCCAGTTCAACAGTCCGCCCATGGTTGTGAGGTCCGTATGCACGCGTATCGCAGAAAAATCCGACTGGTGGGTTCCTCACCATGCTCACGTCGGTAGCGCTGGCGTGCCTCCGACATTCCAAGCACAAAGTCCGGCTCGTCACTATAACGTAGGCGTGACGTGCGCATAAATTCCGTGCCAAACGTGACGGCCCGAAACATTAACGCGCTAAAGAACCCAGGTGTGGTGGAAGCGAAATCAGCAGTGTATGGACCATCCACACTTGAGGCCCGGGTGCGGGAAGGCGCGAGTTCTCGAAAAGGGCAAAGGCGATCCATGTTCGCCTGCATCGCGGTCTGCCAAGTGGGAAGCGCAACAGCGAGGGTCTCGTCAATAAAGCATTTGAAACGTTCGAGTTTTCGCAAAACATTAGGAGCCAGGTTGGTCGGCAGAGGAGATGGCATTAGGGAGGGATGGTGTGATCGCGGTGGTGGGCGAGCTGGCAGCGATGGTCCAGCTGGAGACGTAGAGGCCCTCACGGAGGGATCTGTGGAGCGGGGGGGTTGAAAACGGACCGACGGAGAGGGTATGATAGGAGAAATAGGTGAAGGTTCACGGGAGTGTTCGGCCAGCGGGGATCCCAGTACTAAGCGGTCGTCTACGTCCATTAGAGCCAACGGTGCTGACTGCTGCGGTGTACGAATCCGGCAGATGAGACTCATCACCTGAAGCAATGTGCGTGTTTCCCCCGAGGATTGATCTGCTCAGGGATGCGTCAGAAGTGCAGCGCACAAAATTGCAAACTGATTATTGCCGTGGGCGTGCACAATAGAATTCCCGAGAACTGATTTTTGCAGTTGACCATAGGTGCGCCACACTTCATCAAGAAGTAAAACACCACGGCCCACAGTGCGAATGAGAGCATACACAAACCATGCCTGATAGCGTGAAATGCCAGCGGTCGGGAATTTCAACCAAGCCGCGATGATACGCGTTGTAAGGGCCACAACCCCTGCCAGCAGTTCGTCGTTGTCAATATAAAGGTGGTGGTGTTTGTTCGAGTAGGAAAAGGCAGGCACATCAATTTCCCGGCAGCACGGAAGGTAGCACACTGAGGGCCAGGACCAGTTGCCAGAGCACTGCGCCCAGTGGCGGACCCACTATAATCCAGGATCAGCAAAGTTAGACCCGGCCCGGAGTAATAACGGTGACGTACATTCAAATATGCGCAAATGGCAGGAAGAAGGATGAGAGGGGAATATCTGTCGCACACTGCGATACATTGGGCGGAGGTGTGAAGATGCTGAATGGGTCCTCGTCGTAATCCTGGAGGTAGGAGAGGAGGCGGAGGAGGGTGCTGGCAGCATCGGCGGTATCCTCAGCGCGCACCGAGAAGGCATTGATGCCATTGAGAGAGCCAAGCAACATGTGTACATGGTGCTTCCAGCTGGTGACCTCCGATAAGTGGGCGACATCAACACCTGGTTGAAGCGCAATGACGGCTGGGCGGGTGGTACAAGCTGGTGTCCAGTCGGCAACATGAGGTAAAATGATATCGTCGATGGGAAGCTATACGTGGTGGAAGATTAATGTTGGAGGCAAGCCAAAAAAACAAAAAGACGTGCCCGCAGTGGGAGAAGTGGTGTCTCATGTCTGGGACGACCCCGCCTGACATCCAAGGGGTCGGCCTGTACCATGATCAGGAAGGCGGAGGTGGTAAAGCAGAATAAGGAAAACCAGACCTGGATAATAACAACGCTGTTCGCAGACGACACCACAGTGTACCTCTCTGCCAAGGATTCTTTTGCCAAGGTCACCCAGATTCTGGAAAGATGGTGTAGAGCCTCATCGGCGAAGTTCAACGTAGCTAAGACAGAAGTTGTACCATTAGGCTCTGAAGTCTATCGGAAGTTTGTCATCGATACGAGGCAGCTGAATGAAACGGATGCTCCCATGCCCGACGATGTCCATATAGCCCACGACGGAGAGTCTGTTCGGATCCTAGGGGCGAGAATAGGAAACAAAGTAGATATAAGTGCAATATGGACCCCGGTGATAGAAAAAATAGACTCAGCTCTGGAGAGGTGGGGTAGAAACTACCCCACACTCGAGATGAGACGACATGTAACACAAATCACAATAGGCTCCCTGACGCAATACCTGACACAGGTAAATGGCATGCCCAAGGCCGTTGAAAAACACCTAGTAAAAGTTCAACGCGAGTTCATGTGGAGTGGAAAAAAGACGTCACCTGTACAGCGGGACACGCTCCTAGCGCCGAAAGCGGCCGGAGGTAAAGACATGTTCGACCTGGTGGCCAGAAACGAGGCACTACAGATCATGAAGCTGAAGGGGTACCTCGAGCTGGACCCAGAAAAGCGGGCAACATGGGCATACATAGCCGATAATACGTTAGCGCGCCATGACCTCGGAACACCCAAAGTAGAGAAAGGTACCCACCGAAATAACTTTCTCCAGACCTGGTCGCCTAAGAGAAGCGCTCTCCCGACAAGACTCAAAGATATGATGAACGTTGCGAGGAAATACGGTGTGATCTTCGACACTCTCAAACCCTCCCAGGATATAAGGAAAAACCTCCCACTGTGGCACCACTTCGGAGAAGATCGGGGGAAAAGACGTGTAAATAACACCGAGCAATGCAAATGCCTGCGACATAGACACGGTGCATTCTCAGCTGGGGATGCTGTCAGGATAAGTGAGCGCCTGTCGGATCCTAGACACAAACCACGGAAAGACTGCACCTGTCTGGACTGCGTGGACGATAGAGCCTTCATGAAATGCAAAAACCCTCACGTGTGCGCAAAACTAGCGAAAGCAAAATTAGATGGACTCCTGCCCAAATGGGACCCTCGCACCCCAGATGAGGAACCAACAGATGCCGAGGAACCCGACCCCGAGGTGCAGGCAGTCTTCCGGGATGCACCACAAATCACAAACCTGACAGATGGGTTCCGAATCTTCACCAAACCGTCTCGGGGGGTTATAATTGGCCCAGCACCCGTAATGACGAAAGGACGCGATATAGGGACCGAAGTGGGAGAAATCTCCATCGCCAGTGCCTGTATAAGAGGGGGAGATGCCGAGGCACACGCCGGAGCAGGAGTATGGCACGGTCCCGAAAATGCGGATAACCATAGCATATCAATCCCAGTGGAGCTTGAACAGTCGCGAGCAAGTGCAGAGCTGGTAGCAGCACTTCGAGCCAGCCGCGAATACTCCGCACAGACCGAGATTCGCATCGAGAGCAGCACAAATAGAATCCTGCGAGCCCTGACCGCAAACCTGCCGGCATGGGAAGACAAGGGCTGGACGGGTGTTCCTCATAAAGAAATCTTGAAGCCACTAGTAGGTGCTGTCCGGATGAGAAATGCGAAAACGACGATTGCGGTAGTCAAGGAGTCGGAGGGACAGAACGGAGCGGTCACGCTTGCGCGTGACGCACTGAAAAGTGATGCGCACGATTTCGTGGACTTGCAGATACACCCTGAGTTCCACCTAAGGGGAGCGAAATTGGCAACCCTTACTCAAGCTGCTGCATATAGGGCGATTAAAGAGCTTCGTGATAAGGTGAACAGGAAAACGACAGACCAAAATGTAGCGGCTATTCAACTGGCTGTCAAAACCGCCTATGGCACCACTCCCACTCCAGCGGCGATATGGAAATCCATACGCAGCCCCGATATATCACGCAAGGTTCGGAACTTCCTATGGAAGACCATCCACGGGGCAAACAAGGTGGGGAAATATTGGCAACACATCCCGGACCTGGAAGAACGTGCCGAATGCAGCCACTGTGGAATCCTGGAGACAATGGAGCACATCCTACTGGAGTGTGGCTCCCCAGGACAGGCAGAGGTCTGGGACCTGGCCGAGAAGTTGTGGCGAAAGAACCATTCTGAGTGGCCTGCGGTAGGTTTTGGGTCACTACTGGGGAGCGGCCTCGCCTTCTTCAAAAACGAGGAAGGCAAGATCTTCCCACCGGCCGCGCGCCTCTACCGAATGATAATGAGTGAATCCATATTTTTCATCTGGAAACTGCGATGTGATCGCGTAATAAAATACAACGGAGACCCATACACGAAGGCTGAGGTCCAAAATAGATGGATCGCACTCCTGAACGAGAAACTCGAGATAGATAGAGCCCTCACAAATCGTGTTAAATTTGGGAAACAATATTCCGTCGACCCCTTACTGGTGCTTGATACTTGGAGGGGCTCCCTATTAGAGGAGCATAAACTGCCAAGAAATTGGCTGAGAGAACCCGAGGTTTTAGTGGGTATCGTGTCGATGAGGTCAGATAGACCGCCGTCCCCACCCGATTTTAGGGAGACGTGGCCGGATTAGAAAAAGGCACGATGAAGCCCCACACTGTTGCTGATCGCTTCGTGCGTATATGCATTTCCTTGGGGGTGGATATCTCAAACGACTCTTCGGAGGGCTTTTGTCCTCTGCACCTTACGCGACCGGGAGGCTAAACCATTGTTAGTTGTCCTTGGCCGATTTTCGTACCACCAAAAAAAAAAAAAAAAAAAAAAAAAAAAAGAAAACCAGACCTGGGATGTTGGTGAACAATGACGGATGAGAGCTGCGTGATTGGTGGGAGTGATTGGTCGCCCAGGTTCCGGTGTAGCCTGGCTGTCGGCAACGGACGCAAAGGGATCCTGGCCAAGCGGTGAGCACAGATACTGCGGGGAAGTATAGAAGGAACGTACGGGCTCATCATCTGGGCAGAGCCCTGGCATGCATTCAGGGTCGGGGTGGTGTGGCCCAGAGTAGTGGGTCAAGAGATCGACGATGCGGCAAGGGAGGCAGGGATGCATGAGGCTACGACCGTGCTGAGGTAGGATCTGCTGCTTGAAGGCGGGCTTATTAATAGCGCCTTCCAGATGACCGAATCGTATAGCTGGATAAGTGATGAGTGAGACAGGCATGCAATGCTCTGCTGGTGAAACACACCAATTGCTATAAGGGGTTCCGTCCGATGGCCCTCGTCGGTGTCAGGATTGGGCAGCTTCCTATTGAGCTTCTTGATCTCGGCAAGAGAGAAGGAGTTGCCGCTCATGGTGGTGTAGCTCTTGTACGTCACGGTGGTCGAGTACTTTTTGGGGTCGAGAACAATGAAGGGCTGCTCGTGGAATGGGGTGGCATCAGTGATAGGTGGAGAGGATGGAAGGCGCAGCCTGTGGCGGGTGAGGTGGGCCTGAAGCTGGTGGGTAAAGTCCGACGGCGATGCAAGGCCAGTGAGAGGAAGGGTAGGGTGGAAGAAAAGACCGTGCTGCGAGAAAAGAGTGATGTAATCGTACAGTTTGTCGATAGGCAGTTTGAGCGGAGAGGTGCCAAAACCAGCTGGTGCATGGTCGCCTTCATCCTGGGCACACGTTAGCAATGAGAATTCAAAATGGGGAAATGAAGACGCACAGCGAAGGGCCATATTAGGACCACGATCATCTGAGTAGAGCTTGGTGTTGGGCCGAATGGCGACCCTCCGCTCATACCCACAGAAGAGCCTGATGCGAGGAATGGTGGTGGATAATGGCGACGAGGCCCACGGTGGGATTGTGAGGCGTTCGCGACGGGGCCCTGGTGCTGTGGAAGGCTGTTAATAGCACTTCGGGTCCGCTGGGCATTGACGAGAGAGTGACTTGCAGCAGGGGCATTACCAGCGGTAGATCGAGCGGAAAGGTTAACACCACTGAAGGCATTGATCGGTGGTGTGGAAAATCCAAGATCGAGGACAGCGGGCTGCGACACTGACGGTAAACCCAGAACCTCAGGTAATAATCTAAAGCAGGTGAGCGACAACACTATAAGGAAGACTCATAGCGCACATTTGGGAGCCGTCATCATCTGGCAGGTTGTGTGCACCCAAAGTACCCCCGCAGATGCAGACACTAGTACTATCCCATGGCTCGATCGGCTGAAAATGCACTGAGTGAATAGAGTATTTTTTAATGTAAAAAATGGCATAACACACAGAGTCAAAACGCGCACACCCAGTACGTGCCAAACCGCCACGACGAAACACGTAGTTTGTGCTGGAGGGGAGAACGGGAGGCGGCAGATGCAATATCCACGGGTGGCGGCACGGGATGGTGCAGGTCTCTTGAGGACCAGTGGGTAGCTACCAAAATCATCAGGCGGTGTCCTGTGGAAAATAGGGGAAAAATAATAATAAGACGTATAGCTCACAAATCGGGGGTAAGCATTCCCTGTGCGAGGATCGATCTCACGAACATTGAAGGCGGCACATTCTAGTCCAGCGAGGGCGCACTGGGTGCAGCCCAGATGTCGGCTCAGCGAGGGCATTTTTGGGTGGAGGGAAGGGAAAACAAGGAGTGGAGATGGAGTGGAATTGATTTTGTTACGGGAAAACAGTACCGGTTGCCCCTCGGCCGAGCGCTTGGAGCTCATGCGCAGTCGTGCATGATTGCCTGCGGAATGGCGCATGGCGGGGCTTGGCGGCCCCACACATTGCAAATAGGTTCTTGTGAGATCTGGACCCTGTCAATTTCTTGCAAGTGAGCCGGCTGAAAAAGAAGGTCGAGAACTCATGGAATCTAGAGGGAATTTTGGTTTTTTTCTTCTTGCGGAATCTGGGGGCAAATGGTGAGAAACATCAAAAAAATAGACCGAGTGCTAGATCTCATGATATATAGGGAAACCAGCTGTAGCCTTCTTGGGAGATCTCGTGAGATCTCACTATATCTTACGCTTTTCGTGAGATCTTATGAGATCTCGTCAGATCCAAACGTTTTAAATACTTTTGTCCAATAAGGACCTTCATACGAAGGGGCTGAAAGCGACGGTGAGGTTGTCGAAGCGGTGCGTGTTCCCGCCTTTCCCTTCCGTTTTTAGTCGTTCGCTTTCGTTCTTATTCTTTCTCTTCCTTTTTTCCTTCCGAATTATTGCATATGTCAAAATTCTTAACCTCCTCGTGCGCAGAGACTTTGCCCGACGCTGGTCGAAATACTACGCGTTCCGGACGCTCTTCAGAGTGTGGTGTTCTGGTGGCGTCTGTATGGTGCAGACATGCACGCTTTGGAGCGTGTTACAGTCAACGCTGACATGGAACTTGCGCTGCGCCCAGCTTGAACTGTATTTCCTTCGCTGGACGGCTTTGGCGTGGGATGGGTTTCTAACTTTTCTCTCTTGTCTTGATGCTATTGCTTTAAATTCAATTTGAGCGCTCGTTACGGCCTTGACATGCACTTACCGTTCAAATATTTTCTAGAATTGACTTGAGCGCAGCAGCAGTCTCGGAGCGAAGCGGGCCGGGCGCCGCATCTCATGATGGAATGGTCAGCGGAGAGTCGTTATCTTTCCGTTTCCCATGTCGTTTTTCAAAAAATGGGCTAGCTCAGTGCCGTACCCACCACCCGTCAACGGAAAGCATGCCGTACCAAAGGGGCCAGAATGGGGTCTACCTACCCTGCCTAACGAGCTCATTCCAGCAGTTCTCGCTCGGCTCGATAACCGCACTTTATTTTCTGTTGCCCAGGTCTCCAAGCGCTTCAACGAGCTTTCGACGCGCGACTGGCTTGCGCGGCACGGAATAACAGGCTCCCAGCTTTCCTCGGGCCATGTGGTTATCAAGTCGGAGCTTCCTGGGGAAGCATTTTTTGCGCTCCGCAGTGCACTCTTTTTGCGCGTCCGTCCCCTCACGGACTTGACCTGTATCATGACCTCCGTGGATGCAAAGGTCATGTATCAGCTCGACGCACTCATCTCCTGGTTCTCGCCGCCGATGTCGCGGCTTGCGACGTTGAAGCTAGATTTCGGCGGCGATATGATCCCCCACGCGACGACAGGAAAGTCGACGGCCCGGGCGTTGACAAAATTAGTCTCCGGTCTCACAAGTGACTGCCGCACCACGGTGTTTGTGCTTCAGGATGGCCTGTTTACCTGCCGTCCGGATGCGCTGCGCCGCTGGAGTCCCGCGACCGGGCACTACGAAGGCGGGTGGACGTGGACGACGTATGCAAGCGTCCGCATGCATGACGGTGCGCGGCAGCGCGTCCCAACCATTCAAACCCTGCGAACCCTCAGCGTCAAATACCCCTTGACTCCGCCGCTCCTGCGCCGTTCAACAAATGGAAGCTCGTCGTCGTCGACATCGCCACGCTCACCGACCTGCAGCTCTCGATCAAGCTCGCGGCACACGAGTGGGCTGCGGTCCTCGGCGCGCTGGAGCTACCCGCACTCGTGTGCGTCGGGCTGTGGGCGGAGACCATCAGTACTGCTGTGGGCACGCAGTTTTTCAACCGGCACCCGAAGCTGCGCACGATCAAGTACATGTCGCCCGCCGCGGATGCGCTGCCGGTTAGCTGCGCGCCGCTTCGCCTCCCGCACCTCGAGAGCCTCAACACGCTTGTGCCGTACCTCATCCACATTCTCGATTCCGATGCAGACCCCTCCTCCTCTTCGGCGGCGCGCTTCCCCTCCCTCGTGCACATCGAGCTCCGCCCGCACATCCGCCTCCGCGAGGCGCTGTTGCACGCAAGCACCCACACGCCGCTCAGCACGCTCACCCTCTGGTCCCTATCCCCCCTCGCGTTCCCCTTCGCCGACGCGCCGCCCGTCTTCCCCACCGTGCGCCGCCTCTTGTTGAACGAGATCCGCGGAGTCAAGCATGCTCTGGCGGCGGGGCTCCCAAAGTTCATTGCCGTGGCGTTCCCCGCGCTCACGAAGCTCGAGCTGAACTATTGCTGGGGGGCGAACGTGGACATCTCGCGGGTGCAGGTGCGGCGCGAGCAGCGTGCGCTGGTGGAGCAGGTCGGCGCGGCGAACCCTGGGGTGCATACGTTTTTGTTCGACGGGAAGGAGCAGCCGATCGGGGAGGTTTCTTGAAGGTGGTTGAACGTTGGTTGCAGAATTGAAAGACATAAATTAGATGCAGGGTTGTAGAATGTCATAGACAGCTTATCTATCTCAAATCTTGTCACACTAACAGGCACTTGAGGGCGACGCGTAGGTACGACCAACGCTTCGGAATTTGATTGAACTTCGTGCAAAGTTCAAGTCGGCAGGAGACCCCTTGCACAGATAACAAAAGTGTCTGAAAATGAAACAATTGTTTTCTCCCAAGAAACTCTTGGGGGGATAGTGCAATATGCTGGTCAAGGAGATTTTGATGGTTTGGTTTACATTTCATGTGTTACGGTAAAACGACGTTTTATTGAGGCCTCGCTAAGTAACAACTTCAGGAATTACTATGGAACATTTTTTACGTCGATGCAGGTATCTACATCTACCCGCAAATCATGGTTGGAACGAAAATGTTGAGAGGCTTGAAGCAATCCGCCAACGCACGCCGCTTCGAAATTGAAATCCGCACCATACTTCAGCGCTTCAGCTCAGAGCGTTGGCCTTACAACTTTATATACATGTCATAAATTTCGTCTGTGCGAGTAGCGCTAACAAGAACCAGCGGTCGAATTTAGACGTTGAAATTCACCTAGACGACGTCACGCAGTTCAAGATCGATAGAAGTAAGCAAGTATATTCAAGCTTGAAGATCAATTGAACGTGATGAGAGTGTCCTCCGGGTTCACGTCGCCATACTCTTTCATCCAGACGACGTCTTGCATTCCCTTGAGGAGTAATCTGAAGACAGGTTTTCAAATCAGTTGCAATGTGGAAATGCAGGCTCAGCGCTCACGGTTTATGTTGCGGGCCATCCATTTGCCTAGACTGAACGCCGAGGACTTCCTGTCGGAGGAAAGCCACATCAAGATCGAATTCCCGCGCCAGTTGCGACACGATTGCGGATGGCGTCAATCCGATGGCATCGTGCTTGCAAAGTCTTGCGAACCAGCAGAGGAAGTGGGTCAGGATGCTAACGGGCAGTATCTTCCCTTGCGTCATGGCCATTTCCCTGTATATACGGAAAATATGTTTGGTCATCGGATGAGCCTCGGACTGAATTGTCAGGTCGCCTTCGAATCCTTTTTCATCCATTAACCTGTAATCAACTTTCAGATGCTCATTCAGCCAAACCACCTGGCCTGCAAGAAACTCCGAGCGTTTAAAGCCGTCGGCGGGGGAACCAATGTACTCGGTCGCGTGAACCGCAGCATCGGTGGGTTCAAGAGAGTCCGCAATAGCCTTGGACACTGTCTCGATGTCCAAGGGCTTCCCGCACATAACCTTGTGACGGGGCTTCCAGTCCTTCCGCTGGCATTCCCTGAAGTCACGTTGTCAATTTAAGGCCGGGTGCATCAATGCAATGGAATGCGACGAACACAGAACAGTATCGGAACTCCCGTTGAGCCTTCTCAGAGCACGCCTGGCACAGAGAGAACCTCACTGAATCATCGGATGGTTCCACCCTCTGGCAGTCGGGATACGAACAGTGGTGTTTATGCCGGGGAAATAGCATGCCCGGAAATGTCTTTTTCCCGATCTTGAGGAAGGTTTTGGCCCCCTGATGCCCAAGCGATTGCTGCAACGCCGGTTTAACCAGCTTCTCAACTTGAACCCATGCCGCCGCCATTGTCGTTTTATCTAATTTCGAGACGATGTGGTTGGATGGATTAAGGCCCAGGAATGAGTGCATGGTAAATTGCAATACATGACCTGGATGGACATAAGCTGAGGTGATATCGTAAACAGTAAACACTCACAAATGAGCTTCGTCCGTAACAGCAGAATTCTGTCAAAGACCGCCTTTTCAACTTTCGTCAATTTCGAGGCATCCTGGTCAGCGACGAATTTATCCCAGAGGGGGTGGGAGATGTATAGCGGAGTCTTTGGGACAACGGAGTAGTCATCCAGTAACACCGATTTTACCAGGTCCAGGAAGACTTTCCCGTCGCGACCGCCAAGGTATTCCAGCCGAAGCTCGTGGGGACAGTAGCAGCGTGGATCGTTCAGGTACCAACGGAGAGAGGAGGCTTTGGCGAGGGAGATAAGAACGTGCTTTTGGCGTAAAGCGGAGTCTGCAGCCATCCATTTCGCTTCGAGGTCACGGTGTGCGAAGTAGAGGGTAGATTCCCGCGTGATCAACTGCTGGAGTTCGCAAAGTTCTTCGCGATCGACTTGACTCTGCAGCAATTGCATCGAGATAAACCCTTCTACGTTTGGCCGCTGGTGTACCAGTCCGAGTTCCTGTTCGAAACAGACCCTAGGAAGCCTGGGGGAGGAAAGGGTTGGTTGCATGATCTTTTCCCAAGCCGCGTTCCACGCCTCAGGTGTTTCAAACTCGTTGAGAGTAGGAAAGCCTGGCATCGTCGTGAAAGTCAAGAGGAAGGAGTTATTTGGTCATGTGTCCCCACCGTCGGATCAGATCAACGCGCCAACGGGACGCCGGGCCGCCCTACCACTAACAGGAAAGGCAACTGTACGTCATTTTTCCAGAACGAAGGGGACTATATATATCTATCTCCCTACCTATCTGAATATTTTATACTAAAAAGATTCAGATTCAGAACAATAAAATGCTGGGCACAAGCCGTGCAAACATCTAGGCATCGTCCGTAAAGGTTGACGAGGGTAGCTGGATCACAGCAATTGTTGAGTTTGCGAAGAGACAGGATGAATACTAGTGTAGTTGTCCTGGAAGCGCGAACGCAGACAAAAGGTTAAAGAACTGAACTCTGTGGGATATTTGCCTGTTATCCGGCTCTACGCGAATTGGCCGGATGGTTGATTGATGTGCACGAATTCACCTCCTCACGAAGCCTACCCACAACTAACCTTATGATGGTTTATCTGCGTCTGCGCTCCCGTATGAATCGCAAGACGATGGGAAGTTCACCGCAGTAGACGCCTTCGAATCAGCCTCGAGTCGTAGGAACACGTCAAAGAGCCACAACAGAAAAAGGCTTTCTGGCAAGTGCATTCTAGTACAACAACGATTGTAAGTACGAGGCACTAGATGCAGAACAGCTTATACTTCTTCTCCCACGTCTTTCCAAACGCCTCCAGCTTGAAGTAAAGGTAGAAGTTGGGTAGAAGCACTTGTCCTCATACAAGATGCAAATCTTTCCCTTGACAATACCAACGACGTTCACTTCGTGGCAGTAAGAGCCCGCACCCTTGCTGGTATCGATCTCGAAGGTGAAGGTCCAGATCTTGAACTTGACGCCAAGCTTCTTGAAGTAGAGGACCGCGGTGTACTTGTACTTGCCGCCGCCCAAGTCCTCGACAGAGATGGTGATCTAAAGCGTGGTCATGTCAGTTATAGGGAGGAAATAGTGAAGAATCCGCACAGTGAAAGGACCGAAATCAAAGTCCCAACCCTTGTTGTCGGCGGCCTTTTCCACGAAAATGTCGTCTCCGATGTGATGCTCAGCGAGCCACTGTTCGAGCTCTGCGTAGAGGTGGTTAGTATCCAGGACGATGGAACAATACGGCGCTTCTCTCGAGACAAACCTTCGTTGCGAATGACATCAACATTCTCTATGGAAGAAAGTGAGCAACGGTAAGAGATGGCGGCGGAGAACTTAAGTTACCTCCCCAAGGACGACCGAAGACGCCGTGGCCAACAGGGCCAGGCGCGCATGGACCAACTGCGGTGGTAGGACACATAACTAGATGAGCGGATGTAGTTCCACGAGGTGAGATCGCAAAGTGCAATGCTCATTCAACTCCAACCAGCTCAATATTTATACGCAACAGTACAAGGCTCCCACGAACCGTAGCTTGAACAAGGTTTCAGCTCCGCAAGCGCCATGAGTTCCATCGTGAGCTGCAACTCCGGCCTTTTGAGGCGGCCGGTGAATAAGGGAACTCCAACTTGAAGAGAAACGGAGGCCATTCAATAATGAGACAGCGAGCATGAACGCAAGTCGACTCCTTCAGAGAAAAAAGACAGTTAGCTTGAGCGCCCATCGACTCAGCATGCAAACACTAGCATATACCCAGAGCGCTCCTCCAGATATTGGCAGCTGGCTTGAACAGTCATCAACTGACCCGATGTTCCTGGAAACAGGACGTCCGCGTGTACCCAACTAACTTGGTCGTCCGGGCTCGGAAAATGCTGGATGCGGAGGCGAGGAAGTTCAACGCGCAATCTAACGTTGAAAGAATGTAGGTATTAGTTCTAGAGGATGACTACACGCGCGCCTTGTCACATACCAAACCGAGCGAAAAGCACTCCAATTCTAGTAGAAGTCGGAACTTGGGGAGCGAGGCTACGAGATGTATGTTATACAAGTTCACACGTTCACAATTCTGCATGTCTACCCACCTCGACATTAAACCTGGCATCTCATTCTTATGAATTCCAAATGGTGTCAAATCATTCATTACTTGGAGCCAGTGCCAAAAGAATTCGGACGGAGCATGGAGCTTGCGTGTGGACTGCGAGACGAGGGACAACAAATGCGCCGGGTCCTGGGCGGGCGGCTGGCAGAGCGCACTGTGGTCCTATCCGCTCGGCCCGATTCGTGGCGGAGGCCTCCGCGGAGAGTAAATAGACCAGTACAAATGTGGGCGGTGAGTTGGCCGTGAGCTGAGAGCTCTCGCAGCGAGTAACCTCAGCCTGAAAGCCCCATTCAGTGTGGTACGTCAGAAACAGGCCAGCTTGGGATCAACGTGCGAATGTTGTGCGAATGGTGCCATGGTGGTTTGGAAGAGGATCGAAGCCAATGGCGTCTTGAACAAACAATGAGCAATATCCTTCCTCCTCCCAAACCATAGCTCGACTTTTCGCACAGAGCGCACCCAAGGCGCACCTCTCTGCGGCGCCGTCATATATCCCACAGGCGATTGAAGAAATTCAATACCTCATCCCCCTCAGCAAAGACAACGGCGGCAAGAGCTTCGTACGCTGGCTGCGCGTGTGCACTGTGACGGGGCCGGGGTATGTGGCGGGACTCATACATGCGGCGCGCATGATGCAGGTACGGTGCACATACTGCCCTTGCATCTAGCCCTCTCATATCCTTCACAGTACTTTACAAGCACAGTGGCAGCCGGCGATAAATTCCCGATGTTGAGCAGGCTGTTGATAGAGATCGAGTTAGTCTGTATGTGGTAGTCGGCGCGGATGGTTTTCCGAACTTCACTGAGCTCCCAAGTGCTCCCTCCCTCGCACTTGCGCGGTACTCAAACCATCCGACGATTTATTCCACACACAAAATGCATACTCAGACTACTAATTTCAACCATTTACATACTGCTGGCGTATCCCCACCTCTACTGCGCATATCACTGCTTGACAAGGGTCAGGTACTCCTCGACTGTGCCGAATTTGGCGCCGAGAGCAGCAAGTTCGGGGTTGGCCACGTCTATGTCCGCGGCGCTGAAGACACTCTCGTACTCTCTGAGGGCCATCAACTGCATACTTGGCGTTAATTGGTTAGTCGGACGGAAATAATTTTGGAACGTACAAGTTCGTCCAGGACCACCCCCCCCCCCCCGTTGGCTCGCCGGTGGTGAAGGTGACCTCCCCGCCAAAGACTGGAGAATAACCATAAGAAAGCGAGGAGGAGATCCTCAGCAAGCGAGACGCACTTTTTTCTGTCTTTGCCGCAAGCTCGCCATATGACATGCATGCGTTGATGAGGGGGTATGCTTTACCCGAGATATCCTTGGTGGCGTCGGTGTAGTTCTTGAGCTTGAACCATTCGACGAATTATTTTGATTCCAATACTTGCATTATCGAGTTGTTATCGAGGCATACTGATGGATGCAACAGCACATTAGCAAATTGGTAACCCTCAAACACCTCAGCTGCACGAATCGCGGCTTGGCTACGGGTCTCCAAAAGCTCCTTGACCAGTGCCTTGTCGTGATCATTTTTACTTCCCGCTCCTTCTCTACTGCCGACCGCGGCGCAGCCCTCCCTACGGCACGGCCAAGTTTTGGTGATAAGTGAATTTACAAAACACGAACTCCCTCGGATAGCAGGGACAGGCCAAGGTCCTGCAGGGACCCATCCATGGTTCTTGCAACTTGCGTGAGAGTAATTTTTCTAGGTGCCTGTACAGTAGAGCCACCGTGCGGGCAAGCTGGTTACAAGACTACGAGTTTATTAATAAGCTTGAGCTTCTGGCAAGAAGTTAAAAATTGTTTGAAAATCCTTGGTTGAATGATTTTACTTGTAGTTTGATCCTGCAATCGCAGAGTGGACACGTAAGGTCATACTGACCCCCCCGTTCAGACCGTATCTTCAACAGTGGCGAGCTGTGACTACTCCGCTGGGTGTCGTACCATCTCGTGAAATTTTTACGATGGTGGGTTCATTACTGATCGAGAAAGTCGGAGTTAGAACTCTAACGACTCATAACTTCGTAATATAGACTGCCTTGCACCTGCACCATGCTGGCTATCGCACGAATCCGCCTTCGACGGCGGCGCCTGGTTTCACAGAAGCATTCTTGACCGGAGGACCAACACTTACGACTACCTTGCTGCGTCCATTATAAAGCCCAGATATCTCGTGAGCGCTCATCCCCCTTCTATGCAGCCAGTCATGTTTAGACTTGCGGTAGCATCCCTTCTTTTGACTGTCGCGTCGGCCTTGACGCTGGGTTCAGGCGGGTCGATCGCCACGGTGTATCGGAGCTGCGTCGTTCCGAAAACGATTGCGTTCACATTTGTGGGTCGTTCATCGTTTCCTATATTCCCTCGCTCACAGCTCTCATCTCGTGCCAGGACGATGGACCGTACAAGTGGAGGTCAGTCCATTCGGGCTGATCTCGTTCCACCAATTTACCGTATGCCCCAGCAAAACGCTCAGCGACCTTTTCACCGAGGCCGGGGGGCACTGCACGTTCTTCGTCAGTGAGTGTATTAACATGTGCTTGTGCTCACTGCGATTGGAAATATTCGTTTCCAGACGGCCTGAATTGTGCGGCCGGGTCCCGTTCATCTTCGAAACTTTCTGTTTAGCAAACTTCAGGGAACTGCATCTACGATCCTCCTCAAGTCGACGCTGTCAAGTACGCCCATTCAAAAGGCCATCAGATTGCGTCCCATACTTGGTCGCACAAGGTAATTACTCCCATCACCTCCTGGCGGTTCATAATGCCGACCGCACCCAGAACCTCACCCAAGTTAATGATGCAACGAGCGAGTCGTGATACGATACCCGAAATCTGCGCTAATAACTACTGTACAGTTTCGATCAATTCGGATGTCACGGGTCACAGGCCCAAAAATTTTCGAATATATTCGAACCTGTCACTGGTCACCGAAGGGATTTTCGAAAGTTCAAAACGGTCACAAAATCCTCGAAAAACCCGAAAAACAGCCAAAAAATCAAGTTTTCGCGTGCGCGGCGCTTCGCGCCGCGGCATTCTCACGGAACACTTGCCGAGTTTGATCGGCAGTTTGCTTCCGCTAGTGCTGAGTGAAATTGGTCAATGTAAATTACATAGACCTTTTTTTACATGTAATCGACACCGTAATTTACGTAGTTTGCATTCACACTGTCCGCACCTCAATGTAAAATATTGTAAGAACTGGCCCGGTAGATGAGATTTCACCAAGGTTTCACTGCTCCGGGGAAGGTTTCGGTTCGTGTTTTGGACAAATTCGTCTGTTCACATGGCTCGGGGGACTCGAGCATCGATATTCCCAATGCAAAGCTCGCTTTCGGAGTATTTATGGCCTTGCAGAGCTGGGAAAGGCCGAAATTCCCACGGTCAATTTTAGAGTAAATTTACACCGTAAAAAATGCCTTACAGTGGCCCCCACCTAGCCTTACAGTAATTTACATCCCCGGGGACCAATTTTACTCGGCACTAGCTCAGCCTCAGCCTTCCGCCTTCCACCCCGCTGGCACTTGTTTCACCCACCTCTCTAGCCCGTTCCATTGGGCTGGGGTAATGTTTTATGCTGTATTATATGCTCTACATCCTCCTCCAGTGTCGAGGGAATGATCCGCAGTGTATAACAACCCTTTCTACTCATTTCCGCCCAATTTTCGATTTTTTTTCTGTGTCACAGCTCCTCCAGCCCATTTTCGAAATCTCAAGTTCGAATCGGCCGGTCACAGGTCACAGCCAGTTAGAATTGAGCGAAACTGTACAGTATGTTTACAGTGACGACAGAGTTCAACCAGTTGGATTGTGCGTGTTCATTCCTTTCCTAGCTGAACTGAGTGTCAATATAAGTATATGAGTAATAGTGGCGCTTCAACGACTTATCGGTGTTACCCCTGCCTTCTTGCGTCCCCGTGCGTAGTTGACTTCATCGTCACCACTGGCTTATTTATTTGCGGTCAGCTTATGGCGCCTACAATACCAAAGTTCAAGCGGCGGCAATCAAATTCAAAAAGACCTTGGTTACCTGGGACTTCGAGTGCGGCCCAGAATCTTTCTCGGTATCTCCAGCTGACGTGGATATTTAGTTCGGGCGATACGGTCGGCGTAAATTCAACCACAACGAAACAGGAATATGCGGCTGCCGAAAAGATGCACTCCACACTACTCGCGTTGAATCACGAAACCGCAAGTGCGTTCATGTCAATGCTTGCTCGTCCCATTGTGTGGCGGTAGTTGATGTATTATCAGGTGCCACGATGTAAGTTTCTCCCTTCTTTTTTTCTTTGGAAAGAAAACCCGCAACCAACCTACCTCACGCGGCTTCCTGCAGCACCGATGTAATTCCATACGCCATTCAGCTTTATTCCGCCGCAGGGTTCAAACTCGTCACTGTGGCAGAATGTTTAGGGATGCAGCCTTACAACGCCGTCACTGGACCGGCAAATGTACTTGTCCTCCCGGAGTATCCAAACCATTGCTGACATAGTCTTTCCAGGGCCAGTGGCGCTGTTGAGCGAGCTGTTTTATATGTCTTATATTTCCTCTGGTCTCGGCGTGTGGTGTGGTTCGGCGCCGAGTATTGACTTGTTTGAACGTGGATGTCTGGGTTGGGGTGTACTTACGTGCGTCGCGAACTTTGCTTGAAAAACTTCCTCTTTCTGTAGTACAGGCTATGTGAGATATGGATATCATTATAGATCTGTAGATGGCTCCATGGATCCACATGAACGTAATACCTCTGCCCGTGCCTTCGAAGTTTCAGGACCTCCCCTTTCGTGGTGGAGAGTCTCCCATCAGAAAAAGAATCGGCAAGAGTGACCGGCGGTCTCATTCATACATCCCTTGCAAAGTTCCAACATAACATCGTCATTAATAATAATCATGGTATACTATACGTCTGAATTTCGGGGAGGAGGCGCATCCTCGCCGTCAGGATGCAGTGGACCGGTCGTGCTGGGCTGGATGCGATATAGATCCTGACGATTCCGGCCCCCGCGTCGTCTCTCGCGCCAACTTGTCGCGCGGTCGTCTCGGCACCACTGGTGGAATCGGTGGCGTGTCCCGAGAGGAAGATGTGAAGCCAGTCGGGTGGATGGCGTGGTTCGGTACTACCTGAAGCGGGGCGTAGTCGTACGTCGAGGTAAACGGTGTAAGGCCAGGCCCAATGCCAGGGATAGGTTCTCCGCCCGCAAAGGGTGTTATTCATGGTGTTTCAACCTGCTCCATGGAAACTGGAAATCCGTTAATTATCTCAGCGTCATGCATCTGATACCTTGCGAAAAACGTACGATCTACCGACAGAGATCTGCGTTCTTGCCGACGTCTCCTGCGCCGAAAGAAGAAGAATGCAAGCACCGCTGCGATAACAATAATCAGAGCACCCACTACAGACCCGATTATTGCGGCAATGGGTGTCCGTCTGGCTGTTTGGGTGGGTGATGGAGCGGGAGCCGACACGCCGAGAGTGACGAGAAAATAATCCGCCCATACAGGCTGGTCGGTTTGCGCCGTAACGACGAGGGTATGATTCCCATCCGCGAGATCGCCCGAGTTGAAGATGAGGTTGTTTGTCGTCTGCGCGCCGGCGGGAGGGACAAAGAACACCGGCGGCCCTCCATCAATAGCCATCGACGCATTCATTATTTGAGACGTTATTCCTCCATAGAAAGAGATAGACTTTCCTGAACACCCAGTTCAAGTACTCCTATCGTTCACACCCGGGGACGAGACGTACCCTCAAAATTCAACGAAAGCGAGTCGCCCACGCCTGTGCTCCTCTTCGACGTGTGTTGAAAGTCCACTCCGGTGCCGTCGACTTCCGTCCATGCAGTGGCCGGAGAGTACGTGATGCGCGCATTGCGGTCATCAATAAAATACGACTCGGAGCTCCCGTTGACCGGCGCCGTTGTGGTAGTGTACAGCAGGTAGTCCAGATAGATCACAGCATCCACCGATGCTTTGTGTGATGACAAGCGTGTGTGAGCCGTTGCTCAGTGCCGAGAGGTCCACAGGGCCTCATTGTGCAGGTCAGCGGTCATGCCGTTCGCGGGGATGTAATCCCCTTTGACAACGTTGTCAACCAGAAACGTCAGGCCAACCTGGGGTAGAACCTTCGCGGTGACTGTGCCATAGATAGAAACCGACGTTCCTGTCCGCACGATATATCAGCGTTCGTAACCCGCCTGAAATATCGCGCCGCTCACCGACGAAGGTGAACGACGCTGTGGAGCCCTGCGTATTTGTATACCTCGTAGTGGAATCGAATTCCAAGTCCCGCCGTCGCTCCACGAACCAGCGTAGTGGATGAGAGGATTCCGTTCATCGACTATTGCTGTCTGCGTCGCCATCCTGCGCGCGTAGGTCGCCACCGGAAGATAAAAAGGTGGGAGATCTAGACAGGGAGAGAGTGGAGGGCTGTGGTTGTTGGGCGATGACCGCCATCCACTGCACGTTCCACGTGTCATCGTGGCTGGCGATGGGCCGAAAATTCAGACTGTGGTCAGAAGCGCTGTGCACCCCGCGTATCAGTGATCAAAACTTGTAGGCCATCCGAAGGTGCGTTTTCGATTCTAGGTTCAAAGAGGTTGACCTGATCCAGTGGAAAGATCAGCTATTGACGAGGATGCAATGGATAGTTCATACTACTCGTCAAGGCGCCAACAAAAGAAGACAAAAAATCATAATTTTGGAAGCATTTCACTCGCTCGGTACGAGTGGTCATCGTGGGGACTGTGCCGCCATTGCAGGTCCCAGGATATTGCCCAGGATTGCAACAAAGGCGTCCGAAATGTTACTGTGATGACAGCAAGATGAAAGTTGAGGACAAGACATTAGAAGCCGGATATTACCGGTGATTCCGGTCGGTTCCGAGCATCCGAAGAAATAATATGTTTACGTGCAGCACAGCCTCATCGGATCGTCTCCTTCCTGCACCGCTACCTAAGTAGCTCCGATTCTGGCCAAACTCGTTCTATGCCTTCTCTGGATGTACCAGGTTGGTATCCAAAGTGAAATCTTGCCTCGCAGGCGCTAAATTCCGCCAAAAAGCTCTGCTTCACGCCACTGCCGACTCCCAGCAATCGGACCTCAGGGACGACTCCCAAGTGGTGAATGCAGAGGCGAAACTGGATCAGTTTGACAGGTTATTTTCCGATGCACCGGATCCAGATGACGAGAGAGCCTTTCAGTGTGGGGACCTGGCGGCACGGATACGCTCGCTTCGGATCGCGCTCGCACCTCATACGAAACTACCCTTGGAACTTTGGGCAGAGATATTTCTCTTCTGTTCTACGGCCCCCGTCTCTCTTCCTCCATCACCGGACCACCCACTCTTAGCGGTTACGCAGGTCTCCCGAAGGTGGCGTGAGCTCGCATTGCAGGTTTCGGAGCTTTGGGGAAGCATATCACTCTCCTTCACCCGAGAGGACACAGATGTACAACGGATCATGGGTATCGCGGAGCAGTGGATTTCTCGCACGGGCCCTTTCTATCCTCTTTCCATCACCGCAGGATGCACAGACCCGTATGCCACCATTGCCTGTGAAAATCCCGAACTGGTCTCTGCATTTGTACCTCTGGTTATCGCGCATGCCCACCACATCCAACGCATGGACCTTACCTTTCCAAGTAAAACATTCCTACCGTTGTTCGGATTGCCCGCCGGTGCATTTCCATGTCTCGAGACCCTCGCACTCCGACCGCTGCTAGCTCTCGACGACATGGCCCCGCCAGAGACTGGTCATGCAGGGTGGCATTGGCCAAGCGCTTCCATAACATTTGAATCGGCACCCCTCATTCATCAAGTCACGTACAATCCGGTGTTTTTGTTCCAACTTGAGGGGCTAGAAGCTTTGGCAGAGGGTTTCTTGGAATTGGCAGACTGGGATGGTATCCCTGCACTTTTTGCACCGACAATGCCGCTTCCCTGGTCGCAACTCAGTGTCATCAGCTTTCCCTATACAGCACTGACAGTGGATTCCTGGCGGTCTATTCTAATCCAGTGCCTCAAAGTCACGCGTCTCGAAGTAGCAATAAAGCCCTTCCCGACCAGCAATGGAAACCCCATCCGTCTCCAATATCTCACGTTCCTTTCGATATCTGCTTATAGTGGAGGCGGGAACCATCTAATTGACGCTCTTGTGGCCCCAGAGCTGACTGTCCTGATCCTTTTCGGCATCTACATTACCTCAAGTCTTATATCCTTCCGGCTTCGCTCCGACTTTTCCCTCCAAGTGTTTACACCAATAACGCCAATCTCAATAGAGGACATTGAGCCCTTGTTCGAGGCACTCCCCGACCTCAAGGCACTGGTACTCATCCTTATATCGACCGAGCATTTTCCTGCGTCCTTTTGGGAGCGTGTCGGGCGCTTCGAGCTGTTGCCACACCTTGGGATGCTGCGCATCCGGCCGACGGCAACACAGGCACCCGCACTGGTCGACATGATCGTGGCACGGTGGGAGGCTCGCCTTTCATCTTCTTTCGCTGCGAGTTTCTATGACGTCAATCCGGCCCATCTAGAAGCAATCAACGACGAAATTCGCAGGCTGGAGCAGTGCACAGAGGGTGGGCGTACCGTAGAGATTCAGACCACGGCCACGCTACTGGCCGGCGTCTGAATGGTGGCCGGTCATCGGTCGTATTCCGGCCTGAGAATGGGGTGGGTTTCATCCCGTGAGACGGTGTCAACTTCACCATATGGCCATTGTCTCTTTCCCAGCATGTCTAGCTAGAATAGATTTCCGGCGGGATCCCTGTTTGATTCTTTTGTCTTTTTAACCTTGTTGCAGGTTTACATGTGCCAGTCAGGTTACAAAAGAATCCAGACCGTATTCAAATTCCAAAACGCTCTAAGTTCGACGGTTATGCTTTCGATTTGGTTGCCGTTGCGTGCCGCACTTGCGCAACTTGTGCGCAACTTAAGACATACTTATAAGTCGCACATGGCGTTCAAGCATCAAGGGTAGCCTGCCCACCTTGCTGTGTCGAAATCACCAGTGACGTAAATTTTACGGACACGCGCCTCTTTCACTCCTTCACCCGGCTTTTGAATCGACATTCATCGTGTTCGAAACTCAGAAAATGAGTACATGGAAATCGACGTCTAATTTGTCCCTGAATTTCCCCCAGTATCGGGATCTTAGGGACGCCATGGGATCCTGTTCGTCTAATGGCGCACGTCTATGCATTGAGCTTTACCTGCAGCTGATCTTTAAATTTTGTGATCAGAACGGCGTCCTCATCCTCCATCCCACTACCAACTGAACGGCCAGCATCTACTGTGCTGGTGAAAGTTGAAAATGTGGTATTGAAAAAACCATCGTGTGGCCGAGGCGACGTGTCTGACTGGGTGGAATCATGGTAGCGCCCCCAAGTCATATACCACTCGTCCGCGTCGTCCATCGCTTCGTAACCGAACCTGCGGGGACACAAATTAATTCCCAACAGCAAAAAGAGTAGAGATGGCCCTACACTACCCGAAAATCTTCCATCATCTCCTGAAGGTCGCCATCCAGGACATTCAGGCCAGCCGCATGCTTCGCACGAAACGACGTATCTCGCTCCACCTGACTCTCACCGTCAGGCAGCGTAATGATCTCAATATAATCCTTTTCCATCTGGTGGATTCTAGAGCAGCGTGGCTCCCTGTTAAGACGATTAGCCCGATTGCGATGCCTCGTATATTATACATACCTGTGTTCTTGAAAGGCTCTCAAGAATTCTGGCACGCGATCGCCATTCCGTGTGTGCGAAAATATTTTGCCTATGAACACTCCATCTTCAAGGGCCACTGCGTAAGGATGCACCGAACCAGGCTCGGTTGAGAGTCAGATGATTGTCACGACAGTGGAGCAGTTGGCTTTCTTACCGGAAATGGGTGTGCCGCGTCTCCCAGGACTGCAACTCTCCCGCTTTCAGAAACCCAGGATTCTAACGCGTAAGGCTTCTTGATTTGAACACAGGTGGCTGGTCCTGCAAGCGCTGCCATTTTACGGATGCTCGGGAAAATGAGCACGATGTTTCAGTGAGATCAAGTACACTCACTCTTCGTGACAGGAACCAAGAACATCGGTGATCTCTTTTTCTGCCTCCTTCGTCCAGGTTCCATCCTGAGAGTTGTCGGGGGTGTATATTAACAGTGAAATATCCTTTTGCGGCCCCTAGATCACATTGAGACGAAGGTTTTGAAGTTTGAACCGTGGTGTATTTTTTGAATGAATTATAACTCACCACGGGAAATGTTCTAACACCTAGGAGGTTTTGTGAGAGGACGTAACTGCTAGCCAAACTGCTTACTTACCGCGATTGGAACCCAGCCACAAGGTACACTATATGACGAACAATCATATTGCAAGTCGTATAGAAGAGCGAGAATATACCCACCCCCGGATAGTCGCCGAATATAGTCAGGTCATGCACAGGGAGAAGGTCATTGGCAACAATTGCGCTGGTAGAGTGAGTCAAGTGTAGAAAACATATTCAGCTTTCGAAGAGACACACCTATACGCCGCAAGGCCCGTAGGGATATCGTCCTCGGGGGATACGCCCTCCTCATCCATCAGGATTCGACGCACCACCCCGGTCGCACCATCGGCGCCGATTACAGCATCTCCCGTATGAATGTCGCCTGTCCGCAAAGTGACTGAGGGAGCGTCACAATCGACGGAGACGACCTCCGCCTCAAGGAGAATAGTGACATGAGCGGAGCGACCTTCGTCGGTTAGGCCGGGAGGACTCGCGGGATTTATTGCCAAATCGTAAAGGATACGGATGAGGTCCCGATGCTAAAATCATGTGCTGTGTAAGAGGCTTGCCAGAAATTATGGGAAACTGACAGAAAATTGCATGTAACCCCCACGGGCCTCACTCAACATCTCTGGATCCCATATATTTATGCCTGCATTCTTTTGATGAGCCACGATGAAAGAGAGAGTTGATGGCTAACCTAAATATTCCGGACTGGGCGACTGTTCTTCGGCATCTTTTTGTTTTTTTCAATAGAAAATTTGAAGTTCAACGAAGGTCACCTACATTTGTACACAGAAAAGCCCGAAACTGGTGCAGAATGGGCCGCGATCAACGCCTCCAAGCCCCAATCAAGTAGAATTTTACATCCATTGGGAGGTATCCTGAGACCATGGCATGAGAAGAGATTTTTGAATGGAGGAGATGGGCGTACTGAGCACATCCGGATCCGTTCGGTACCTTGCCGTGCTCATTGAGAGAAAAATACTTGAAGGCGCTAACTTGACGCTCACCGAACCGACGCCACCCAGCTCTGAATCCTTCTCCAAGACCAAGACAGTATGTCCGGCGCTCTTGAGGGCAATAGCCGCCGCTAGCCCTGATGGTTGGAGCGGTCATATTAAAAAGACTTTAAGCCAGGAGCACGGTGAGAACCTACCTGATACAGATGCTCCCACAATTATCTTCCACGTCGCTGTCATGAGACTGTCGATCGAACATTGTAGGGATCACGTACAAATTTGAGCCCAGTATTCAAGTCGGCCATTATTGTTCTTCAGATTCTGGAGAGGAGTGCAGGACTTCCGTTACTTCCAAGATACTTGAGAGCTGTGTGCAGTGTAAAGGAGAAATAATAGTTTGGTCCCCCAATACATGTATGCCCGAGTTTCCAAATTGCCGTTGTGGGTGCGATGGTCAAGTGACATTTCTTCCTCTTCTGTCGATGATGTCCCAGATTAATCCACGATATCTCCTCCGGCGGTTTTCGCTGTGTGCACCGTCGACCTAAGTTCTTACAAAATTCACAAACAGGCACTGTTTGTGTTAGTGGGGACCGAAAATGTCCGCGAGTCGTTATATAATCAACCAAATGCTGGACGCTCATTGGTTGGGTCAAGTCACATGTTGCCTCTTAGTAATCTCCTTCAAGGAGAAAGGAGATTACGATGCTCCTTCTTCGTAATCTCCTTCGGGTTTTTTAAGTTGGAAACCGTTGTACCATTATCGTCCTGAACAATTTAAACTTTGTTACAGTATATGTCTCTCTTTCGGATAAATCTTTCCTACTGATCCCTCAGGAAGCATTTTTCGCCTGTTTGTGCCCCGCCGCTTGTCGGCTCTTTCAAATCATAGGGCGAAGACGCAGGGCCCACAATGGAGTCATGACCAATCAAGTTGAATCAACGGATCAACCGTGCTGTAATGAGATCCGCATCAAATTTTTTGAAACTCTGATTCGCACGGTTGAGTAGAATCCTTTTCTTTCCTTTTACTATCATACACATTGGGTTAGCTGACCTGTACATAATATTGCCAGAGGACGGCCAGGATTGTATCATTGCACGACTAACCCGGTTCATGCGCCGCGGATCAACCCAAGGATGAGGCATCTCGGCTTTTTTTAACCCTTCATCAAGCCAGCGCCCACACAGGGTCGGCCAACACCGTCGTTGCAAAATCAGAAAACAGTCGAGAAGACTCCAGCCCCTCGGTGCACATGTGAGGTTTCGGCCCTCCGCGGAGGCGAATCAACTCGGGGGACTCAGAATACGAGGTCCGATCCCCGACCCGTCCGGACAGGCTGTGAGTTTGGAGCCGAATGGCGTTATCATCAATGGTAATGCGAAATCCTCATCGGCGGTATTTGAGGCAGGCATTGCGGAGAGCGTGGAGGCTGGACGCATCGTCTCCAAATCGTCCACTTAAGGAATGTCGGAAATTTATTTTTAGTCTTACAAGAGGATGACGTTATAAGACCGTTGCAAGACAGTCACAAACAAACCACCACTCTTACAAGCTCTTTCAATTTGCTCTCAATAGCGTCGGGATCTTACAAGCTCACTCAAGCCAGCTCGATACCAGCTTTCTCCTTATTTCGGTTCCATATGTCTGCAAACGGTCTGCGGCTCAATCTTGCGTCTCTTTGCGGCAGCAAAAGGCTGTGAGATTGGTGAAATTACGGGATTGGGTCGGACGCCAGGTAACGGTAATCCTCTTGTTTCTCATCATCTGTAGTTTCTTTCTCTGGACTCTACCATGCCCGCGTGAGGAGAGCCGGACGTGCGACCAGTCCTCAAGCCGCATACGTGCCATTCTGCGCTTCGGTCTACGGGATATGTTCGCGTCTCTCATGCCGATTAGGGACGTAATATATGGATGGCCGCAGAAGGTGTGTCGCAGTCTTTCACTTTTAATTTCTCTGCTCATTGAAATCACGTAGTTTGGCCGTGCTACGTCAAGTACCGAAACTAATCCTGTGAATGGATGTTGTCAATCCTTCCTTATTCCGGGCACGTTTTATACAGAACTGGCCCAGGAGCTCCGAGATTCCCGGATCGATACGTCGGTGGTGTCTCCAGCGGTAAGCCGGTATCTATCTGCATAGTTAATGGACGAACGCTAGTAGCACTTAGCGTCTGCACTACCTCGCATAACTCGCCAGCAACGAGTACTGCGTGGCGACCCTCAAGCTGATGCGCATCGAGAACGAGGTGGACAGTGAGTTACGGTCACGCCTCCGCGCTTCAAGATCTGCATCTTGTCCAGGTGCGTACGTCTGTGTTTCAATACCTTCCATCAGCTATTAACGCTCGACCCCCACCGGATCGAAGCCGGAGCACCCTCGAGAGGAAGATCTTCACCTCGGCAAGATGGTATCATCAAAAAGACACCGCCCATCCTGCTTCCCATCGCCTAGGTTGACACCATCCGTGTTACCACCGTCGGGAGCGAGCAGGTGCGAGCGGCGCCGATGAGCAGGCACGGACGTTGTGTTCGTGACGGTGCAGACGTGCATCGAGTAGCCGTTCTTCCAGGTGATCTGGCTTCCGCATGAGCTTAATGCGACGTGGATCGCGCATGCAACGACTGCACGGTGCCCGCGAACCCATCCAACAAGCCCCAAGGCCGGTTGCTGCTAGTCCACGGCCTGTTGGGAATGGGCAAGATGCCGGTGATAGCGGCGCCGTTGCCAAGCATTCGGGACCCCGATTCACTACGAGTCCATGGTGTGGGTCATCGTGCAGAGTGACACCTCATGGACGCCGAGTGCGACTTTATCGTTTCGAAGGGTGCGCGCCGTGAATTTATTCATTTAGCTGCTCTCACGCTTCCCGCAGAATTTCAGTATGCATCTTTATGGAGAGATTATGGGCAATATTGTGCGGGCCCAACGACATCTTCGGAGTGGAGCAGCGTATCGTCGGCCCTCGCATCGTGTTTGCACGTTGAGCATGCTCTCAAACCGCAAGCTCTCGCTAATTATACATTTTTGTACCGCTAGAATGCCAATCATCGTCAAAACTAGTAACCCCCCAACCGTTGATAATCAACAGGCGGTTGTTAGTCCTTTCTTGGAGTTCCTTCTCTTGAAAATGGGTGGAATAGTATAATCTCTCCTTGCATTATACTTACCAACCAGTATTCCACGCGCGCCGACTGGGACACCCTCAACGCGCTCAAAGGGTCGCGGTGATCTGTAGGGGAAGGTGCGCAACACCACAATGCGGGGTTTGTGCAGAATGGAATGTTTGCGCCGTGGTGGGACGCAACCGATGCGTATTGCGTGCGGGCAGGAGTTCATGCGTGGAGCTCCCCGTCTGTTGCATTAGTATGTTGTAACAAAGAATTGTGGACTGGTACGGATAGATATGAGCGAGGATTCGTCGGTACGTCGTATCACATTCTGCGCGTTCCTTAACAGGTCTTTACACACGACATGCTAAGTCCATGTTGCTGTTGCGAATGGGTACAATGTCAACATCAACAGCCCCACAACATCATCGAGGAATTGGGAGCTCTCGCGAGCCACATTGATCCGAGTTCCCGTCACCTTCGCACTGAGCCTCAGCTGTTCAAGTTCGACAAACCATTGAAGAAATTATATTATGGACTAGCAACTTGGAAAGTAAAATACCGGACCGATCCATGGACACCTCGGGTGTGAAGTTCATTTCTTACCTTCCTCATACAACCTGTTTGTTATGTTTTCCTTCATGATTCACAACAATGTATCCGTTCAATCGGGTTCAAGGGTACATACTGTAGATCAGGGTGCAGTTAAGTGTCGCCATTACCTGTCTACTCTAGTGATATTGTTGATGATGCCCAAATTTAATAAATGTTCTGCAGAGCGAACATAGCACTGGAAAGACAACATCAAGTAGTATATATCACGAGGAAAGCCTCAGGTGAGAGCGCTGAGCACAAGAGAGACTCCGGTAGGCCCATATAATTCTTGCTTGACCAATCTGCTATACATAAGGAAGCCGGAAATCTGTTATATAAAGACTGCCTGGCATACTGGTTGTGCTGCGTTATACCACGAAAACCAATCAACGTCAAGGTCGCTGGTTCGACTCACTAAAAAACCTCCCGTTTGACTGTAATAGTGTAGCAAAAAATATCAGTTGAAAAGTGAATAAGATAAGATAAAGGAAAGGCCAGTTAGTTAGCTAAGATGTGAGGCGAAGTAATTTTTCGTTACAAAAAAAAACCGTTGGCCTTGCAAGCCCTTACAAGAGGTAAGTCTTGTAAGAACCGGCCCGATCTTACACGGAACTCTTCTATTATAACGTCATTACGAGAGCCAAAGCTCTTACAGCCTTACAAGGCCACACAAGGCCTTACAGTGAAAAAAAGAAATTTCCGACAAAGGTGACGGACATGTGCTCGTGGTTGTTGAACTTGTGTATGTACTGCTAGATGACAAGTACGGGTGAAGATTTTGCTTTGATGCCATGACAATGCTATTCTGGCCCTGGAACCAGTAGTAATGTCGGCCCCAGAATTTGAATTTGAATCAAAAGAAGGATGATGAAGATCTCACATCCGTGAGAAACTAAACATAAGTTACATAAAACAGCAATGTGGCATTTGCAACGCGCCGTCGAGAGCTTTGACAATGACCTCCAAGAAAGTTGCGCTGGTGACAGGATGCTCGAACGGGGGGATTGGCTCTCAAGTGTATGCGTTCTCTCTGGGCTCATCTACATGCACATTGACCACGTTCCGAAGATGCCAGAAGCTAGCTGAACGAGGCTTTATCGTCTATGCAACCTCCCGTTCACTTTCGTCTACTGATGATCTTGAACATCCAAATATTAAAAGGCTGGTCTTGGACGTCAGAAGCGACGCTCAAGTCAACTCAGTGGTATCGACGGCGGTTGCAGAGTCCGGTCATATCGACCTTTTGATTAACAACGCCGGGGTGATTACTGCCGGTACGTTTTTTCGCCCCAAGTTTTTATTCTAGTGCCCATCTTGAAATGGAATTTCTAGGGCCGCTCGTAGACTGGACTGCGGAAAAGGCCAAAGATGTTTACGACACGAATGTTTTCTCTATTATCCGGTTGTGCGGTGCTGTTGTGCCCCACATGGCGAAGCGCAAGAGCGGGACCATTGTAAACATGGGCTCCGTTGTGGGGCAAATGTGAGTTAAATCCTCTTGCCGCGTCTCCGACACGAACCAACCTTCAATCGTCTGTAGCCCCACTCCGTGGACCGGAATTTACGATTCAACGAAATTCGCCGTCCGCTCCCTCACCGAGACTCTCTTCATGGAATGCAAACCGCTTAATATTCGCGTCATGCTAGCAGCGCCCGGAGTTGTTGCCTCAAGACTCGCCGATAAACAAGACGACTTCGAACTGGCTTCGGGATCACTTTATACGGAATTCGCCCACAACATTCGGCAAAGGATGAAAGCATCTAAGGAGAAGGCAATGCCTACAGATGTATTTGCGGAAAAGCTGGTCACCAACGCTCTCAAAACCAACCCGCCGCGTTACTTCTGTGTTGGTGGTCACGCTTCCACCTATCGTCTTCTTTACTATCTTCCTCGCGGTCTGGGTCTATGGATACTATGGAAGATGTTTTCCCAGCCGACATAGCGGCACGTGAGTAGCTCGTTAGGAATATCTCGTCGAACTCAACTGAACTACTAGTCCACAGGATTTTGATGGTCGTGATAATGTCGCACTTTCTGAATGTACTCCGAGTCTTCCCATGACTCTTAGTATACGAAGTATCGTTCCGTAAGTAGTGCCATCTTATACGGTTTATACCTTGTAGAGTCAAATGGAACATACTTCACGGAAATCAGAGCTTTTTCAGAAAACGATCGAGTTATTTGCGGCCGCCATCGAGGCGTGAACTAGGGTTTGGCAAATCGGTATTCCTGAACCGTGAACCGCTGACGTCCAACACGTTTACAGATCATCTTGAATGCCGGCATGCGGAAAACTGCGCAAAGGCATCGACTCCGATCGGCGCACTTACTACCGAGATGCTGTTGATCACATAAGAGGTGTCCGCGCCAGTCGCCCGCGCCATGATGAAAGCCTTCTCTGCTTCCTGCCATCAACATGCTGGGCACCTATCAAGTTCCCAAAAGAACATTTTGCCGAACTAGAGGCGACAGATAGAAGAGCGGGTCATGTGGACATTGTGGGTCCGGAAACACAGCCAAATTCCCAAGACAGCATGTGTTTTCGCAGAAGCTATCTTTGCTTAGAGAGACGTCAGGTACACATGCCCCCAAACCCGCATATTTGACCCACCCTGTTCAGTGACCTCCACAAATTTTCAGTTCCGATCGTGTCCGCGTTTTTTGACCCCACCGCGTTCAAGCACCTCCACAGGATTTTCATTTCCAGCTGCTATGGTGCCAGACACGATGAAGGCTCTGGTCACGGTTGGGGACGGTAGCTTTCGATTCCAAGACATCTCAACCCCTGCCTTCGGCTCCCACGAGATTTTAGTCAAAGTTCATGCTGCGGCCCAGAACCCTACCGATTGTAACAAATTACTGCTTGTCGCACTCTGAAACTGAATATATCCGAATGCAGGGAAGACGCTGTTGTTACATACCCGACCGGGAAATATCCTTGGGTGCGACTTTGCTGGCACCGTTGTCAAGATTGGGAGCGAGGTTCCCAACGGCCTCAGAAGTACAGGAGAGAGAGTGGCCGGAGTTGTACACGGAGGTATGTGTGTCCTCCCAAGATATTGGTCCTGTTACTGTATATATAGCATGACAGGCATCTCTCCGAACGGTGCATTCGCGGAATACGTCGCAGTGGATGCCTCCCTTGTTATTGCGATTCCAGACAGCGTGACGTTCGAAAACGCCGCCCAGCTGGGTGTTGCCTGCTGGACCGTTTGCCAATCCCTCTACCAATGTCATCGTCTACCCACACCACTCCAGCCGGCGCCGGGGCCTGAAGATATTCTCATTTGGTCCGGCACGTCTGCAACGGGACAATACGCTATCCAATTCGCGAAACTCGCGGGTCTGCGCGTCATAACCACCTCCTCCAGGAAGAACATCGACTTTGTCAAATCCCTCGGGGCCGATGAAGTTTTCGATTACGCGGATTCAAAGACTCCCAAGCGAATTTCATCGGTGACCGGTGGCGCGTTGAAGTATGCGGTGGACTGTATCAGCGAGGGCATGACACCCAACCAGGTCAGTATGTCGCTGAGGAGGGAAGGCGGCACAATTGCAACCCTCCTTCCGTACGAAAGCAAGCGAAAAGGCGTCAAAACAGTGTTCATTCTCGCGTATTCCGCGCTCGGCAAAGTAAGCGACATGCTACCCTCGCATCTTGCTTTCGTTGTCAATTGATTCTTACATGCACAACTCTTGCTAGGCGGTTGAATTTCCTTTCCCCTTCCCCGCGAGCGTGGAGCACCACGAGAATGCGAAAGGCTACTGCAAGCTGATCTCGGAAATGCTTTCAAAGGGCCAAATCAAACCTGTTCCTTTACGTCTTTACGCGCACGGGCTGGCCAGTGTTCAGGAAGGCATGGAAGACATGAAGGCCGGAAAGGTGCCGCTTCAATGATCCGCCGTTCTTGTGCGTTTCTGATTAATGAATGTATCAAGGTTCATGCAGAGAAGATTACATATCGAATTGCCGACACACCAGGATTGTGTGGGTAACGAAGTTAGTAGACTACCGACTGCACTGAATATTGTAGTTCAGTTTAATTATGTGTGATTCATTGGATATTTCTTAGGGCCAGGGAAAGAATGGATTCATGTGTAGACATTCAACTCAGCTGACCATTCCGCAACGGCGGTCCGCACATCGCGGACTCCTTGTTCGAAAATCCAACTCAAGCTTCCTCAAGCCCCAAAGTGGGCGTCTCGAGCGGCGGTAACAGCCTCTCTGCCGCCAGCCAATTACAAACTGTGGGCGCTGGATGATGCGGCGCATGGGTAGCGTACGGCATTTTGTTATCCTTGAACATTCCACTCACGGGAGCCCGTGGCAGCAGCCAATTGAAGACTGTGGGCGTTGTATGATACGGCGCATGGTCATTGTACGGCACCTTGTTGGACTTCGTCCTATCTATGGGGCTCGTGTGGATGTGTCCTGGGTTTCTCTCGGTCACAATGGAACTCATCGCTAACTTTATGTCTGGCGGAGATGTATCTTGAAGCTAATTGCGAAGAAAAATTACATGTTCAACAATGTACAAGTAAATATAGTGTCAGCTTCTCCGCCTATTACAGTCTTTCCTTAGATGACTTGGTAACCATCCCCGATCATTCGCCTCTTCCTCGACCCTGGCCATCCATCTGCACATGTGCTAACTTGTGGAGCCCTAGTTGAGGTTCCATGAAGCTTCATGGTGATACCAGGATGCCTCCTCGTGGCTTGCCAATTTAAAAATCTGAAGACCGCGGAGCATCGATACTTTAATCTGGACCTTCGGGAAAACCGATTAGCGAAACCAGACCCTCGGAAAGCCGCCTAGGCGGAGACTTTAAGTTTGCGTCTACAAATGAGCACGTCATGCGATCATGTCGTGCTTGACTTGGGGCAACCCCCATTAGCTCTATACAACCTGAAGCGGCATTTAATTTTTATGTCTTGTGTGGCAGAGGGAGAGCCGTGCGCCCTCCTTGGACTCGGCGACCCGACTCGGACTTGAAGTTGGGCTCGACAAATAAAGATTTACAGAGGTGAGTGGCATGTGAGTCCAAGATATGTGGCACAGGCAATTATTCCGTGCACTGTGGGTACTTCTTCCATTTTTCTCGGGCATCTGCGAGGTCCCGCTCCACCGCATTCGTTGGGAGGGAAGGTGGAAGTAAGTATGTTCCAAATGCGGTTGTTTCGATCGGCAATCAACCTGACCGGATCGTGATGGCCGGGCTTCTGGCCACGACATCTCTGTCAGGAACCTTGACCACGGCAAGCCGCAGGAGCGTGTATCAGAACATCAGGCCAATTGCTTCTCACATGGGCATATATGTGCGGGACGAGATGGCAGGTAAAGAGTACTTCACGTCCGAAATCTGATTCTCACATACGCTCTTCAGAACTACGTGCTCTCGTTCGCAAACTGCTACCAAGTACCGATTTGACTGGATAGAACTAACAGGTGCTTTTTCCTCCTTCTATCTGCGTCTGTAAATCGTTAACACCCAGACCAGTTCACAGTATGGATCATCAGATTGCGCAACCGATCGCAATTGTAACGATTCCGTGTTTTTAACTGTGAGCGACTAGCTGAGGTCATTAAAGGTTGGAGTATCTGCCGACTTACCGAGCGGGGTTTATGCGAAAACGAATCTCGACCATTCTCTTTTCTTCGAGTTTCTCCTGGACTCTGGGGAAGCCTACGAACATATACCAACCAGCCGGTTCAATATTAAGGAGTAGGATCAGTTTTTCGGACGTCAAATCTCTCACTGATGGCTTTCTTAGCTGGAAGGGACATGGTCTGGGTCAAATTGCCGTCGAGAAAGGATCCTTCCTGAAGAACGTAGACCTCTTCGATCACGTCGAGTTTGGAATTTCCTCCCGAGATGCTCGTGCCATGGCGCCAGCTACAAGGAAACTTTTGGAACATTCTTTCCTAGCGCTTCTAGACTCTGGCATCGATTACAGGAAACAGTCCGTCGGATGTTATATGGCTGGAACCTCCATCGAATTGTCGAATGTGGCAAATCCTGTCGGTCCAAACTCCTGATGATTGTGCTTTTAGCTGATTTGCCATGCAGGATGAATATGAACTGCGAGGATCCTTTGCTGCTGGCCCCGCTATGATCGCGAACCGTGTTTCTAATCATCTTGATCTTCTCGGACCCTCTATCCCTGTCGATACTGCCTGCAGCTCGAGCATGTCGGCGTTTCATTTAGCCGTGCAAGCCATCCTACTTGGTGATTGCAAAGCTGCAGTGGTAGGTGGATGCCAGTTGAACCATCGGTATGATATCGCATCCAAGGCATAAACCCCAAGCTGATTTTTATTCAATAAGAACCACCGATTGGATCAGTTATAGTCAATCCTCAGTTCTCTCGGGCGATGGGAAGTGTAAACCTTTCGACGCGTCAGCAGATGGGTAACACTCATCTTCTTCTGGTCGTGCTTTTAGTACTCATGAATTCGTGCAGTTTTGGGAGAGCAGAGGGTTGTGTCACTGTTGTAATAAAACCTCTCGAGGACGCACTGAGAGATCACGATCGCATTTATGCTACGGTAATTATACGTCCTTACCCTTCCATCCTTCTGACATTGTATTTAGATCTTAGGAACCGCGGTCAACTCTACAGGTTCGGGTGGCCCTCCCGGAGCTCCTGTTGCCGAATCTCAAGCCAAAGCCATGGCGCACGCATTTCACCGCGCCGGACGGAAACCCAATGAAGTGGTATATGCGGAACTACACGCCACAGGTATGACTACTACCCACAACCGAACATCTTTTCTCTTTATAAAAAACTCTACGCCACCCAGGGACCGCCAAAGGAGATCCGACCGAGGTCAATTGGGTTGGCCAACATTTTCAGCGCCCGGCGGAGCTTTTGATTGGCAGTGTGAAAGGAAATATTGGGTCTGTCTTTTTTTTCTAGCGCATACGTTGGAACTGATAGAGTTATCCGTTCAGCCACACCGAAATTACGGCGTTCCTGGCTTCGTTGTCCAAGGTTCTCTCGATTTTCGAGCACAAGATTATTCCTCCCAACGTCAACCTCTCCACTCCTAACCCGGCCATTAAATGGCAAGAATATAACCTCCGAGTACCCATACATCCAACTCCGCTGCCTTCAGCGGAGTCGGGGAAAGCCTTGATTTCAATGGCGAGTTCTGGAATTGGAGGGTCGAATGGACATGTCGTTTTAGAAGGGCCGCCACAGCTCCCTTCGGTCAATCAAACGTTCTGCTCAATCAACGGGCCGGTTTTAGTCATGGCTTCCGGTCTATCGCCTCGTAGCGCGTCCGCAACTGCAGAACAGCTATCGCAAATCTTCGCGACCCTGCCTACTTCGGAGTACGCAGCAACTCGTACCGTCCTTGGGAGAAGGGCGAAGCAGATGAACTGGAGATCTTACGCCGTAACAACACCAGGGTCGTCCATCCAGTTCTGTAGCCCCCAGTATAGTAGCCGTGACACGAATTCCCTCGTTTTTGTCTTCTCGGGGCAAGGCCCGCAGCATGAGCACAGTACGTGGTTCCCTTTCTTCCGGCCGATATTTCGTGATTGATCTTATATTCCAGTGGGGCGAGAATTGTTCAACACGTCCTCTGTCTTTCGTGATAGCATTCTGGAGATGGACGTCGTCTTTCAGAAGAAGACTAACAAGTCCATCGTTCAAGACTACGGGCTGTTCGCCTCAACTTCCTCCTCCTACGAATTCCCCATCGTATGGCCCATTTCATTAACGCTCCCCTCCATCGCGATGTTCCAGATGGCGTTATTCGACCTGCTCATCTACCTCGGTGTTAGGCCAGATATCGTTTTGGGCCACTCTGCCGGCGAAACAGCGCTTCTTTATGCTTCCGGTGCAGCTTCGAAGGCTATGGCGGTCGAGCTGGCCATCATCCGAGGTCAAATATTCTCAACCTTGGAGACGTCTGGCGGCACCATGGCGGCACTTTCTTGCTCCGTTGAAAAAGCAGAGAAACTTTTAGCACAGCAAAGATCCGCTGTCGGAGAGGGCGTCGTTGAAGTAGCATGCCTCAATTCTCCTTCTGCTGTTGCGATTTCGGGATGCGAGCGGTCCATTGATGGGGCTCTGGAGCTTGCACAACAAGCAGGAATATTCGGTCGGAAAATTCGCACCCGCGTACCCATTCACTCTGCGATGATGATTGCGTGCGAGAAGGCGTACCGTGCAGAAGTAGAAGATCTCTTCGACCGGTATCCAGGTGACCACGTTCCTATGATTCCAACGTACTCGACTCTGACAGGGAAACCCTTCCCCGGGCCTTTTACCGCGGACTATTTTTGGGAGAACACGCGATCTCAGGTTCTATTCGAACCCGTAGTGCGCAAGCTCAGTGTAGGGTCTACGTTTGTTGAAATAGCGCCGCACCCCGTTCTATCGTCCTATTTATCGGATATGTCTGCCGACTCTTCTGTGGTTCTTTCCATCGCCCGGCGGGCCAAGACAGGCAGTACGGAATATCACGATATGCTCCAGTTCTTGGGCAAGCTGACCGTCGCGGGGCACAATGGCGTCAATTTTACCCTCCTCAATTCTGCCGCTGCCTCCGAATCGAAAGTCACTCTTCCGGCTTACCCTTTCCTGAAGAAGCAGTTTCCGTTGTTCCCGCAGACTAGGACATCCGACCACCACTATGGACCGATGAATCACTCTCGTTTGAAATTGAATCGCGACACTCATCCCACTCTCTCCGAGCATGTAATCCGAGGAGAACCTATTTGGCCTGCTGCTGGCTTTCTTGAGATGGTGCGGAAATTTCCTTGAAACAATGTATTTGACATGCAGTTAACCCTTTTAACGCTTTATAGGGGCTGGAGTTTGGAGCTACGTCCCTGTTCAATGTCAATTTTCACGCAATGCTCCCCCTTTCGGCGGAATCCCCCGTCCCGGTCAACATTACCTTGGACGGCTCGTACTGGAAGGTTACGTCCTCTGTTCCAGAAGCACGCGGCCAACATTCTGGTGATCACGTAAGATATAATCGGTTGGCACGTCTATGGTACTGATTTTTCTTACTTTTCTTTCCGAAGCAGATCGAACGAGTTCATGCCGACGGATACCTTTCATACGAAGCCCCACCGGCCTACGACGACCTGAATATTTCGGACATTCGAACCCGGTGTCACTCGCATGTTGATTCAGGTTCCTGATCCGGTTATTCCGACAATCCCGAAGGCTGAATAATTCCTTCAGAAATATATCCCTCCTTGTCGTATTTTTCCGCCTATGGTCCCAAGTTCCAGCGGGCAACAAATTTATATTACAACGTCAACGAAGCGTTGGCATCTATTCGCGGGATGGATGGTAGCCTGACCACGTAAGTAACGTCCTCCATGCCAGATACTCTTTTCATCGCACTACCAGGGAGAATGCCTACATTCTGCATCCCGCTATACTTGATGCATGCTTCCATATTGCGGCTTACCGACCATTCAACGGAGACTTTGCTCCCAACAATTACTACCTGCCTTCACGCATCGGAGAGTTGATTTTGCATCAAAAGTCTAAAGCCGAATACTTTCCCCCTCATGTGTACGCGCACATCCAGTTTTCTTGCTGGCTGCCAGGTAAATTTTATTTTCACCGTTTGAGGTGTATTCTGATGATCTTCCGCAGAGTCTATGCGTTTTGAAGTGACAGTCGTCGATGATTTAGGCAAACGCTTGTGCACGTTGCGCAATTTTGAAATGGCTAGACACCAAATCTCTCCATCCCGTGAAATTTCGTCTCCACTGCATGTTGCGATACAGCCCGTGTTTCATGGAGCGAGGAATTCGGATCCATTGGCCGGCGTAAATGATCCAGAAAAAGCGGAACTCTATTCTGGGAACGATCAGAATGTGAGACCACATTCTCGCCAGTTGATATTTCTGCTAAAGCGCATTCTAGTCGCATGCAGCCCCGCAGAGTCTCAATATGTACAAATCGATGATGAACAACCTCCGCTTGCGGAATGCAATCTCTTCTTTGATTGCAGACACCCGCCGTCAAGTCGTAACAATTTGCATATTTAGCGACCGTACGTAATCGCATTCGAACTCGTTCTCTCATCTTAATAATTCTTAGTGGCCTGGTTCGTTTCTCGTGCCATCGAGGAAGTTCTGAGTGGATTTCCGCGCGTGGCATTCGAACTCTCGATTCCGGAGAGCTGTAATTTCGTCGATGAGATCAACCATCCCTTTACCGTTGTCCGACGCAAAACGAACCTTTCGGACAGCGTCGTGTTCTTTGATATCGTGGTCACATTCGGAAGAACGTTACTGAGTTCAGAACTCGACCACCATTCCCTGATTACCAATTGCGACAATATCCTACTGCCTGGGGGCACCCTGATTCTCACAGACCTCAGTTTCCCCATGTCTGCTCCATCACTTTCGGTGCAGGAGTCCTTCGGCTCGACAACCTCCACATTCGACGTAATCACAGTACTGGAGCAGCTCGGATACTCCATCTTGCACTCCGATCACTTCCCTATTTCCGAATCGTCCTATGTCACGATCGATGCGCAGAAAGCCATCTGGAAGCCAGAAAGGCGGGTGAAATCAGCGCTGTTCGACGAGGATGCTTTCGTGTTCAATTACAAATTTGGCGACGAGGAACAGCTGCAGTGGGATTTCAGTGGATTAAATCCATCGCAGGAGCTAGACATTTGGATCCTCTCTACAGAAGGTCTAGATACGGCGGCGGGTTTGGGGCTGGTGCGCGCACTCAGAAGAGAGTATCTTTTTTGGAACATACGCTTCGTCTCTTTCCCGGAGTTCTTTTCAGAAGAAATGCAGATGGATTCTCTGTCCACTTTGCCCTCGTATATGCGGGAGGAACCGGATATTCTCTTTTCCCAGACGGGCGACCCGCTTGTTCCGCGCATTGCACCTCTTCTCACGTCGGGACGTATAAAGCCCCAGCCCCAATTGCCCTCGGGAACCCCAGATCTTGATCCCGACCATGCGGTGGTTGTAATTCATCGTACTTCCCGATTCCCCGATTTCTCCGTCTTCGTTGGATCTGTGGTTCAGGTAAATCCTGAGGCCGCAGAATATCATCCCGGATCGCTTGTTATCGGGTTGCAACAACAAGCTTCAAAGGTCCGAACCACGATTGACCTCGGATCCACATGTGTTATCCCCAGCGATATTTCATTCGACGTCCTTGTCGAGCATGTCCCCGGCGTTGTAGTCTCGATGCTAGCTCACGGACTGGACGCTTATGTTCGACCTCACAGGATTCAGGCTCTTTCCGTTCTGATCACTCACTGCGACACGGTCATCGGCTCATCTGTCTGTGACGTCTATGCGAGAGACGGTTTGAAGTTTTCGCGAGTCGATCAAGACGTTTCTATGCTCGATCTGGCTCGCACGGGGAATCAAAGCTTCGACCTGATCATCTCAGGCTACGAAGACAATATTCACACTCAAGTTCTCCGCGGCTTGTTACGGCCGTCGAAGGGAAAACTCTTTCTTTGGCATCACGAACTACCTAAGATTCTTCGGCACGATCCTTGTTCGATTGGAGCCGTTCTGCGTTCTGCGATCTCCATGGGGTACATGAAAGCCACTCAGAAGCGGGAGGGCCCACAGCAATCCATTGCAGTAGATGCGCATAATGTTGATTCACTCGGTGACGACACTCCAGGAGCTGTGTTTGACCCGGAGAAGACCTATGTCGTACTCGGTGGAATCGGAAGTCTGGGTGCTTCAATCGCCGTGTTCATGGTCCAGGTTGGCACATAGATTCTGCCAAAGAGCTGATGGATTCTTACTCGATTCTTTTGTAGCGAGGTGCACGCCATATCGTCCTTACCTCACGCTCCGGGAAGGCGAGCTTCCACGCTCGCAAAGCCAACAGTCTGATAGTTCAACGAATCATCACCTACTTACAAAGTCTCGAATTTCTCGAGCTTCGTCTTGTGGCGGTCGACGCTACATGTCCGAAGTCGATGAACATGCTCTTCCATTCGATCGAGAGAGAAATAGGTGGATGCTTCATCTTGACAGCAGTCTTGGCGGATGGCTTGTTTCCGACCTTGGGGGAGAAAGAGTTTAAAGCTGTGTATGCCTCGAAGACCGGTGTCCTCGCAACGTTGCAGCAAACGACCGACACTGCCGCGATGGAATTCGTTATCGCGTTTTCCTCCGTTACCACTCTTGTTGGAACAGGTGGCCAGGTGAATTACTGCATGTGAGTCACTTTCGCCACCTCCATAATGTTGTACATTTATTTATTCACGTGTGGGTTCGCAGTGCTAATGCCGCTCTGGAGGAACGAATTCTCAGATTACCGAACGGAATTTGTTTCGTTTGCCCCGCGATAATTGATACTGCCATGATGGATGCTGATTCCGATGGATCTCGGCTGAAACACTTGACGGAGTGGTCCATCTCGACAGACGGTGAATGTTATTTTATAATTCATTTTGTTTTGGTTCTAACAAGTCGAGACAGAGATGCTCCTTTGGCTTAACGATGCATTGGGCAAATTTCAGCAGGGGGCTCGATTCCAGAAATACATTCCCAATCTCGACTGGGACGCCGAGCATCGAACACACGGCATGGCTCGACTAGGCGCCCATCTGCTCCAAAATTTGACCCGCGATGGTACTGCAGAGACTCAAGTCGAAACTGAACCCATCTTGGTCAAAGCTTCACGTATTATTCGGAACCTGCTAAACGTCTCTGAAGATGACTTTAGTGTTGACGTACCGTTGACATCCTACGGGGTTGACTCCTTGTCTGCAGCCCGTCTCTCGTGAGTAGAATCACGACGTATGGATGCCATATCCTTAATCCTGTTCCAGTTTCACTCTTCGCCCTATCTTGGAAGTGACACAACTCCAGCTGCTAGCGGACAATTCTTTGGCAGACCTTGTCAACAAATTCTCAGAGTTTCCTCAGAATTCAACGATCTTGCAAGGAAGCAAAATTTCAGGACCGAGGAGCACAGGCGACTCCGCGCTTATGGACGAACTAGTTCACAAGTTCATGACCACCATCAGTCACCTCCCGAAACGCACTGTGCTGGACCACGACGCTCCACACGCCCATACCGTTCTCCTCACCGGAAGCACGGGAGCTTTGGGATGCCATCTTCTCGCCCACCTCCTCGCAAGAGACGACATCCAGCATGTCTACGCTTTGAATCGTTCAATTGCAGGTGGCGATATCCTAATAGACCGCCAGGCTGCCGCCCTGAAGATCCAAGGATTAGCTCCTGCTTTAGCGCATTCCGAGAAATTGACACTCATTGTCGGAGATCTCTGTGCGGATGAGTTCGGTATTCCTTCCGAGCGTTTTCATGAGGTTCGTGGCGCGCAGCCCTCATATGGAGCCCATCTGACTCTCCGAGCAGCTCCACACCTCGGTTACACATATCATACACAACGGTGAGTACTGTAAAAACGTAAAATGACACCGCGGACTAATTTTGACAATATAGCGTGGAGAGTCGACTTTATGGCCCCGCTATCCGAATTCGAACCACTCCTCTTCGGCACGACTCAGTTGCTGGAGTTTGCAATCACGTCACTGCGCCCGGTCCCTCCTTCATTCTCTTTTATCAGTACAATTGGCGTCTATCAAAACTGTCAGTCACCATATTGTTACCCCCCGTTTCCGGTTTCTCAGTTTACAGCGTAGTGAGTTCTAAGATCTTATCCGCGCCCGAAGCACCAATAGCCGATGCTGCGGTCGCCATCCGCACCGGATATGTGGAATCCAAGTGGGTGGGAGAGCGGCTGGTGCAAATGACTTCAGAAACACGCTATCTCAACGCAAATGTGATTCGGGTTGGTCTGCTGACCGGCAGCGACACTGGTGCATGGGATGTCTCACAATGGGTCCCTGCCATTGTTGAGTCTGGTATACATATCGGATGTCTGCCTGACGGGAACGGTGTGAGTGTTGCACACGGTTTCAACGCGAAAATTAATACTAAATAACGTCCATAGATAATTTCATGGATCCCCACCAGCATCGCCGCGGCGGCGATTGTGGATATGCAGGGTTCCATGAACGAGACTCTTCACCTCGTTCATCCGAAACCGACAACTTGGAAGGCGATCATGGATCCGGTGGCCTCCATGCTCAACGTACCTCTGGTCCCATATGCGGAATGGTTTGCGCGTCTGAAGAGCACGGCCGATTTTGCTCATCGTCAGGGAGAAAGCCCGGGCGCAACAGCATTAAAGTTACTGGACTACTTTCAATTCGGTTTAAAACCGGCTCTGAACGCGGAAAGCATGGGTTTGCTGCCGACAGTCGTCTCACACAAAGGCATTCACGCTTCCAAAACACTTATGGATGATAGAGTTCTGCCCTTCGATTCGACTGACATCGAGAAATGTGTGAGATATTGGCGGGGTGTTGGATTTTTGCCTTGAAGTTCTCGCTAGTATATGTATGTACTTTATCGACGACATTTGAATCATCATAGCCTATTTACCTCTGAACAAGAGCCTCTTGGCTATATCAGCCTCGAAGCCATACTTGTTTGAGACTGAAATGATGCGAACGGGTACAAGCGTGCTGTTGAATGTTGGATATAATAATAAACCGCGGGAATTCGAGCTTGACTCCAATCAATTATCACCGAGGTGTTATCGACTCATCGCACTCATGCGGCTCTTTATAACAGTCCGTCGCGAACTCGTTGGAGTGGAGTACGCAGTAGTCTGGCGGCTTCCGTTCGAAAGGATGTCAGAATAAGTATCTGTGAGGGAAAAAAAGATGACACCGTGGTGTCCACTGTCGGCGCACAGCAATTTGAGGGTGTGGGCGAGGATGGGCGGTGAGGATCCGCGACTCAAGGGGTGTGTCCCATGAAACCGTAAATGCCTTCTCCACGAAGTCTATTCGTGAGGAAAGATTGCCTGGGTGCGCTGTACGGTAAATCCCAACTGAAAGGTAAAATGCCGCTGCAGTTTACCATCAGGACTCAAACATTTACTTAAAAGATTGTGAATGAAACAAACTCACCCTCAAGTGCCGGATCATCGAGCTCGTCAAAATGAGCGATCGCTTCTTCGACCAATGGCTCTGGGTCTATACAAAATGGTAGTCTATGGAATTAAACATCTCTGTAATGAACCGCGCTTGTAAAGCTTGTAAAATGTGAACCGATGGGTCAGTTCGCGGGATGGGAAATCGAATTATAGTAATTCCACGCGATAGCTTCGTAGTCGGAGAAGAGAAAAGGTCCGTCCGTGGCGCTAGGTAAGCAAGAAAACCCATACAAGGTCAACCATTTATAGCCATTTATGCGGGCTTTGTATAATCTAAAAGAAGCCAAAGTTCTTTCAACCTTATTCTTATCGGTTTTTATTGGGTTTTCCGCTTTTGATGAGATAGGGAACGCGTGATCACTGCGATGGATTCCGACACATATTCGCTACGGTGACGTAGATCTGTGTGTTGAACGAGCATAGACAAGCATCATCCTTCAAGAGTCTTCTTTTTCCCCTCGGAAATAGCGCTCCACTCCAACGCCAAGCCGTCGACAAGGGATCAAAACTTTGTGATTCCTCCAGAATTCAGGAGGAGAGCCACGGAGTCTACCATGCCTCAACTCTCTGCTCAGAGCTTACAAGCGTTCAGGCGATGGATAGAGGAGGTTTCCGTTCACTACGCATTCAACATCACCGAGATCGCCAGCACAGCCTTGAGCACAGCCATATAAGGCTGTGCAGATAAGATTAGATCGACCAAGCCAATGAAGCCGGCCGGACTGCGCACTCCACAGGCGTCATATAAAAGCGCACCGGTTTTTGAGCTCCTTCTTTCTTCCTACTCTCATGTCGTTTTCCACGCCCATAACGATTTTCGCTGCATTTCTCGCATTATCTCCCGTTTATGCCTTGGATGACCGTGTACGCCACCGCAGCACCACCTCCCGAATCATCGGCGCCGTTGTTGGTACGTCTGAAACCTTGTAGAAGGAAAACCCTGTCTCAAACTCAGCCATCTGCAGCTGTCGTAGTGCTCATCCTCATTTTCATGGCCTTACTTGTCGCAAGACGCCGCCGTGCTCGGGCCATGGCCATGCACGGCCCTATCCTTGCCGGACCCGGCGGCATGGGCTCTGGCAAACCGTTCGGTGCTTTCGGCCGCCCATGGGGCCAAGCAAACCAACAACATCAAAACCCTCAATTCCAGAACCCGAACCAGAACTTCCAACACGGTGGACAGGGCTACAAACCAACAACACCTGCGCCTGGGACGGAGTACCCGCCTGCCACCGGTGGCGAGCCCGTTCCCCCGCCATACACGAGCGGTGGGAATGCGCAGCACTCGGCGACTTACAACCCGGTGAGAATCATTTTATAAGTGGCTCGTTTTGCCCACGTTCTTACGCTGCGCTTCGCATAGCCGTCTGGACCGCCCCCGGGCCACGAGCAGCAGCAGGGTGCTTACGCGGCTGTGCGTCCTTGACCAATTCACTTTCTGGGCCTATGCTAACCCCGATATGCAATTTAGCCGCCAGGTCCCCCGCCGCAAGCTCACGTCAATGTACGTGGTCGATTTTTCTGGTCAAATTAAATGCTCATGCAAGTTATTCCAGGATCAGCAGAATAACTTCGTTGGCGGATTCAGGTCGTAATAGGCAGCGGATCTTGTTTTTGTTCTCCTGCTCCCTGCGACAGACATTGTCGTTTTCAATTTTTCTACATTACCAACTGCACATATTGCCCGACCTGTAGCGAACATACTATCCCCGCGACCAACGAGTGTCCTGTACATAAGTAAACCTGTATGAATTACGAATCTATACTACAAAGCACAAGGCGTGGGAGCAAATTATTAGAGAGGTCGCGCAAAGCCAGATGAGCCACAGTGTGGCTTTCAATTCCGGCCGGAGAGGGTACTTTGGCCCAGTGTTGTATATAGTCCCATGGCGACTTGAACTAGCATTATTTTACGCTTTCAGACTGGAGAAAATATATGGTGAGTGTATTAAAATTTACCATTTATAGAAGCCATAAGCCACGATGTGGCTGTTGCGCAACCTCTGTAATAAGGGCAAGCATAACGTGTTACCGTTATCGCGCACACTTCGAGTTACCATCGTCCTTCGAGTCTTTCTCGGCTCCCCGCTCTCTTCTTCGGGCTTTGACCCTCTGTACATACTTGAGCTTCCTTGGACTCAGCACTCGCTGCAATGAACACACCCCTTGCGCCGGAGCACCTTACTTACACCGGAACCTAAGAAACGAGGACACGAGTGGTCAGTCTGTCAAGAGAGACTAACCGGAACCCTCGCCGTTCGGAACCAATTCGGAACACTACACTCGAAGTTCCATCGACGTCGACTCCAAATGTCTATCGGTATTGTATGCTGCTCAGGCTGCTAACGAAGAAAGCCCTCGATAACGACATTGGTCACCCAACAGCAGCGGGCTGCTATGTAATCAAACAAAATCTACAAACTTAACGGTGGCAAACACAAATTACGAGTCGACCTGCCGCTTACCCTTGGCTTATTTCTCACCTACGGGAGGCTCGCGGTTCATGGTATTAGAAACCTCGAACACACTCCTTTGTAAACAAGGGGTGCGGAACAGCCGTGTCGTCTCCGGTGGTCGCCTGGTACGCTCATTCTCAGCTACTGCTTTCTTTCAGTGGCCTCTTTCTTTTTCTTTTTCTTCTTCTTCCGACGGTGGTTTAATCATCGTCGTTGGTCTATTTCTCATAAACCAGAGGACCCGGGGTGACACCATATGAGAAACAACAAGATGTTCGCCTTCCATGTTCAATTATCTGCCTTTTGTTGCACTAGATCCAGACTCACCAGAGACCTGGAGATTCCACAACGGTAGGCTGTGATCTCTACTTGGGAATCTAGTTGCGTGAGACTTCACGCAGTGCAGGAAAAATGCAAAACTCCAAGTAGGTACATACCAGGCCAAGTAGGACATTATCCGATATTAGGCCTCGACCATGATTACGAAGAAAATGCGTATACATCTTGTGATTGACCGGCTAACCTGAACACGGGGGTCAGGACGAGCCAATCGAAGATTGGCGACGAGTGGCCATTATCGGGTCAACATGATATAGTCATTTACTTATGGGAGCCTGAAGGGGCTCAATGTTACTAAGCTTTCGAGGACTCCCGAATGCCCGTAGTGCAGCACGCACGAATCAGGAGGTTCAACGACAAGTCAAATGGGACAATTCCGCCTCATCGACACCTTGAAAGCACTGGTTTAAAACCAAACCTCCGCGTCCTACGCAGCCCGACTGGTAACAATTACAGGCAGACTTCCCTTCTGCAACACAAAATAATCCTGCAAATCCGCTTCCCAGCGCGCCGGGTCGTAGCCGTCCGCAAGCCGCATCTCAAACGCCTGCAGCAAGTAGGCAACGGCCATGCGTATTTCGAGCATCGCCAGATTCTTCCCAGCGCAGTTTGCTGGGCCTGCGGAGAAGGGTATGAACGCGTCTTCGTTGACGAGGAACGTCGTGGTGTCTGAGGAGAGCCATCGTTCGGGCATGTACTTGTCGGGGCTCGGAGAAAAGTATCGTGGATCGCGATGCATGGTGTAAGGGGGGACAACGACGGAGGTCCCCTCGGGGATGACGAAGCTGAGGGTCATATTGTTAGCTTCTGTGCATTTCATGTAGTGAGACGTACTCTCGACCCAAAACTTTGCTGCCAGTTCCGACTGCCGGTGCACGCTGAAGGGATGTCGCCAGCGGGGGGAACAGTCGCATGGACTCTTTGCTGGTTGAACCAAATATTTCAGCCCACTGGAGGATATGTTCAGGAGAGACGTACATGACAGCGTTCAAGTAGGGCAGGCTCGCTAATAACGCCGCGTCCGTGGGTTCTTTGTTTCCGAGCGGGAATGCCTCGTCGAGCTCCGATTGTAGGCGTTTGTACGAGTCCGGATGAGATAACAGGAAGAAGAAAATGTTGGCTAGGACTGTGGCAGAGGTGTCCGACCCCGCAATGATCGCAGTGACAGCATTTGTTACAACGAGGGGTAAGGGATACGGCTCAGCGTCGGCGCGTTTGTCGTCCATCTAATGGCAGAGTCACGAACTGTAAATCCACGGCAGGTTTCAGCTGGCTCACCAGATAGTAAAACAAGTCATTGTGAACCGAGCCCTCTTGGAATCGCCGCTTGGCTTGATCGAAAGCAAATTTCCCTAGAGCCTTCATCTCTTGGCCAACCATCGGAAAGTATGGGAGGAAGCCCATGCACCAGGGTATTTGTTGTGTCAACGATGGGAGACTGGACATAGATCAGAGGAGAAAATATTCAGCCGTTCGTCCTCACTCACTACAGGCCGTGCTCCATTGTGTGCCAGAGACCATCTTTGTCTCCATCACGCATAAGCTCAAATCCACCCCCGAACCTAAGTAAAGGACATTGATAATGAGCGCTGTTCCCTTATACCAGTGGAGAGACGCACGCAATATCGCCCATAAAGTCGAACCTGAAAAAAATCATTACTTGCTCACTGTCGAACAAAATATAACGCTTACGCGAAGAAACTCAACCACTGGGAAAGATCAGTGCTTTTGTCCTTCTGGGCACCCAACGCATCAACAAGCTGAGCAATTCGTCGAATCAGTATCGGTTCGTATCCTTTGACAGCCGCTGGAATGAACGCTCTATTCCACGCCCTTCGTGCCTCTGCGTGGTCTTTGAAGTTCCGAGCGCCGATGAGATTCCCCCGTGCCGCCTCTTTGGCCCCGACGCCCTTCTTTCCTGATATCTTTCGCCCGTCCCAAACTGCAAATAAAATACATCAGTGGCGTCATAGTCTCGCGCGGGGAAGCTTACGCGGCCCTTTGGGCATGCCATTCGCGCCCAATATAGAAGGGACCAGGGACGCGTCGTTTATGGAGATTTCATTTGGGCCTGCCGCTTCTCAGACAAAGACGTATGAGCGGTAAGGAAGAACTTCTCACCAAGTCGCACGACTGGACCGTACTTGTCGTGCAGTTCCTTCACATAGACATGCAGCTTCCCGCGGGATGAAACATAAGTGAGCCAGAGCTTCGATATCTTGCAGGCCAACGGCCCGGGATACTTCGCCAGGGGGTGAAGGGGGGACAGCCGGTACGCGAGGACGGAGAATATCAGGCCGGAGTAGTATAATGCACAAGACCGGAGAAAAACTCCCAGTAGATGAAGGGGCTCAAGTGCCTCTTGGAACAGAAAGGAGATTATTATGGGCGGTACGACGAGTAACCCGACGAGGAGGGGTATGTCCGTTGGCTCATATGTCTTGAAAACCAGATAGCAGGCCTCGGGAGCGTTCAGTATTACAATCGAGAACAAGGACGAAAAATAAGCAAACCAAGGAAGCGAAGAGTGAAGTTGCAGTTGGATGGCCAGTGGGAAGAGACATGGTGGCAACGGAAGAGAAGAGCACCGTTGTGGGTGTGTGGTTGATGGGATCAGAGCTTCAAGCCGATATGCCGTTCTGTCGTATCCATCCGACAGAAGAGAGGTCCGTTGACTCCGTTCTGTATCCCAACGAGCCAAGACACTCTCAAACCCTTCATAGTCCACGATACCGGCAATAAGATCGACGGCGAGAGGCAAATTTTCTGTGAGACTGAGGAGATCGTTGACCTCCTGGGAGTTGTATTGACCCGAAAGTTTGACCGTCGGTGATGTCGTTGAACATCTGTCGAGCAGCTTCATCGGACCAAGGTTGTAGAGCCGGGATAAAAGGACGCGTCCAGCGAACTTTCGCGGGCCTTTTCGCCCCTCGCATCGTGATCTAAAGCTTATTAGCGGAGTTTGCGTGTGGAAATAAAGTACATACAATCAATGCGAGATGAGGGATAAGTATCTGCGAGCAGGGAAAGAGATCCTTCGACCTGGGCTCGGGATTTCTGTGGCTCCCATATGGCATCTAGTGCCTTTTGCAAACCCTGACGGCACTCCTTCAGCAGCGTGCTTATCCCATTCTGTCTGAACAATTGCTTCAGCTTGTTACCGTCCTGCTGTGCTTCGACATATGCATGTATCTTGTTAAGCGTCCTGCTGCGTTTTTTGTAGCCATAGTTAGATGATAGATCCATAGTATACTTTCGAAAATGATCACGCACTCTGTGAACCGTCCAATATCTGCCAATACTGCCGGAGGCAACGATCCTATGGTGTCGGATTTTATGTAGACGGTGATAATTGCGCAGAGTAGCTGGTGTATATTTTCCACTAATTGGACACATTCGTCTTTATTTCTCTTTACATTCTGGGGCGAGGATGTCAGAATAATTGCAGCATGACGCGAACTTCATTGCTTATATATTAAGCAGCGCCATAGTTGTGCCCGCAATGGCTGGCACAAACGGTCTGCGAAACTTATCATCGAGTGCGACCGCCGGCTGCAGGAAGGTTACAATGGCGTTCCAGGTGATTTCAGCGTGGCGGGGCATCGTGGGAGAGGAAGAAATCCAGGATCGGCATCGTCTTGCCTTGGTCTTGCCACCATTCATATTCATTGACACCGATCCGACTCTGTCGCGCTGTGATGAATCAGCGCTCGGTTCGCGTAGGTTCTCAGAGTGGGAAGCTGACAGATGTCACAAGAGGATGGCACACAAGAAATGAGCGCGATGGGGTTGTAACGTCCGTACGTTCATGTGGAATAAATCGACCGGAACTGCATGTCCCGCGGTGGGGTGAGGGGCCTTGGACAGCGAGCAGATCATTAGCCTCAGTCCATGGCCAAAGCCCTCACGTGTCCGCGTTTTTCAATGACACAAACTTTTCTGAAAAAATACTAGTACTAATAAAGATCGTCTAGAAGCGTGTTGGCGTCAATCAGCTGTCCTCTAGTTGGCGGTGCTCCAATCTGTATCCTTGCAGTGCTTTGATTTCTGGGTATTCGACACCATGTTTTTTTTTGAAGGGGAGGGGAGTGGTTGAATCTAAAATGAATCGAATTAGCTTCAACCTGGTCAGTTGGCGACTCTGCAAGAGACTGTACTTGTCTTTGAAGAGTTGTTCCACGAGACCAGGCGTTCCCAGGGAGAGTCTATCGTGCAAGAGGATGGAGCGGCCCGTGTGGCTCTAGTCAAGCTGTAATGTACACATGACCCTGCTGCTCCAAAAAAAGAAACATACGTCGGGGACACGTATCGGGCCGCCTCGCCTGCAATTTTCCGGTGTCCATTGGCATTTCGTCGTAGTGAAGCTATGTGAAAACGTTTCCCGATTCGAAGTCATGAAGTAGTGTTTCCCAAGTTGTCTCTAAAGTACCTTACTCCGAAGCGCTACAGGAGTACTTACAGGCTATACGGCGACCAGAAGCTTCTTCGACCGAATCAATCTTGCTGTCCAAAAGAAGCCCGATCCTACGAGTGCAATGATTCCCTGCATTTCGTACCAATCAGTACTTTTTCAGTGGCGACGGAGGTCGAGACTCACAGAAAACAATATAAGATGCCTGAAATTCGGAAGCGTGCTATCGCGGATGAATACACCCCCAATGGGCGTGCCGGCGAGGGCGCCAGTGGACATGAAGACGAAAGACATTCCCACACGCCCACCGACCTCCTCTATGGGAGATATCTGCGCTACGCATGCCTGAGATAAGGGTCAGTGTGGAGAAAGAGCTCTTCGATCGCCAACGTACAGATAATAAAGAGAAGAACGGGCCTGACGCAAAGCCATAGACGGCCGCAAACGCGATTAGGCTGGGCTGCGAGGTCGATGTGTACCACAACGCAAGGATAAGAATGCCCGATAGCATCGTCGCGAATGCGATGACGTTGAATCTGAGCAGTTCAGTCGGCATAAATACAGCGATTGTGTTCAAGGATGAGCACATACCGTCCCACACGATCTGCGATGAACCCCGGTGCAATGCGACCTAATATGGCGGTCGCGCACATGATGGCGAGGTAGTACGGCGTGAGGTTGGAGTCGCCACCATTCGCGACGGAACTGTAAAGCCCGATGTAGAAGAACGGGTTGAAGGTCGACAAGACGGAGAACCACCCGCCAAGACAGATGCAGGTGTAGCAGGGATCACGGAACGCACGGAAGGAAATCAGCTGCGAGAGGCGCGGAAGGGGTTTAGGATGGCGCGGGGTTGTAATCGTAAAGGATGCTACAATGTAGCAGGCTAACACGATGAAGGCAAGAATGCGGATAGTCCACCCTACGATAAGTTAGATTGACGAAGAAGCGGCGAGGGTAGGAAGGCGAACCAAATCCAATGCGCGGAATGAGTTTATTGAGCATGATTGGGTAGATGATTCCGCCCAAGCTGGCAGCGCCTATGGGAAACCCTATGGCAAACGCAAGTCTGCGTTTAAACCAGTGTGCGCAAACTGCGATGGAGGGGAAGAAGCTGGTGTAAGCGGAAGTATTAGTTTCCGGCGCATGCCAAAGAACAGAGACTACTCACGCAAAGCTGGCCCCAAGGCTGAATAGAACTGCTTGTGTGAGATATTGCTGATATATTTGTTGCGGTTGAGAGATGGAGAGCATAAAGAGAGCAAAGGAAGCTACGAGGCCACTCGCAGGAATCATGTATCGCGGGCCAAAAGAGTCAAACAGGGCACCAGATAGCCCGGCAACTACAAGAAAGTCAATGTAGCACGGGTTATCTCACTGCAATCGCAACTCACATATGTACATCACGAAAAGCTGAATTGAACCGATCATGGAGATTAAGGTCGCCGAATAATTCGACAGATAGGTGGTCTCATAATAGTCGTTGAACGCGCCATAGCCGTTCACAGTTCTGTAATAAGAATGAGATCAGCGGAGCTGTCGTGATTCTGCCAAGAACGAGAACAAAAACATACCCAAAGGTCGCCAACGCGACTAGGCTCGAGCCTAGAATAGTCAACCACGCATCCAAACCGCCATCTGGCGGTTCCGCGGATGCTATGCCGGTGAGCTTCATTTCCTCGAGTCCTATTTCGACATCCTGGCCAGGATTCTTTTCTTCCATCGTCGCCGTTCGGGAATCGTCTGTAGTTTTTGAGGTCATACTGCACGCCCAGTTACTTTACTTGGGTAACGGATACGATCTTGCTCATCGAACCGTCGACTTATGAAGGGGACTCGGGAATTACACGGAAAGAAAGCTGCTTAGTCGCAGGCCGCTTAAAAGGCTTTGTAAGATTCGTCAGCTGGGACTCGGAAGCAATCAAGAACATACTATTCCGGAATACAGTGGATCAGGCTGTTTCATCGTCCAACGGGAGCCAACGGCACTAGCACAGTGCACGCTCACAGCAATTCATCCACGGACTCCACTTCCTTGGCCTTACGAGGTAAAAAAGCCGCTAAAAACCTGTACAATAATTGATGATCATCACGGAGGCAAAGAGACCCGGCGTCTTCCTCTGACACAAGACAATTGTACCTTGTTTTTTAATTGAAGGTATAAGAGATGAAGAACAACAGCGGATAGACGCGCTTAGCTTTTAAGCTTCCCCGCATCCCAGCGATGTCCATTTCCGCCAAAGGCCACGACCAGGAAGCTACCATGCTTTCCACGACCGACACGACCGTTGAGCGCGCTGAATCTACTGGACGTCCATCCTTCCGGAGCGACGTGACTGCCGTGGATATCAACGCAAGCTCGCACCTCGAAGAGAAGGACCAGCGGGAATGTCATACGCCTACCTTTATCCCTCCGGAGAACAACAACCGCTGCCTCATCCTCTGCTTCGACGGGACGGGCGACCAGTTCGATGCGGACAACTCTAATATCGTCCAGCTCGTGTCAGCGCTCAAGAAAGACGACCGCACCAAGCAGATGGTCTACTACCAGGTCAGCTTCATTCCTTGCGTGGTCAATGCCCGCTGACAATTGCCCCACCAGTCTGGAATTGGCACCTACGCGTCCCCAAAATACGCGACCCCAATCGCGACAAAAATATCCCTCGTACGTACGGCCCCGCCCGCAAACACATAACATTCATCCTGTTTACCTGTTAGACGCTGGACGCGATGATCGCATGGAATCTCGACGCGCATGTCATGGGTACGTCTCCGCCGCCCCAAACTGAACTAACCCTGATTTTAATTGCATTACTTGCAGCCGGCTACGAATTTCTCATGCAAAACTGTCAGTTCTTGACCGGCCCCCACCTGGCTAGCGCTGACACTGAAACAATTGTTTTAATTAGACACCGCCAACGACCGGATATGTATCTTTGGCTTCTCCCGCGGCGCGTACATTGCTCGGAGGTGCGGCTTGATAATCTTGTTTCATGGATATACTGACTGCGTGATATAGCCTTGCCGGGATGATTCACAAGGTGGGGCTGCTGCCTGTGGACAATCATCAGCAAGGTGAGCGGGTCTTTTTCGCGCAATTAAATTATATGTTCACCGGAGTGCAGTTCCTTTCGCGTACCGGATGTACACGCGCGCCGACGCGACTGGCTGGGCACAGGTATGAATCGAAGCCTATCCCTGGCGAATGGAAGACTTACTTGCGATTACAGTCGAACGCATTCAAAAAAGCTTTCAGCAACGATGTGCACATCGATTTCATCGGCGTCTGGTAAGTTTCAGTTCTATCAGTTCCGCGCTGTGCAGGAATCTTACGTCGCGTGTTAGGGACACCGTCGACTCCGTGGGCCTCATCCCGAAGCGCCTACCGTTCACCACATCGAATACTATCGTCCGGACGTTCCGCCATGCCATCTCCCTCGATGAGCGCCGCGCAAAGTTCAAAGCAAATCTTTGGAACATCCCCTTACCCCAGGAGAAGGTCCTTGGCACGCACACGCCGCCAGCGACACCGAACATGCGGCAAACATTCCCGAAGCGAGGGCGCACCATGCCCCTGCCGTCGTTGTCGGCGCACTTCAAATCAGCGACAGCACCGGTGGAAGACGTGGAACAATACAAGTATGAAAGTGAATACTCGCATCAGTCACACAAGCACCGTCCGACGCGTCCAACCGATGTTCTGGAAGTGTGGTTTGCCGTACGTGGATTTCTTACCCGGGTGTATCTTCCTAATGCTTTTGCTTTCCTCACCTCTAGGGCTGTCACTGTGGTGAGTTTCGTATCTCGAAAAGTCGAAAAACGCTGACGATCTACCTTCAGATGTCGGCGGCGGTTCTGTGCCCAACGATACGCGGCACAGCCTGGCGCGCATTCCTTTGCGTTGGATGATCCGCGAATGCTTCAAGGCTGAAACAGGGATCATTTTCGACGCTCAGCGCCTCCACGAGCTCGGACTTGACCCAGCAACGCTGTATCCCTTCGTGAAGCCACGTCCACCGCCATTACCCATCGGGTCAGCCAAAATCGAGAGCGTTCCGCGACGCAAGTCGTGGCTGCGCAGAGTCTTCTCCCGCAAAAGCGCTGAACACTTCCCATCCCCGTCGGAGGAGGTCATTCCCGATGAGAAGCCCGCGCATGGCATGGAGGAAGAGGAGGACCTCAAAGACGCGCTAGCCCCGATATACGACCAGCTGAAGCTCAAGCCGTTCTGGTGGATCCTCGAGGTCGTCCCGTTCAAATTCCGGTACCAGCGACGGCACGAGGGTGACCAGTGGAGTTCAGACATCCGGTGAGCGACGAGAAGCGACCTGAGTCCCAATATAGCAACTCACCTGCCTTACAGAGCGAATCTTGGGCGGTCCAGGAAGATACCCCACCAGCGCCCGCACGCAAAGAAAGACGGCGCAGAACCACCTCCACCGGTTTACACCGAGGACCACAAACCACCGGTGGACCTGAAGGTGCATCGAAGCGTCCAGACAAGGCGTGCGGCGCATGATGCGAAGGGACGCCGTTATGTCAATCGCGCCCACTTCCACTGCGAGCCAGAGTGGGTCGACTGAGGGACGATAGAGGATTCACCATGAGAGTTATGACCAGGGCGATGATTGCATACTTTCGTATACGACCTAATTTACGCTATGTTATTTACGATTCTGAGACTTGACGTATTAGTTAACGAGCATGCATTAATTTTGTACATACACACGCACTAACCAGCAGCATACTTTTGCTTGGCTTTTGCAGGCAGCGTCTTTGCAGTGGTGGTCCCACGCAGCATGCATGATATTTTCGACGCAGTGTACACCAAAATAGACGGATCCAGCAGTCTATAATAGAATAGGGACAACAACCTTGAATACCAAGGTAGATATTATTAAGTACGGCGCCTGTACAAGTACCCGATAGATAGACAGAGAGAAGAAACGTAGCAGTTGTATGTGTATCACTAGGGAATCCGTATCCGTATGCATGGTGAGAGCTATCAAGACAGCTAAAAATACAGAGCAGCGTGAATATATAGGTCGTTCTAAGTAGCGGGATAACAAGGAAACAGAATAAAAAACAGAAGGGAAAAGCGTTTATAATTATAGACTCTCAAGGTATTCGCACCCGTCCGCTATCCGGAGGGAAAGCTCCGCGATCTAAACAAGCAAGCAATTTCATCAGTGAAAGATCTCAGAAGAAAAGGGGGGTGAACGCACATTGGACGAATGGAACGGCTGAAAGTGGTGGCCCGGTATATCGAGGACCTTGACCGAGCAGTGGGCGAGACTCTGCCAGCCAGCGACAGACGTCTGGGGATCACTGCGGTCGGAGAGCCACGTCGGGATGCCCGCGACGCCCTTGGGCTGGAAGCCCTCGCTCGAGCGCAACAGGACGAGCGGTGGGCAGACACTCGCCGTCGCGTGCGGGACGTACTTGCCCAACATGCGCGCGTTCGAGGAGAACTGCTTCTTCACGAGCGCGCCGAGTTCCGACTTGGCCGCGCGCGCATCGAGGTCGACGACGGTGTCGATGAGGGAGTCGGTGAGCGGGATGTGGTTAATCGGGCTTGGGGAGTCGATGAGTATGATGCCCTTGACTTGAATGCCCCGGGCCGTCAGCTGGAGGGCGATTTCGTAGGCGGCGACGCCGCCAAACGACCATCCTGAATAAATGGATTAGAAAAATCAAGACTAAAAGGAAATAGTGCTTACCACCGAGCAGAAGCGGGCCAGATGTCGTGCTGAGGATGTACTCCACATACGCCGCCGCCATGTCCACCAACCCGTCCCACTGCCGCCCGCTAACAAAGCGGGGGTTGTGGATGCCCCAGATCGCACGGTCCAGGAATGAGAGGCGGTCGTAGTAGTTGACGAGTCCGCTCCCGTCGTGGATGAAGAACAATGGGAGGCGGCCGCTTGTTTCCGGGCGCTGGATAGGCACAGGGACGGTGTCGAGCTGCAACGCCTTGGTGATGCGCCCGAGGCTCGCACTGAATGGTGCATCCGCAGGTCGCGGGCTCCCCTCAAGCAGGACCGACTTGTCGGGCTTCGCGTTAGAGACGAGAGCCGCCGGCGCCGGCGCGACTTTTGGGACTTTGGGCTCGTACTGGGGGCCGGACATGTACTTCTGGATGGCGCGCGGCGTGGGGTACCTCGTGAAGAAGTCGCTCGGGAGGTCGAGCCCAAACTCGGTCTTAAGTGCGTGGAGCGCCTCGATAGCGGTCATCGAGTCGAGGCCGAGGGCGTCGAGGTCCGCGTCCGCACTGAGGCTGTCGATGCTGATCTCAAGGACGTTGGCGAGAATCTGGACGACGTCGGGTGCGTTCTCGTTGATGTAAATCTCGGGCTCCAGGGTCCTGTCGTCGAGCAGGGTACGCGGGGACAACGTTTCTTCACTCACTGTTCGGGTCATGCCAAGTGATGGCGCGGACTTGGCAGCCGCCTTGACCTTGGCGTTGACCTCGCGGCAGATATCCGCCACGGTGGTGCAGAACGAGAGAACATGCGAGTCAAGCTCGGCGCTGGGGAAGATGCTGCGCAGCCCGCCAAAGATCTCGATGCTCATCATCGAGTCGATGCCGATGGATGCGAGGTCGGTGTTGATGTCGATCGAGGACGGGGGGATGTCGCAGGTATCGGAGACGAGCTTGAGCACGATGGCGTCTACGTCGGCGACGGGGGGAGGAGAGGACGAGCCACTACTCTCGGGCTTCGCGATGCGCACGGACTTGGTGGGCTGCGGCGCCGCGATTCTGCCCGCGGCATGCGCGAGGCTCTTCTTCAAGCTGCTGAGGCGCACACGGCGGAAATGCATGCCCTTGAGATGAGCGACGATGCGCCGCGGCTCCGCGACCTGCACCGCATACGCCTCCGCAAGCATGATCCCCTCATCAGGCAGCCACGCATTATTGCAATACACAAGATACGGCTTATCGTTGTTCACCAGCGCAGGGAACACCTTGACCGCGCCGACCTGCGTGCAGATATACGCATCGTTAATCCCGCCCTGCATGTTCGCAACAAAGCCCGCGACGTGCAGCAGCGTGTCCATCCACACCGGGTGCACCACAAACCGGCCGCGGTCGTAGTCCGCCGGGAGCTGCACGGTCGCACAGCCCTCCATCCCGCTCGCGTCGACGGTGAGCGACTGCATCGTGTGGTACGGCTTCGCGTAGTCGACGACGCGCGGGAAGATCACTTCGTACGCCGTGCGCGTCGAGAACACCTCCGGCGGGTTCCCGCCCTGCGGCTGCACAACCGCGGCGATGTGCCGCGTGATGACGGGCAGCGTCTGCACGAACTTGGTGGTCGTGCGCAGCGTCGCCTGGAAGCGGAACTCGCCGTGCGAGTGCACCGCCTCGTCGCCGCTGGCCCCGACGCGCGAGCTGACGGTGAACGTCCCCTGGTCCTTGAGCAGCGTGATCCGGGTGACGACCGTCCGCGGCACGCTCTCGTTGTACACGAGCGGCTTCTCGAACTCTGTCCGACGCAACACGACGTGGCTGTCATGATGCTCCATCTTCAAATGCCGCCCACTCAGATCCACACCCGCGAACACGAGCTCGATGTACACCGACGCCGGGCAGAGCGGCATCCCTCCCACCGTGTGCCCGATGATCGCGCTCTTGAGGTCCGTCATAGGCGTCTCAAACACCGCGACACCCCCGTTCTCCGCGCTCGGGTACTGCGCCCACTGGTGCAGCATCGCATACTCGGTGATAAGGTTTCGCGCCTGCGGGTCCGCGGCAGCAGCATCGACAACAGGCGGGGGCGCGCTCTCCTGGAACTGCACCCAGAACTTGGTCTTCGCGAGCGGGTACGCGGGCAGGCTCACGCAGTTGACGCGCGGCAGATGCGCAAACGCCGCGCGCCACTTCAATCCGCCCAAATTCGAGGTATACAGCTGCGCGAGGCTCGCCGCGAGCGTCGCACCCGCGACCTGCTGCTTGCGGAGCGATGCGAGCAACAACGCGTCCTTGGACACGGCGGGGTTCGCTTTGAGCATGGGGAGGACGGACGTGTGCGGCCCGAGCTCGATCCACGCGTCGACGCGGCGGAATTCAGGTCGGGAGGCAAGCCCACGGATGCCGCGGTCGAACTGTACGGGCTCCGCGCAATGGCGCGCGAAGTATGCGGGGGTGAAGACGGAGGCGTCGCCAGGAAGGACGACATCACCGAGGACGTTCGACACGACCGGGATTGTGGGCGCGCGGAGGGTGGCACGGCTTGCGACCTTGGTGAGGTCGTCGAGGAGGGGCGCCATCGCGGCGCTGTGATACCCGAACGGCACGCTAATGAGCACGCTCTTGCAGCGCACCTCATTGTCGAGATGTGCTTTGAACGCCTTGAGCTGTGGGACGGGGCCAGAGAGCACGCAATCGACGGGAGAGTTGAAGCACGCGATGCTGAGGTCGGCGGCGGCGGGGCACTGGCGCAGGGCGCCCTCGACGGCGTCGGGGCCGAGGTTGACGGCGATCATCGCGGTCGAGTCGATAGCGCACTTCTGCACCATGAGACGCACGCGGTGGGCGACGATGAGCAATGCATCCTTGACGTCGAGCACGCCCGCAGTAACGAGGGCAGCGTATTCCCCAAGACTGAAAAGTATCATCAGTATCTCATGATCGTCGAGGAAGCAGAAAGTAAGACCAACCTATGCCCCACCACCGCACTCGGCAGCACCCCCCAGCCCATCCACATCCTGCTCAACCCATACTGCAGCGCAAATATCGCCGCCTGATACGCCTCAAACTCCTCCATCCTCGTCAACCCGCTCTCCTCCCCCTCCTTCCCCAAAATCACATCCAACACCCCCGGAAAGCCCGCCCCGACCAGCACCGCCTCGCACGCGTCGATGTGCCCCCGGAACCCCGCGTCCGCCGCGTACAGCGCGCGGCCCATGCCGATGTACTGCGCGCCCTGGCCCGAGAAGACGAACACCGCCTGCGCGGGGTCGTTTGACGGTTGGGAGGTCGGGGCGGAGGCGAGCTTGTCGACGAGCTCGGAGTGCGAGGAGGCGGAGACGGCGAGCCGGACGTTGTACAGCTGCCGGCGCGCGGTCGCGGTGTAGGCGATGTCCGCGAAGGGCGTCGTCAGGGCGTCGGGGGTGCGCAGCCACGCGAGGTACGCAGTGCGCAGGTCGTCCAAGGCCGCGGGGGTTTTGGCGCTCAGCCCGAAGACGAGGTGGTGTGGTGTGTCGGTGTCGGTGTGGGTGGATGTGGACGACGAAGAGGTGAGGGTAGGCTGGACCCATTCCTCCACCACCACAGCGGTATTGCTCCCCGCCGCGCCAAAGTTATTGAGCAGCGCGACCCGCCCCTTTCCCTCCTCGCCCGGCACCTCCATCCACGCCCTCCCCTCCTTCTCCGTAACGATCACCGTCCCGTCCTTGAGAGAAAAAAAATATCATCAGTACAAATCGATAAACCAAGATTAAAAAGCCCCACCTCCTCCAACGGCGCAATCAGCGGATTCCTAACCTTGTACGAGATCTGCGGCGGGATGTGCTTATGCTTCAGCATCAAAAGCAGCTTCGCCAGCCCCGCCGCGCCCGACGCCGCCTCCAAATGCCCGATATTCGCCTTCACGCTCGTAAGATGCAGCGGATTCGGCCTCCCACCGTTCCCTCCATTGACCCCCTTTCGATCCAAATGCGGCGCCGCCAACACACTCCTCAGACTCTCCACCTCGTTCGGATCGCCCGCCTGCGTCCCCGTCCCATGCGCCTCGACCACATTCACCCGCCGCGCCTCCACCCCCGCGCGCCCCAAAACGCGCTTGAACAAGCTCGCCTGCGTGGCGGCGTGCGGGTACGTTATCGAATGCGCGAGGCCGGACTGGTTGACCTCGACGGCGCGGATGACGGCGAGGATGTTGTCGTGCTCGGCGACGGCGGCGGAGAGACGTTTGAGCACGAAGAGGCCGCAGCCTTCGGAGCGCGCGTAGCCGTCTGCGGAGGCGTCGAAGGCTTTGCATTGGCCCGTGGGGGAGAGGAAGTGGCCGCGGTCGAGGCCGAGGTACATCTGTGGTGGTGTTGTTAGTTTTGTTCTTCTCCCTTTATTTGGGGAGAGACGTACATCAGGACTGGAGATGACGTTGACGCCACCTACGAGCGCGCTGTCGATGTCGCCGTGCATGAGCGCCCTGCGTATTCGTTGAGCCTCAATTTTTGCGGGTATATATATGAATGGGAAAACGCACCTGACGCCCTGGTAAAGCGCAACGTTACTCGACGAGCACGCAGTATCGACGACGATCGACGGGCCCGAGAGCTGCATCGCGAAGGAGATTCGGCCCGAGAGGAACGCGCGGAGGGTGCCTGTGAGGGCGTTGTTTCATGAGCCAGACATCCCTATGAGCGCCAGAAAGCACGCCTACGCACCGGTGCTATAATAAACGTCCACCTCGTCCCGCAGATTCTGCACATAGTCCCCCGTCGCGACGCCGACGTAGACGCCGACGCGCGAGGGGTCGGAGGTCGGGGTCGCGTTGGGGACGTAGCTGTGGCGGAGTGAGCGTTGGTATAATGATCATTTTCAATGCAGAGGGAGAAGCGGGGGCGGGTGAGTTGATTTCATTCAATCAAAAGGGATAGAATGAAAATGTGGAGAGGGAGATCGACGCACCCGGAATCCTCCAGCGCATGATACGCAGTGTGCAGCAGCACCCGCTGCTGCGGGTCCATGCTCTTCGCTTCTCTCTAACCTCTTCAGTCAGTGAACAGCTATCAAAAACAACTACAAGTACGCACCGGACTGATCTTGAAGAACCGATTATCAAACCCATCCACATCGTCGAGGAAGTTGCCCGTGTGCGCCTTCATCTGGCGCTTCCCTGCGAGCGAGTCAGCGCGAGTTTACGACGTTGATGAACATGAACGAAGGAGTTATGGGTGCGTACCGTACTTCCCCGCGCCGGGCGCGTAGTCCGCGATCTTGAAGCGGTGTTCGGGGATCTGTACGTGCGCATGATCACGGTCGCTCGTTAGCAAAGGGTCCTTCCGAAAAGATATCCGAAGAAAAAGGGGGAGGAGCAAAGGGAGGGAAAATGGGAGAAAAGGCGGGTCCATGATAATCAGGGCCGTCCGCGTTCAAGGATGCGACGGAGGACTCGCACATCGACTCTCTCGAGCCTGCCCCAACAAACAACGATAGAAACGCCTGGCAAAACCTCTTCCCCGTGCATCGAGCCTCTCCTCTCAATAAACGCTCTCCTCTCAATAAACGCTCTCTTCTCCAATAAACGCTCTCTTCCCCAATAAACGCTTTCCGGGACCCGAAGTAGGGCAAAAAACGCTTCCCGAAGAAGAGAAAAAACGCTTCCCGAAGTAGAGAGAAGAAAAAATCATCTCTTACTTCGGAAAACGAATGAAAATATACGCGGAAAGAAAAATCATCTATAACGGCAGAAAGAACGCACCTCCGAAATCGTATTAACCCCCCGCTCCAGCACCTCCCACAGCCTCGCCGCGTCGGGCGCGCCGGGCATGTTGACCGCCATGCCGACGATGGCGATGGGCTCTTCGTGCGGGTGTTGCTTCGGCGCGTCTTGCGCAGTCTGCTGCCAGTGTTGTTCTTGCGGGAGAGAAGGGTGCGCGGGGGTGGTCCATGCTTCTTGCCTTGCTGGCGCTTGAGGTAAGGTGGGTTGAGACGAGGGCACAGGAGGAGTAAATTGCTGCCAGGGTTGCGCAGGAGGAGCGGCAGGCAAGGCATGTCGAGGCAAGGACTCCGCCGGAGGCGGCACCACCACCACTTGCGCCGCAGTCGGGATCGACCATAGCGGTGGGGGAAGAGAAGTGCATGGTGGTGGTGGAAGAGAAGACGGAGAAGTGGCAGTGGCGTGCGAACTTTCGACAGACGCGCCCACGTGACCGGCTTGGATCGCGTTCTGGTTCTCGCGCGTCGCGGTTGCGGTCGTCGCGGTTACGCTCGAAGGACTAGGAGGAGCAGGAGGTGGAGGAGAGCGAATCGCGTCGACGACCTTTACCTTCCTCCCACCCCCATTTCCCACAGCAGAAGCCAAAGCGCGCTCCAACCCCCGCACCAGCCCCGTCCCCGGGCCGAAGTTCACGATCTTCACGTCCACGTCCTCCTCCCCGATCGAAGAATCAGGAAGGGAGGAGACGACGCCGGCGGTGACACGATCCCAATTAACCGCCTGCGTGAGGATCATGTCCAGCGTCCTTTCCACCAGCGTTTCCCTCTCCTCTCCACTTCCACTTGCACCACTCCCAGCCCTCAACACCCCCCCGCTCCACGTATCCCGCACCCCCACCCTCAAATCCCCATACTCCGGGAACCTTATCCCGCGCCGCCGCACGTCCGCCAAGACGGCGTCGCGCACGGGGGACAGGGCGGGGGCGTGGTAGAGGGTGGAGAGGGTCGTTGGGTGGGGGGTGTATGCCTTGTTCGCTGTGCTATTAGATGTGGATGTCGAGTTAGAGGATGTGGTAGGGGAGTCGGAAGAATTGTCGGAAGAATCGAGCGAGGGAGAAGCAGAGGAGGTGGTGGGGATATGAGAAGCAGAGGTGGAGGATGGCGAAGTGAGGTATAAGGTGAAGGCGGAAAGAAGGGAGGGCCGGCCCGACACGGTGACGCAGGACGCGTCCATGACGGCTGTTATGTACAGCTGCTCCTGCTCTTCCTGCTCTTCTTTCTCGTTCAAGTTGCGAGAGGCGTTGTGAGGGCGGGAAAGAGTCTAGAAGAGAGGAAACAGAAAGACGTAAGGATTAGCATTTTGCTCGCGGATCCGGAGAGAAATTAGAAATAGAGTTAGAGGATAGAAGGTAGGAACGCGAAAAGCCACGCGAGAAAACCACACGACGCGGATTGAAAGCAGGAAGGAAGGAAGCAAGGAACGCGATTGAAAGGAAGGAAGAGCAATAGAAAAGCCACGCGAGAAGAAGAGGAACGCGAGGAACGACGAAGTTAAAAGCCACGCGATTCGCAGGAAAACCGATTGAAAAAGAAAGAAAAACCGATTGAAAAGAAAGGAAAACCAAAGCGCAAAAGTAAGTTGAACACAATTTGAACAAAAACAACGCACCTCCAAAAACGCCCTCACCAGCCCCCCCGCCTCCTCCCTCCCCGCGCCGAGGATCACCACGCTCCACGGCGCCTGTTGCTCTTCATCCTCATCCTCACTGTCATCTTCCTCGCCTATTCCTACTTCCCCATCGCGTTTCTCAGCGTCGGCGCCTGTCGGGTATCCTTCCTCAGCGTCTACTTCGTCAACCACGCGGCCTCCTTCACACGCCCGCGGATCAGTGTCATCCGTCCCTGCATGCAGATCCGCATCTTCTGCTCCACCTTCCCCATTCTCCTCGTGCATTCCTTTCGAGCGGGCCGACGCGCGCTCGTCATCGCCATCGCCTCGTTCCCCAGTATCGGAGACAGACGCGCGCTCCCGCCGCTGCGAAAGAGACCCGCGCCGCCTCTCCTCGACAAGTCGATTATTCGAAAGAAGTCGATTACTTGAAAGAACACCCGCCCTCCACCCCCCCGCCCGCACCCCCACCCACACCGCCACCCGATACGCCTGCACCGCGTGCCCAATATATGAGATGAGGTCGGGGGACGAGGCGGCGACGAGCGCGGGGAGGACGCCGGAGGAGAAGCCGAGGATGTTGCCTGTCGCGCCGATGGACTGCAGGGCGGTTGCGAAGGGTGCGGTATGTGTATGTGGGGCGCCAGTGAAGGTGGAAGTGGAGTTGTAGGAAGAGGAAGAGGAAGAGAAGTCGGAGGCAGAGGACTCAACCCACACAAGCCACCGCACCGCCTGCGCCAAAAACAGCGCGCTGTTCGCCAGGACGGGGTTCCTCGCATACCGCTTCACCTCCCCCTCCCCCTTCCCCTCCCCCTTCCCCTCCTCCTCCTTCTCCTCCCTATCATCTGAATCTAAAGCCCTCTCGATTATCGACTCCCGCGCCCGGAAGTCCGCTAGGTCGACGCCGACCAGCGCGCGTTCGGCGGCAGAGAGGGACGCGAGCTCGGCGTGGAAGGCTTCGTGGCAGGCTGTGAGGAGGGTGGAGCAGGATGCGAATGAAGAATGTGAGGAGGAATGGGAGGAGCACGAAGAGAGGGCAGCGGCGAACAGCTGGCGCAACGACGCGGGGGACGTGCCCTGCCCGGCGAAGAGCGGGATCGTCACCGTGCGCGTCGTCTTCATTATACCGGCTGCACCACTCGTACTCGTACCCGCGGAGGTCGATGTGGATGTTGTCGACGAGGTATCCATGAGAGTTGACTTGATTCAAGAAGCAAGTAAGCAAGTAGCGGTATGCAGTGCAGTTGAGTGCAGATGCAGTGATGCTGTGATCACAGTTGAAAGCGAATTCAAGTCAAGAGGGTATCCGTGTCTGTGGGTATATATAACAGCGCGGAGAAGGAGCGTAAGGTGGCGCCGAGATGGTAATAGCCCAGGCAGAGCGCGATGCACATCACATGACAGAGGCTGTTCCTGTAATCCAAGTGTTAGGCGGAGACGCGAGTGGGTCGAGGAACACAGAAAAGATAAAATCTAAATCTCGAATCTCCCATCAACACATCAATATCAAGTGTCCCAAAGTGGACAGCCTTCCCAAAGCGGACGGACAGCCGGACTCGCCCGGAGGCGCTGATCCCGGTTCGCGAATCGGGACATATACCCCCGCCGAGGATCTCATCACTGATCTCCATGTGGGTCCGACTGATACAACATCAGACAACATCCCGACCTGTCTGTCCACTTGTCTCCCCCGTCTCCCCCGTGGATGGCCGGTTGCATACAGTAAAACGCGCAGTCCGCACAGTCCGTTTCTTTTTCTCCTACACACCGCACTGCACATCCACATTCCAGGCTGTGTGTGTAGTAGCGCGTAATTAACCAACCACCCAAGTCACAGTGCCGGCGCACAGTGTCAAAACCGACTACGCACGTCAACCAAATCGAAAACATGATTGAGACTAAGTACATACTGATCCCCAGCTCAAAACGCCTCGACTTCCGCGGAACGCGGTCCTTCGCCATCCCGGACCACCAAAACCCACAATCAATCAAAAATCTCCCTTGAACTACATATCCTTCCATTTGTACCTCAAGAATCAGATTTTTGAGTGTGTTCGCAAAAAAGGCTCACCTGTTCTATTCGACTTTCTAGCAGCTGACGCCTACGCTTGCCAAGTTGCGGAATATGACGCAGGGCCAAGACCTTCCCGCCTCGTATACGCGCTTATAGGTGCCCATAAGCGCCCTTGCCGCCTAAATAATGCACACGCGCACCTCCCACGGCGACGGGCAGTGACGCAGGCCAAGACCTCCCGCCTCGACTACGCGCTCCTAGGCGCCGGGCTCTAACTTCTAAGCATACGCGCTCCGCGTATGTACGCGGCGCAGCTTTCATACACGCCCCGCGTATAGTATATATGTACGCGGCGGCGTAAATCCGCGCGTGTGCCTGCCTACCCGCGCGCTACCCAGGTCCCTACAGGTCCCTACACTTCCCACCGGCACGCAGTGCGCACCGCGGCGTAACTCAATACGCGTACGGGCCCACGGTGCACTCGGCAGGCGGCAGGCGGCAAGCGTTAGGCGGCAGGCGGCACACCATCTCCACAACGTAGCACCACTAACAATGTAACATACACACCCGTCGCGAGCCGGCAATCCTCCGTGGCCACAAGCTTCCAATGTCCACTCAGTCGCAACATACATAATCGATATCCTCTTCTCTTATCTACCCATGCTGCTATAGCTGCTGCTGCTGCGTTCCCGCCTCACTTGCGCCTGCCTTGGCCCTTGCAAGAATTATTATCTACGCGTAGATGTAGATGCGCGCGCAAGGCCTAGGTCGGGATTATCTATCTACGCGTACGATGCACACAGTCTCCTGCGGTGCGGCCTCACCCCGCACTCGCCCGCCATTATTTACCACGCCCAACCACGCCACCAACTTCCAAGACTTCAGTCTTCCATCAAGTTCAAGCAGGATTGATTAGGATTGATTTGAGCAGGACGATCGCTGATGTGCAGATCCCGGCTGCAAAGTTAGCGTTCGAACACTATGTAAGTTAGCAATCCGTATACGTGTAAGCCATCACCCTCTTTTCGGCAACTACCACAAACGATCTATCATTCGCAGCAGCCTCGTTCTGACGCGGCCTTCCTCGCTTCTCATTCCTCCTTCCTTGCACCGAGGCACTCGCTCGGCTCGGCTGGATGTCGCGCCTAGACCAACCGACGCCTCGCCTCCGAGTCGATTTTACCGGAGATCTCTATCCCGGTGAGCTGACTGTTCAACTGTTCAATACAGCGATGAATAGATGAACTGTTCGAACAAAGTTTCCAACAGCCAACAGCCAACTGTAACAGCCAACAAAGGAAGCAAAATCTGCGCCTCTAACATATACATAGAAGTGGTTATCGCAAACGCGCTCTCGGCGTCCACCGAGCTTTCGGCCTGAACTGGAAGGCGTGGGATGGAACGGGACCCGTGGGAAGACATCTCACAAAGTATTCCCACGGTTCACTTTCTCTGCATCTCACCATCCAGCCCGACGTCATACTTACTCGTTAGTATTAGCGGCAGCTTCGGACAAGCGTCGGCTGGATAAATAGGATAATTTGAATCGCTGACTAGAAAAGACACGCTCGCTCATCTCGGCTGGATGGAACGCGTTCATTCCATCGGCTAAGTACTAGTCGGCCGGATAAATACCCATCCAATACCAATTGCCCGCATCCGGACGGCGGGTTCCGTATCTACCCGTCTCCTCTCATTGAATTATCCGCAGACGAGATAGGACTCACAGACGAGATGGGACTAAGTACTGCAAGGACGGGCTAGATACGATTACGGGCATGCTAACATTTTGGCTGTGTGATCCATATACTGTACGGCGCTGTAGCAAAGGGAGATATGGAATCAAAGGGAGGCACCGAAGCGAGACAAGATAACGATGGCCAAGCAAGTGGTACCTACTACCCACAAGAAGCGAGAGGCTCCGTGCCTGCGTACTCTCTTCTTGATTGATATTTGAAGTGAAAAAAGAACGGCGGGGAGGACAGATCTACGTGCAGCATTGAGATTGCAAGTTCAACCTCAAAATCTAGATTAGGGCAACACTGTAACATAGACCGAGTGAGTATCAACGCTCGTTATCTGGTATTATCAGCACCACGCATACCGGTTATCGGCCGCGGGTACCAGCGCTCCATCGTCCCCGAGCCTAGACAGCAGGCGGCGCGCAGTGGGCTGTGAGCGCGCAGTGTCCCCGAAGCGCCCGGACACTTGCCGAAAAACCCGGACTTTTAGTCCAGCTTTAAGCGGAATGTGGAACGGATCAGGAGCTCCTCTCGAGTCCTCAGTCCTTTAATTAAGATTAAACTAGTCCTTTGCCCCTCTCAGCTCTCATAATCGAATTTCGAGTCGCTCTTCATCGAAGTATGTACATTCATTGTATGAGGTTTTTGCACACCTTCCCATCTAAGTAATTTACCGTGAAGTCTCCGACCCTTTCGAGGTGTAAGACCCCCCCCCCCCCCCCCCTTGGAGCCACTTTGGCGCATACGGTTGTGGAGCGGGTAGAGGTTCAAGCCAGAAGTAGAAAATGCCATCCTGAGGGGTACACTGGGTAAGGATCGACTCCATTCTCCTTCGAGTCATTTTGCACCACGGTGCGGTTCTTGATCCTTTGACAGGAACGAAAGAATCCAGAAGTGGAAATGCTGTGTATTGTTACAGAGGGGGAGAAACAGCCAGCTCCAAGTCGGTGTTTACTACTGTACTATTAAGTTCAACTCGACAGTCACGGGTCACAGGCACCCTTGTCGGTGTCGAAATTTGGTTAATGTCACGTGTCAGCCCACGGTAGTGTCGAATTGGTCCCACGATTCGAAAAAAATGCAAAAATTCTGCTGTTGTGTCGGTACCTCTATTTATAGTCAGTAGAGCTGTGCGGGTAGGACTTTTTGCTCAAATCTAACTGAAATGCATCCGAAGTGCGGGTTTGAAGGGAAATTTGTGGGCAAGAGGTTTATAACTGGTCGGAAATTTATGTCTAAAAGCAAGATTGGGCTGGAATTCTCATTTTTGTCGCCTCCAGCTTCAGGAATTTCCCTCCAATTTCTGAAGCAGGGAAATTTTCGGAGGCGTGTCAAAATTTTGCCCCTGGTCACGGTCACCCCACCCTGTTGTCGAATGTCGAATGTGGTTCAAATTGTCACGGGTCACACCCCGTGTCGAATTGAACGTAATAGTACAGTACTACGTGCCTTTGATGGAGCGGGGATACTTCTTTGTTGATGGAATCGGGGCCTGGGGATCAGGCAAAATCTGTCGCCCCCTCAAGCTCGCATCGGCAGAAGGTCTCGTAGGGGGTGTAATCCAGCGGACGAGTTTAGCCACCAAATACTGCCGCGGCCCAATCAAATCCCGAACGCCTCGCACCAACCAACCGACAACGGGGATCATACCGGCAACTTGTACTTTCCCACGGTTCGATTGCTTTTTTTTCTCACCAATATCGGGATCACCCCGACCTCACTATGTGTGTCAGAAACAGGGATGTGGACAGTCCAATACTCCTGCGAGGCACCATCGAGGTTCGACAGCGAAGGTTCAACCTCAAACTACAGCTACGTGGGCTCAACAGCCCCAGTCCGTAGACGTCGAATGCATTGAGTCTGGAGCCCCTTTTGCAATTTCTCAGAAGCATCGCCCTACGCACATACCCTTCTTCCTTGAACCTCGGGATTCTATCCAAAGATATACCCCACATTTAGGTCCGTCGGGGATCAAACCGGCAGTCGAAGTTTCCCAGGGTTCGATGGGTGTAAGTACTGTTTTCTTTTCGACTACCATTTTTGGCCGTGAACGTGTTCTGCGGCACTCCATCATTGGCATTGCCTTTTTTCCTCTCTAAATCGGCCTTGGAGCTAATCACAATCCAGAATAGAACGGCTCCAGCCTTTGAGACCCAACTCAATGCCGAGCTCGTCGGCACTGCAAGCAGAAATAAGGGACAGCAACCAGAGTCCACGAGCAGTGAGCACTGGAGACGTCAGTTCTCCCATTCATTACATTCATTACTCCGGCTATGTTATGTACGATGAGAGTCTCGCCCCCCATCTGCTCCTTCAAGGCTTTTTTGACACAATGGGATCCGGGCTTCTGCAGAGGCACAGCCTTACGCACCTACACTGTGTTCCCTGCGTCCAATCTTCAATTATCCAAAATCCAGATTGCGATCAATGTACCTTGGTCCTCAGGAAACAGGAGAGACGTGTACTCTGACGCGACTCGCTGAGTTCGTATCCGAGTGCAGGAGGGATAAGATAAATGCTTCACCGGTACCTCGGACTCGGGGTCACCGACATTTATTTATTGAACTTTATTCTACAAGTCGGAGATGCACCATAATTTGCACCAAATTCGTTATCAGCATCCAGCTCCACTCTCCATTATTCAATATTACCATTAATAATCGGCGGGAAAGACTCCCACCCACAGCTTCGCCATCCCACCCGCTGCTGATCGAGCTACTCATTCTCCTTCAAGCTTTTTTCCACATCGGATTTGATACTTCGGGAAGCCCCGAGGGCATTCCTCCGTGGTTGCATCCTCCCAACATTTAATTTGGCCGAATCCATCCATCAAGCGAAGCTTCTCCCGCCCTCGATTTGGAACGGGGTGGTGTGGGAATCGCTTGTCGGCCGAGGATGGTTTGATGCAAAGTCGAGTCGGACCCACAACCGACTCCGAATTCCCGAGTCCGGCTGCAGAGACAAGATAAGATAAGTAAACCGCAACTGTTCCTGGCGCCCATACCCGTCCTGATTCCTGAACTGAAGTGATCCCACGCTTGATTCATTAATATTTTTCAGCAACCGCGACTGGAACAGTTTCGAACGTTTGTCGCCGCCCTAGGTCTAGCAGCGCTTCTTCGAAATTGATTTGATGCTGATGTCAGGTCGGTGGGGAGGCACTGAGCGCCGATCCGGTAACACTGGTGCTCCGAGCCCGGGTACGCCGTGGTCTCTCTTCCGTGCGTGCCGGCGTCCATTCATATCCATGCATCCGATTATTTGTAGACGCGAATCCATGCGACTGATACGGTCAACCACATCTCACCTTGCGGCCGGCGTACAGGGTAGTCGACACCCGACAAGTACGCCTCCGACTCAAACTCGGAGTCTAGAAGCACCGAAGAGTACACAGATGTGTGCCTCAGATAATCAATTTCTCACCCCCAATTTCCGTCCTGCCCAACACTTCCCAAGCTTCCTTGTTTCATTTCTTATCCACTGGCAGCCAAACATCGGCCGTGATTTGAAAGATATTAAAATTCAACAAGGCCGTTCGAACCGCACACAGAACCCCATACTAAAACTGCAGGTTCACCCCAACACAAAGCACTGCATTGAAAGCCTTGCCAAGTATGAGTTCACAGAATAGATGCTTACCCGCCTTCCCATCTTTTAATTTCTCCTTCGAGGATTTTTTCCACATCCTGATTCTCCTTCTGGTCCTTTTTGCACATCGGGGTTTCGCAGAGGAAAAAAAAAGAAGATGCATTGCCACCCCCACGGGCGACCTGCCTGCTGTGCGTTCATCTCAGGCTTTGCCAGAATCCATCGAACAAAAGGCAATCAAGAACAAGTGGAGTGTAGCTTCTGCCGGCTGCTCACGCAGATGTCGTTGGCGGGACCGAGTTGCGGGAGGGACATCCTGCCAGTCCAACAAGCTCAATCTGCGGTAAGTATGCACACTACCGCCAGGGAGAGGCGGAACGACTCCATCAAACGAGGCTCTTTAATTCAAGAAAGAGATCTGGATCCAAACAAAGACTGATGGCTCGTTGAAGACCGGCACAAAAAAAAACATCTCCGCGCACGCGACGAGGTTTTGAATGTCTCAATAGCAACAATTGACAAGCTCAAACCAAAACCCCGTCAGCCCTGAGAGATATAAATGCCACGAAAGTAACGATACTTACCAATCTCAGTGCACCTCGTTACTTTCCCCTTCGAGCATTTTTTGCACATCGAATTTCATCATTCCTGTTGAAGCCAGAATCAAAAGGGCCCCCACCCCCGGGTCCGACTTGCCAGCCACACGTCCTTTCTTATCTTTTACCATAATCCATCCATCCAACGAAGCACCAGCGCGGCTTCTGCGACCTCACTCAATGTTGATTTGCGCACGGCGACGTAAAATGTCCTCGTTCCGGCACGGTGTGTGTGGGAAGGAGACAATGGGAGGTGGGTAGCCGGCGGTTAGCAAACGGGGTTGAATGCGCCCACCGTACGGTCCGTACCCCTGGGCGCCCTGTCGAAGCACCCGGAGGTAAGCGCATGTAAGCGTCTTCCAAGTTGTGCTCGGAAGCGATGTCACTTTGATGCCCGCTTCGCCCGCCTCGGGTCGTGGCGGCCCCGCCGGTAGCCGCGTCGTAGGCTTGTAGAGGTTTGTATTGCATGAACGCGACGCGAGGTCGGTCTCCGGTTCGAAAGAAATCGGAATATCGAGTATTGATTGATAAATTCAACACAACATGTTTCCATCGCACGCCGACGCCGCCGTCCGGTTCTATATCACGATACGAGCCGACGTTCGGGAGATTTTCTCCCGAACATATTTCGTATCATTATAATCATTCTTGGGTGTATCGACTGTATCTATTCATTCGTTTGGTCAAGCGTTTAGGACTCTTCTATTCATTGTATATTAGTTAGGGCTGTTTCACTTTATCCCCACTACATTCCAAACCCGTGGATGGCGCGCCGCATCTCAGACACCCAACGCGAACCGACGTCCGGGAGATTTTCCTCGTATACATATTTCCTATGAGTGTAATTATTCATTTCTCGGGGGACTTCTATTCTACGTCAAACATATTTAGTTTTAGTGTCGGAACTCCAGACTGCACCCACCGCAATTACCTGGCGATGCCGCATGCGCCTGTTGAAGATCAACATCAAAGTAACGATTCTCATTCCTGATGTCTACCATTTCAACTGCTTCAAGTGATTGATCAGGGTTGATTTCCACCCCACGCGACAGATACAGAGAGTCGACCCGAGACTACCAGTTGCGTTTCTACGACTGTAACGTCACGACAGGCACGTCCCGGCTCTCTGGGTGAGGGCGCACGCGAGCCTGTCCCGGCTCTCGACCAGGCACGACGTTGATTGTCAATTGACGCTGTATCTTATATATTCACCCTCGGTAGCACGGCTGGACGACGTCCTGCCAAATATTTGTGTTCGCAGGCGCTTCAAGTTGCTCGTTGTAGGCGCGCTAACTACGGAATTCCATTCGCAAGCGTTCAGCGCCGATGTTCAATTAGAAACCGCCACCGTCTAGCAGTCCGTTTTAGGACCCGCAAGCGGTGAACTACTCACATTGCGCGTTGCGCGCGGCCTGAAGCTGGCATCGGGTGGGAGATTGTTCGTACAGGTTGTAGAAATTATCCGTCGGGATAATTGTTCACACGATTGTGGGACAAGGTGTCGATAGACGCACAGCTTCGGAACTGGAGGGAAATTGACTTTCGTAGTGCGCGATGCCCGACGTCGACCAAGTTACTGCTTAATTATTCGCGATGCTGACGACTGTTATAGGATTTGACCAGGCTGATAAATTATTGCAGATGAGCTCTTAATTCCCAAAGTTTGAGGTGTGTTTTATCGGTGTTAATGTGGTGCTTGTCACTACTCTCAGGAGAAAGAAGCACTTGCAAGTGCGCGCCTCTCCGTCCGAGGAAACAAATGTTCGAACTTCCTCATGATCAATGCTTTTGAACCCCGATCGATCATTGATGCCGGCGATCGCCGGAGTGGCACTGCACCGAGCTTACCGGCCGGTGGCTCGATCTTCCGTTTCCCGATTTCTCCCGCCGCGGCGGCCGATCATTCTTTCTTTGACTCGACCTTCATGCAACTTTCTGACTCGACCCGCATTCAATTCTCACTGTGGTTTGCTTGGTTTCATCTGGGAAGCCCTCTATGTAACATTCGCAGTGCTCGACGCTCCATTCAGTCTTCCGCGGTGGTGCGCGCCGCGCGGCGGGATTTCTTGTTTTATGACTCCAGATTATTCACCGTCCGCGACGCGGGTATCTCAAGATACGTGGGGGAAATGGATTAATCTTCTGCACTACACGTTACCCGGCGCCTAGGTGATGTGGGTGCAGTGCTGATAACCGTTTACAGCTTTTCGGATAGAGCTGACGACTGTCTGGACGGTTTCTAGGCGGCAATTGCGCCCGATTTCGGCACGCCCATCTCATCATCCAAAGTCGGCCAGGGGAAATCCAGGGCACCCTCGAAATTTGAAATCAACGGTAACACGCTAGCGACACTGGGAATCCTTCGCTGGTGGTGTGAATCGGTGGGTGTTTCAAGTGACGTGTATCGTCTCTCTGCGATGACTTTGAAATGATGATCTCCCGCTGTGAGGGCCTTGGCGGGAGATGTCCCCACGCTGATAATTATAGCCTAATCTTATGGCTTTTCCCCATAGCTGTCGGCGAGAAATTGGAATGAGTCGAGGGGATATGCATTTATGGAGCCGTCGCACATAATGCATTCTCTCGAGCTTAGATGTTGTAACTTGTAAGCGGCTATTCACACGTCCTGTTATTAAGCCTGATGTGTTCATCTAGCATCCAAGCAAGACATGCTGTCGTCGGGATACGCGTGAATCTACATTTAACACGCGGGCGAAGGACTCATGAATTCATAGGTTTCCGCAGTCAGACTCCAAACAAATTCAAAAAATTGGTGGTCGCAACTTGTGGTGGAGCGATTGGATCGCATTACTCGGCAGCTATAAAGAGGCGACAGTTTGCTAACGCATCTCACAGTCCTCACATTCCTAACATCTTTGACGTTCCTCCCATTCCCAATTTAATTCACCATGGTCCGCTTTTCCCAGTTTATTGCTGCGGCTTCCATAATTCGCCGCTGCCAGCGCGGACCATCTTATCGCTCTCAAGAACGGCTGCGCTTCCAAGACCATCATCCCGTCTTCCACGCCGAGGATGGGACTACGCGATCCCTGTCCGCAATTAGCAACAACTACAGGTTTAGAAGCTGTATGTACGTCGCGACATCTTTTACTTCAAGTGTTTTGCATCTGCAATGATATATATGCATGCCCGATGGCAAGTATATATATCTCATAATACAAAATGATACATCTATTCATCCTCCAGGGGCTGGATGTCTTCTGCTCGTGCAGGTATGTTCTACGCATTACAGTTCCGCTACCAATCTGTCTGACTCAACGGTGCAGCTTTGAGTTCGTGGCATTGCACAACATAAACATAAAGTTGTTCGTAAATTAACCTTCCTCAAAGCAACCCGAACTTCAGACAGTGTGCGCGGTGCTTCCTGTCAGGCAACCTCTCACGCGTCGATGGCTTCAACGCCGGCATGGATTTCAAGTTCTCCGACTCAAGCTGCGCGGGCAACTCTTGCCTCCAGGTAGGCTCGTGATATCTCAACTTCATTCTCGGTCGACGTTCACCTCCAGACTTGCGATGGGAACCATGCGTTCTCCGACCCGACTAATGGCAGCCATATGTCTTGCTTGAGCTCCTATGTCTTTCATACAAACCCATTTTCACAGCCTCGCTCCGCCAATGCAACACCCCCGATGTTGGCATGACGTTCGTCCTGATTTTCATTTCATTTGATAAAAAGCTAACGCCCGCGATGCAGTGTTACATTCTCTTGTTGACCGGCGGGCTGAAGCCGATCTTGCAAACGGTTGTCAGTACCATAGAGTTCCAATTATGTAATGTTGTACTTTTAAGTAAAGAGCCAAGTAATCCTTGGACGCAGATTGTGTGGCGCGTCACCGGGAATCCACCTACCAATTCTGGTAACGGTCGGCTTGGAACGTGGCCTAGCTCGAAGATGCTTATTTTAAGGGCCAGACTTTTCAAGTCGCTACCTAATCGCGACCTGTGTCCATACTTGTTTCCATCGTGGCATCAACAAGTACCATAATTGAACATCAAGACACATATTTTCCTAAGCATACCGCACAGTAGCCGTGCGTGTTTTAATCGCCCTATCGCGACTTACATGTTCCATGATTAGGTCGGTGCAGTTCAGAAATCTATAGAAATCTACTATCTAGCTCCATTCCAGGCACGGTTACGCGCCACGGACAAACACTGGTATGGCCAGATCGCTATTCATTTGCCCCCCCCCCCCCCCCCCCCCCCCCCCTTCCACCCTGCATTTGAACAACATAACAGTTCCACCGTTCACGGTAGCGGCCTTCATTTTTACGCCCTGGTATTGTGGGTCACATTAACATCCAGGAACACATGGCATGGTCGTAGGAACGAACACAGCCCGTTCGTGGACGGAAAGAAAGCGGAACCGCCCGCCTGGGCGTCTCGGCTGACGCATGGCGGAATTTTGCGTACTGCATCGGATGTTCTCCGGCGGCCGCGCGGTCCCACTGACCGTCTTCCCACTGACTGCCGTTCGACGGCGCACACTTTTTGTTAAAAAAAATTGGACTCAGGCTAGCAGAGATTAGCGCATATCCAACGCCAAACTTAATATCAGTTCAACCCAACTAAGAAGTTCTGCTTGAGACTCTGAAGCTGAGCCCGTTGTTGAAGCAACTACATTTATTATCATACCATACTTTGAACATAACATCCTATCAATCATTCTGCATTGGCACAGCGCAGTCTGCAAGCTGAGAGAGCGCCGATTACGCGACAAAAGAAACGGATAAAGTCCGCACCTTGTCAAATTGTGACTCTTCCGTGCTGTATTTTCAACGGATGTTTGAGCTCCAACCGAGGTTGTTGAATCAACAGAACATTTGCCGAATTGAACAGAATGACATGGCTTGAAAATAGCCATCAACCATACGCACAACCGCAGATGATATCCGCTGGACGCACAAAAGATCTGCATGCTGATCCTAGGAAATCTGTAGCCGATCTCAGCCAATCTCATTGCCAAAAAGGCAGCGCGGCGCGTGGCGCGTGCTGCTTGACTAGTACTCGCTAAATAATGATCATTTTCAAAAAATGCGGTTTCGTTTGGATCAAAATCTGATATCTTATGTACGGCCGGCACCGGGTGGGGTTACCGCGTCGAAGATCTGCACTGCCAATGGATATCGATCCGATTGCCAAGAAGAAGAAAGAAAGGATACCGCCACAGAGCGCCGCAACTCCTGGCAGTGTACTCCTCCGGCAGGGAATAGCCATGAGACTGCACCCTGCAAGCGATTGCCGCCGGCATAGCAATTTCGTTGCATCATCGAATCAAATCGAAATCAGATTAAGATGCGAGGGCGCGGGCCGGCTACCGTTTTTCAACATGAAAGCGCGGTACGAGCTCATTAGAAGCTGCTGTCGGCCCAGGTGCTTGGACCTTTCATTACCAGTTGTTGAGAACTTTGTTTCATAGAGATGAGAAGCTGTCGAGCTGCGTTAACTGTCGACGTGCCGAGCAGAGCAGTTGGACGCGTAACTTGATGCTGTGATTTGATGATTCATGGGATGAATGGAAGAGAATGTAAGCCTTAAAAATAGGTAAAAATGTGCATTGGCAGTCTTCGAATGATGAGGAACAGCGTGCTTAAATGGATGCCCCATCTAATTACCATATTTACACAAACTGCCTACAAGCTCATTCTAGGGTCGTTCACAGTTCTCCTTTTTTCTTCCCTTTTTCTTTCCCTTTTTTCCTACTTTTTGTTTTCCTTCGGTTTTTTTCTGGATTTTTTTTCCCTTTTCAACTTAGGGATGTAAAAAGGGTAGAAAAGGGAAGAAACAGCGACCCTAGGTGCAAAACTGATTGAAATGGGAGATTGGTGAAACGAAAAAGGGAAAGAAAAAGGGAGAACTGTGAAACCCCCCTCCGGGTTTCCCTTTTTTGCTTCCTTTTTGTTGTCCTTTTTTCATTCTTGCTGGTATTTGTGGTGTCCAATCGCCCAATAACTGACCTACAAGGGTGGGAGGTACCCAGTATAGTCCTGCTGTCAAATTGTGCTCGAATCAATGTAAATATATTGTATATCCTTGTTCTGGTTCAGCAGGGAAAAGGGAACAAAAAAGGGAGAAAAAAAGGGAAGGAAAAAGGGCAGAGAAAAGGAAACTGTGAATAACCCTTCTGCAAAAGCTCTCTAGACCCCATGGAAAGCCGTCGGAACTTACCGTCTCTGGGAGAGCTGTTGAACGCCCTATTTAATCTACTGATGTGAACAGTTACTTTAGAATCACGAGGAACAGCGCGTGCGCCGTACTTTTGCTCTTCAACAAGCGAGGTAGAAACTCACTTTGTAGGTGTCCAGGTGCGTTGCGACGAGTGCCAAGGAAAGCACTTAGGTGCGTCCGTTGATTTTCTGATCCAAGCATAATGGGCAGGGGCCTTCGAATGCTGTGGCATGGCGGGCATCGGTGGCTCAACCGAGACCGAGAGAATAATTCGTGGCCGACTGTTCGCACTGTGTATTGCCACATGGTTCAATTCCAAACCATAGCCCGAACTCCTTCAAATGGCGAGGAAGGGCGGACATGTGTGTGCTCAGGGGAGTCTTTCGCGTGTTGTCTGCCGATTTTTGAGTTTTTCCAGATGAAAGCGAGGTATGAGCTCATTAAAAGCGTCTACCCACGTGCGGCCGAGCTGCGAGCAGTGCGGAAGCGATTTAGAAGCTGTTGAAACTCGGGGTGCGTCAAGAGTATAGGAAGCTGTTGAAACCCGAGGGGCGTCGCCACAGCTTCTCGACTAACATGGACCGATGGATACGGCAACTTGAAGTGTGACTGCAGTAAAGAAATGAGAATGAAAATAAGTTCTCTGCCCCCAATCTACCGCAGTAAATTATCTTACCACCTGTAACTTTGAGTGTGGTCGTCTTAGATCTAAAGCGTATCAATTATCTTGAGCATGCGGGAATGAGTTGAAAAAGTTAAACATCGCGGCCGCGTACATAATCTGCCAGCATCGCGGCCGCGTGAATTCCCCGCACAGGTCCAACCATGCGAGTCCCGCTTCGAGGCGGTTTCATCTAGACACGTTAAGGATCGCGAGAAACTGTTAGTCACCGCAGCGACTCGTCACTGCAACCCTTTGTATCTTGCGTGAAGAAAAGGCGGTGTGGCGGTAGTCCGGTTTCTCCACACCATCCGCACTACAAGGTACTGCCGGCGCATTCAACACCGCCGCGTGTACGAATCGCACCACGGTTCTCGGATTGTCTGCAACCGGAAAGCGGTTGCCATTTTGTAGCAGATATTGGATAAGAATCGCATTGGAGTCAGAGGCGTTGCTAGGTCATCTGGTTGTGGTTGAATAATTGGAAGGATTAAGAAAATTGATATCAAGAGTCGGACGAGAAAACTGTGCCGTCATCCCACTTTTTTGCAGACTTATTTTTACTCCAATCATAGGGTTCGCGGTATTTTTACCCCGCCGTGGGCAGGCCTGCAGTATTTTTACCGCAGTGTGGGCAGTATTTTTACCACAATTGCAACCAGTCATGTATTTTTATCGCGCGCACAAGGGCCACGGCCATGACATGGCCAGCACGGCATTCACGATGCGATGCCAGCCGCCGCCAGTCGGCTTCGTACGCGGCACCTTCCTTGAGTACAAGCTTCTAATGATTCTTCACGCGGATCACTTTACCTGGGCCCTATACGAAATCGGAGCGCTGTAGCTTTACACTGTAGCAATGGGTGTACGTTAAACTCACAAAATGTACGTTGGTAAAAACACCATGATAGAGTAAACACGGAGTTAACGGAATGCTTAAAGAAAGAAATTGTGGTTCAGTCTCCACACATGCACCAACTGCGTAATGCGCGATCCACGGACTGCGGGAGTTGCACCGCGCAGAGTGGAATTTTGACCGACGCTGCTGGTCGGCTTTGCGGGCGACCCGAGAACGTTGGAGTCAGATTACTCCGAGTCTGGTACGCCGGAAAAATCCTGGGGAGAGGGAAGTCTAAGCACAAAGCGCATTATTTTACCCACAGTACCCTTGCGGACCCCGCCACTGATGCGGACCCCATCATCGTCAGGACCCGAAACCTGGCCGCATTTAGTAGGGTCGGCATTGCAAGCCAAAATTAGTTGGGTCCTCCGTTGTTGTGTATGGGCGTGAGTGGAATCAGCCGCGTACGGCAAAGTCAATTCGCTGATCACAGAATGATACGGATCGAATTTGGGCATAAGATGGATAGCGTTATCCTTGAAGTTTGACAAAGCGCTCAAATCATGGATGACATTTGAACCCAACATTTCCAGCAGAAGTTTGGGCGAAGCAACTGGACCCGGAGCTGGAGCTGATCCTGACTGCTAGGAAGATAATAATAGGTAGGCGCTGTGTTTTATCTATAGTTTTAATTTATTCTTGTGGGTGTCTTGAACCTTGCCCGACTGCGCCCAAGGACCCTAGCCGTAGAAACACGTGTTCGGTGGGGATTTTCTTCCGGTGGCGGTTTAGGACGATGGCGGTGCAGTTCATTTGCTTCCTGATAGCCGGTGAGCACGGTTTTTGGTTTCCGCCCAGATAAACATGGCACTCACCGTGATCCTAGTCTTCTCTGTGATTTCAACCTTAAATATACCTGACACAGGCCCAACAATGGTTCCCCGTTTGAATTTCTGACATCGACAGGACAATCAATCGTTTAACGGCCTCGATCAGTTGGGTTTCCCAGATATTTCCCCATCTCTAGATCCCCATGGTCTTGCCGTGATAAGACTCTAGAAATCATTTCCCCGTTTCGTAACCCCATCCCTCCTTGGGCGACGTTGCTTTCTTCTTCTTCGGCTGGGGCGGGTACTTACATATACCTGCCTCTTGGCGAATGTTAAGGATCCGGCGTCTGCACACACAATCCTCTTTATGCCTGCCACCACCATCGACGCCAGCGAGAAATCCCAATCCCGGATGCGTGCACACAAGGGAAACGTCCCCTCCCTGCCGCAGACCAAATACTGCTCTCTGTGCCCCGCAAAGTTCACCCGAACAACGCATCTGAATAGGCATCTGCGGTCTCGTATGTGGCAAGAGCGCTCTGGATCCCACCAGCTTCTGACAGGTCTCTCGCAGATACGAATGAACGACTGCACAGGTGCAACGTAAGTCGCCGGATAGTCTCCCGCCGATCGGTGATAACCTCCTCACAGATATGTAAAAGCGCAGAGTTTACGCGCAGTGATTTGCTTACTCGTCATAAACGGACCTGTGGCCAGTATGTCCTCGATATAATTGATGAGGGACAGGATTTGACGAAGATTTGCTTGCAGAAGTGTTAATCGATCGCGGCGAAAGTCTTGCGAGGTACGCCTAATGCTTTACCCTCAATCGCGAGTCCCGTTCAACGAGACAATGCTAGGCCTGCGCCGAGTCTAAAATCAAGTGTAATCTTGAATACCCCTGCGCCAAATGCACGTCCCGAGGCCGTGAATGCATCTTCCAAAACGATCCAGAGGAATCGCGCAACAAGAGCAGCTCCAAAGCGGCTTCTCGAAAATACAGCGCTTCGCCGAAGCCAGCGGACGACTCCCGCTCTACCACCCCGCCCCCACAGGACCCATCAAGCTCGCGAACACGTAGCAGCTCACCTTCGTCGCTTTCACTCAACCTCCCCGCCCTCTCAGAGTCCGGCTCTTCCGACTCCTCTATCCATTCCTCTCCTCGCTCGGAGGGTTTCCAGACCTTCGACGAGCAATTCGACTTTCCGTTCGTCGGACTCTATGACGATCCGAACCCGACACTATCTCCTTTCGACCAAACCTTATTCCCATCGCCTGCATTTATATCCTCGGCGACGGCGGCGGGTCTTGACGATTCCAAGGCGGACTCTGGTGGTTCGGATGGCGGCCATCCAGCACCGCCAATACCGCTCTCCGTGGACCATGACATGAACTTGTTCACGTCGCTCCTGCAAACACCAGACCCGCCGCCCAGTGCGGCGGGCGCTGGTTTCATGTCGCAGCCTACGGTCACGCTTGATTGTCTCGACGCGATCGACATGCGGTGTATGTCCGGTCCCAGCTCAGCAGAGCACATCACAAACACGTATCGTACGTTCTCCCACTCATCGCCGTGTCAACATCTTCTGAGCCCATTTCATCAGTGCATCTGTTCTTCTCCCGGTTCCTGGCGCAGGTGCCGCTCATACATGCTCCGACGTGGAACATGGAAGACACACCGCCGATCCTGGCGCGAATTTTCCACGCCTGCGGCGCGCTGTTCGTCAAGACATCCGAGGCGGCGGCTTTCGTGGCGGAGACACTTACTTCCGTTACCGCTGAGATCAGTGTGGAATTCAGCACGGTGAGAGCCGTCTGTCAAATACGAAGTCGCCGTCTCAACATCTACTGATCGCTTGATCAGGTAAACGAGACAAGCGCTGATTTGCATGTGTCGCGCCACCATACGCATCTGATCCTGGCGCTTGTTCTTCTGCAGACGATATGTCTCTTCCGCCGTGAGGGCGCTGCATTGGCGCCGACGAATGATGTGCAGCATCATGCAATGCTCGTCGCAGTTAGTGGTCCCCATCGATCTATCCCAGCAAGCGCGAATGATTGACGCATTCTTTTTACCCACAGATGATACGGCAGACGGGGCTGATCAGGCGCGTTGGGTCATGGACCGCTCCCGATTGGAGCGACCCCATTACGATGGAGGCGGCTTGGACAGAATGGGTCAACTTTGCCACAATCAAACGGTGCGCAGCGAGTGCATCAGTGTTGGTTGAATTTATTCTGATTCTATTTTCAAACGATCTATCAGAGCTCTGCTGCTCGCATACTTTCACGACTGCTGCCATTGCATGTACTCTGCGTCGCCACCGGCTTTTTCGCCTGCGGAGCTCGACGTACATCTTCCGTGCGATGATGCGCTGTGGCGCGCACGAACCGCCGCAGAGTGGTTCAGAACCGCGCACACACCAAGCCCATATGGCGTCGGGGTGGCCCGTCTTTACGGCGTCAGCATGCAGCACGCGCTCACAACACTTGCTAAGCCAACCAACCCTTCCGCATCCCCAGACGAGACAAACACGCGCCTCGCGCTCACGCCATTCGCGCTTTTCCTCCTCATCCACACTGTTCTGCGCAATATCTCCGTCGCGCAGCGCGCGCCCCCACCCGGCGGGTGGTCGTGCTTCGCCCTCGTTGCGGCACCGGGTGTCGTGGACGCGAATTTCACCTTCCGCACGCAGGTGGTGCTGGACAACTGGCTCCAGCTATGGCTCACGAGTCCCGAGGCTACGATGCCGCAGGCGACCGGCACCACACAGGAACCGCCGTTCGTGTGCAACTCGCTCCCTTTCTACTGGCTTGCGCAGGTGTCGCTGTGGGAGACGTCTGGCACTGGGCCCGTGTTGGATTTGGCTCCATATCATTCAAACTTGAGCCCAGAGGTGTATGGGAATGCGGTTGGGCCGCTTCGTTCGATTCTGAACTCGAACCAGGCGGATCCGGAGGAGTCTGGAAACACGGGAAGTTTGTTGGAGGAGATGGCAGTTGACCTGGCATTGTAGGACTGCGGACGGACTGACTGTTGTTTAGAAGAATCCATATGTATTCATAGCCAATGTAGAGTACACCATGTATATTTGAGGCTGGTAGAGGAGCATACTATCTCATCTGGCGTTGAACGCTCTCAGGTTTGTGTGAACCAACTAAAACAGTTATGCGCTTAGAAGAATTCATGTGAAACGAGTAGAAGATCTTGTGAGAAGTAGCAATCCATATTGTGCTTCAGACTGACATTCACCCCTCATGATCGTGCACCTACTATCCGGTATTGTCGGGTCTGCCTCAGAACATCTCTGAAAGTCAGGGAATTGATGCATTGGAAAGATAGACACTACGTAAATAGCTCTACACTACGTAAATAGCTGCCCCAAAAATACCTAGGACTACACCACGCGGGAGGCTGGGAAAAGTGGCGTTAATAAATGATGCAACAATTGGGAGGATAGATGAGGAAAGGGAGCGAAGGTCTCATCAAATAAAGAGTGTCGTCAATCCCGCCAAAACGGGTACCGACTCATTAAATCAGTTTATATTTACAATCTTCGACCCGCAGTGTGGATTGTGGATACAAGAGATAAGCATAAGACTCACCGAAACCATCGTCTCCGAACCCGCTCCATCGAGAAAGATTGAAACCCGTCAAAAGGATCTGTACCAGCGGTAAAATCGACATACCGCGGCCTGGGAAGGTAGCCGCGATATTTCCTAGAACTGGGTTCGTCTTGAAGAACAAGTGACCCGGGGGGGTCAATTGGCACTGAGTCGACGGTAGTGAATCTGCGTCCACCAGCGTGGCATTTCCTTCGAGGGTTTGAAAATTTTCATCAAAAGCCTTTATAGGCGGGCGGAGTTTGAATTTCCCGCACGGACCAGGCACGTGCGAAGTGGAGTTTTGAGTCAGCCACTTGTAAATCTGACTTGCTCTTGACCACCATGCCCGTTGAACTCAAAGGAAGTTGCCATTGCGGCGCCGTCAGGTTTAGTCTTCAGTCCAGCACCCCGGTTCCTTACCAGGTTTGTTCTAACGAAAATCGGTGGCGCCTTCTCCCGGAGTACTTATGTTGTCCAGCTCTGTGTTTGCTCGATCTGTCGTAAAGTTGGAGGCGTGGGCGGCTCCGTCAACCTCGGTGGCCACTTTGAGACGCTGAAAATTGAAAGGGGGAAAGAAGATATTAGGTCCCAGCTTAAACCCTTTTCTTCTACATCACTGACCGTGGCGACAGTGTGTACAAAGCGGTAATGAACAGAGATACGCCCGAAGAACATATCGCGTCGTCGGAGCGCCATTTCTGCTCCAAGTGCTCGGCTATGCTCTGGGTGTATGATAAGAGCTGGTGAGATCCATCTTCCATGAGGGTATGTATTGCTCAAGATAGGACTATTGTGCGCAGGCCCGAGTTGGTGCATCCATTTGCTTCCGCTATCGATTCTCCTCTTCCGGTCCCTGAAAAGATGGTATGTTGAGCACGGGCTCCTCGGGTATAAGCCGAGATGACTGAATTATTATTTTTGTTCGTCCAGTGCTGTGTCAAAGCCAATAGCAAACCGGATTACGTGCGACTCCCCGCCGGACCCATGGAGGTATACGACGATTATGGGCCTGAATCGCTCGAGAGCTGGCACAAGAAGAATAAGTTGTTCGTGGAATAAACATGCTAATACGAGTAGGCCACTACGCCACTACTGTATCCGCAAATTCGTACCAGCCAACCAACAATTCTGCTTCTGTCCAACCATGATGCGCCACTGGCGACCCGTTCAACGATGGCGTTAATGCGTCGGCAATGGCGCTATCGGCGTATCGGCTTATCCATCCACAGGCGCTCGGTTTTCTACGGGAGACTTTTTATCTTGTCTTCGACGATGGTCCTATCTGCCCGCCGCTGGATGAACTCCTTGCTCCAACTACCCTAAGTATTCCCGAACTCAAATAATCTGTTAGAATATTACAACATCTCCTCGGTTACCGGATCGTAGGCGCTCATTAAATGGCATCCATCTTCCTGAGAGTCACTGACATTCCCCGTTCGGATCGATCCTCTCAGCCAGCTCAGATACAACTACGCCCACTGCAGCGTCGGGCTCCGGTTCTCATCCAGGAGGTTTCATGTTCGTGCCTGGCGCCCGACCGAACTGCTATCCGATACGCGTTCAAATCTACTTCTGTACTACAGTCTCAACGTGGTTAGCATCTGACAGGATGAATGGCTTGGGATCACCATTCCTATCGGCTGTGTCTGCCAGCCTGTAATTTTCCACGAAACAACAATCTGTTGAGCTCCTCAAGCGAAAGCCGCACTCGCCTACATATTCTCTTGGGGCGACGTGAACTTGGACCTATCGGTTGCTTGGGGCAGACAAGGATCAGCGGCTGAAACAAAATAAAGTCTTCGAGGAATAGCGGCTTATTTTAGCATCTGCCATCTCATTCAATATCTAGGATCGGCGACTTACGAAACCGGACTCTCTCAAACCTTCTTCGAAACCAGTGAGCGGTTTCTTTCAATTGCCGCAAGTCCGAACAACAATAATCGTCGGAACTTTGGGACAGACAGTATAGGGATTCTATTGTGATCACAACCCAGTCATGTTCGGCAAAATCTAGGGCACAGCTGAGATGTTGTTTGCCTCCATGACATTTTATTTCCCGTGGTGCCCGCACCGAGGCGCGGGTGTCGCTAGGTGCTGTGTTGCCACCAACTTCTCTCCGCGCCATGGCCGCTGCGGAGCTTCAATCTCATTGTACACACCGACTATCAGCGGGCCCTTTCCGCTACCCATATTTTATTTGACACCACCGCTGCATCCTCTGCAGCTATGGCCACACTTTAAGCACACCCTGCTCGACTCATACGGGACTAAACACGGGCCCATAAGTGCTTAGTCGGACGCCGTTCTTGAAGTCGTCACCGCAGCCACAGCCTTGATTCCGGCCTGCCACAATGGCGATGTCGACGACCTCAACCCTTCTATACGATATTCCGTTGACCCTTCCCCACAAAGCCTGGTCACACAACATCGGGAAGGCAATGTATGCTGATCCGGAATGTACCCGTATCAATAAACCCTGACTCGTACTTGCTGCAGATGCGCTCAACCTCAAGGGAATCCATACAGTATTGTGTGGGTTGAGTAGCTCGATATTCTGCTTCCGAGAAAGGAGCTTGGAGCAGAGATAAGCCTGACGGGAACCCGTACACGACGCTCCCGATTATGTACAATCCTTGTACAGGTTCGAACTCCGTCGACCGCCTTTATCTTATTTCCTAAATGCTCCTGGCCGTTCCAGCTAGTGTGAGTTATAGACGGCGTCGTCTCGCATTCCACTAAAATTGCGGCATATCTGTACGCGACGTACCCGGGCACCCCGAGGCTGATGCAGGTGGGCACCATCGGGTTGCACCACGTCTTCGAAGACTTGGTGACCTCCCTTTACCCCTATGGTCTCCCGCCTCGAACACGAAGCTGAATCCCGTGAGCGCTGATTATTTCCTGCACATGCGGGAGGCGGCCAAGTGTTTATTTCATGGTTGATGCACCCTGCTATGTAGTGCTACGCGGACATTTGTCGCATACAGTATGGTCACTGTATACTTTGGACCAAACTCATCTCGCCCCAGCACTGGGAGGAAATAAATTATGGCACGGAGGAAGGTGGTCGACCGTGTTGGAAAACGTGGAGAAGTATAGCAGAGGTTCACAGATTTCAGATCACGCAGAGGGGTCCGTTTATGTATAATCACACCTATCTTTCATGATTATGGCTGCCAAATGGAACTTGAATATGAATGGTAGGATTCGATCCATGTGTGGCGGCCAGGGAAACAAGATTCGATATCAAATGAGTGTGCAGAAATGTATCCTTTGTCAACCTCTGCCACTTTGCACTGCAAATGTCTCGCGCTACCACTTCTGGCGCACTGACGGTCGACAGAAATTCAGATAAAAATAAACCACTTCGTTCTGACTGAGAGGCGTGACAACTGTGGTCGTCCGGAAGATGCCTCTGGACAGGGTTTCTCGGCACACGGTCCGGGGTGGTCAAAGTCGTACGGAAACCTCAAGCTCGAAACAGCGGCGATATGAGATTGCTCGGTGTGAAACGGAGTTGCATTTCTGGTGATTTCCCGCAACGGGCCTCCGCCAGAAATCCTATTGCCTCGGAGAAACCTTGACGGCTGATAATTGAGAAGCCGTCGTTCGCAGGAAAACGCCGCGACAGAACTCCGGAGTTGAAAGGAATCCAACATCGGCTGTTCCAAGTGTTCTCCAGATGGGAGGCGGCATTCCTGCCTAGGAAATGTCGCAGAGATGGACGTCATACACAACTTGGTGGAATTTATTGGGAACCCAACAGCATTCGACTCGTTCAGTGCGAAGCGGCATTCCTTTTCGGGACTTACCGCAAAGAAGCAGAAGCGTTGAGTTGCCGTGTTCGGCAGGTTGCCTGATATTCCCTCATAACGCCACACCATTGGCTAGCGTCCGCGCTAGCCAATGTGCACGTGTATATATTTAGAGGGATGGACTGGCAGTACGTTATTTATCGCGTATCCGTGTTGTAAATATACCTCGCACATGGCGATAAACACCGGGATAACCATGTTCGATTCGATTGATACCAATTCCGCCTCCGAGGGCGTAGTGGCTGAACTCCGCCGACGTAGGGGTTTAACAAGGGTTGAATGTTTCACAGCCAGACGTGGATATGGGCAGCCGCGGTCTACGTAGAAGGGTGACTTCCAAATGCAAATGCTAATATATGTCTGCTATTGATCATGATTGTATCCGGCCTTTCAACAAGTTCATCGTAAGTTCCAGTAAATGAGACGCATTTTGGACACGACGCATGGAATGCCTCTTGAATCGAGGGTATGTTACTTCTTTTGTCCAGTGGATCCCTTTTCTCATTGCCGTTCTGTGCCGTGCCCGCGCCTCAAGACCGGTGACGAAGAATTAACATTTTTTGTGGGTATGATAGCCTTAGCACGATAGTCTTCTGACTTAGGAGCTAGCTTACGAGTTTCTGCCGTACTGACCAATAGTCCTGAGTAATATGGGACGTTAAATCCCTTTGGTTGCATACCTCCCAGATTTCGGTACTGATTTTCCGAATTTTATGTAGCGAAAAAAGCTGAGCAAATCGATGAAAGCCACGGGAATCTGCGCGAAAGACGGAAAGATCCGCTTGCTTGCTTGCTTGATTAGGATCCTGGGATAGATATGGCACAAGGGCCGCTGCAACGGCAGTCTGGGCGCTTCGGGCTTGGCCTTTGGTGGAGATGTTCAAGACATTCCCGTGGCGGCCGAGTCGGGGATCTGCTTCTTTTACACAGCGATATTACAACATCTGGAAAGAGGAACACTGGAGAAGCCATCGCACCGATTACGATGCGACCCCACCCATTTCGCTATACAACAGAAGAGAAAAATATTAACCTCGCAACGATCGGAGCAGCGCATGCAACTAGCAGATGGTCATCAGCTCCACTGCGCGTCCTCCCTCGGCGTACTCCTCCAGCCTGCGCAGCTCGTCGTTGACTCTGTCGAGATGCGCCGGCTTGACGTCGCAGAATCCCACAGCAATATCGGAAGCATTGTCAGTTGCGAGGAGCGCCCCCCACCGCGCCGCGATCATGTCGACCAGGACCGATGCCTGTTCCGCCGTCGGCCGGATGAGCAGCGCCTGGAGTTGTGGCAAAAGCTCACAGCGCCCCACACGGTCCCAGAACGATGCGGGGAAGTGGTCCGTCGACACGGCGAGGATTATCAGCGTCTTGACGTCAGAGAGATGCTCGAACAAACGCTCCACGTCCTCTGCGGGGATCTGGATCACCGGGATGAACGTCTCGAGCACAAAGTTGGAGCGGAGTTGGAAGGCAAGGAGAGTCGTGGTGGGGAATTGGACGCCCATAAGAACGAGGGTCGTCATCTGCGGAGCCACGAGGGCCTCGACTAGTTGGTTCCCGCCGCCGCTGAAGGCGGATATGGAGAGGTAGGTGAGGCAGTCGAGATGGATGTGTGGATCATGGCTTGGATGACTGACTTCGGCTGGGGAGGGCTTTATCGCCACTTCCACATGCGTCACTTGAAGACATTGGCTCAAGATCGAACGCCAGATATCCACAGTCAGTGCTGTAAAGGGAAAGCTGATGATGCTGAGTTGAGACCAGGGCAGCGGGAATGAAGGTGCAAAAAACGGATGAGTACCGACGTCTGTGCCGGCCATGGCGCGTTCCATGACATCCTCTGCCATCTCTTCCAGTTCTGCAAGTTTGAACAGCGGCACCGGACTATATGTCACTTCGCGAACGAGGGGCGCCGAGTCAAATGTGACGGCGGTGCTGGGCCAATGCCACCCGGCGTGGCCAGTCTCTGGTGTGGCCATGTCGCCCAGGAGCAGCAGCGGCCGCAATGCAAGGGTCTCGAGAAACGAAAATGCACCGGCGGGTAGGCCAAACAGCGGAAGCAGGGCCGCAATGGGAAACGCAAGGTCGATGTGCTGCAGGCGGTGCGCGTGCGTGATAACCATGGGTATGAAGGCAGACACTGGCTCGGGGTTTTCGCAGGCAGTGACAGCGTACGCACCATTGCATTCTGCAGTGATGGACAGAGGATATGCAGGCCCCGAGCGGGCAATCCATTCCTCTGCAATGCTCGTTATCCGCTGGATATCTGTGTCTTCCCGGGTGAAGGAGACTGTTATGCTCGCCCAAAGCTCCGGGACCTGCAATGCAAGCTCGCGCCACGTTCGGGAGACCTGCGTGATCACCAAGAGTGGCTCGTACGGTGTTGGAGGGAGAGAGACGGGAGCTGCAGAGCAGAAGAGGAATATTTCTGCCAAAAGTTCCGGAGGAAGTTTGGTATGGGGTGCGATTGCGATCCGAAGTGACTGTATCTGTGCTGCCAGGTCCTCACACTGGGCCGCCCGCTCGCCATATGGATCCGGTATATCGGAAAGCAAGGCTTCGAGACGCTCTAGTTTCGCCTCTGCATCCAGAAGTGAGTTCATCAGCTCCGATTGCTCTGACTCCGCAGCAGTATGAAGCATAGCTTATCGTTGTCTTTAGCGACTGTGAGGTAGGATCTGGCCTCGGATACCGACCTGATAGCTCCAGAAAGAGATAATGGGCGTCCAGGAAACGAGTTTGCCCTGAAATCCGATTGCCAGATGGTGGCACCGGGATGAGGGGGATCGAGGCTGTGCTGAAAGCACGTGGACGTATATTTCTCATCTCAAACTTGAAACCACAATCAAGTCTCAGTTAGGGAAACTGAAAGCTCGGAGGGCGGTGTCGACGTTGGATGGAGTATTCTCTGGATCCAAGACCTTGTAGAGTATTAAAACCCCGATACGCAATGTGCATTGAATTTTGCCTTCCCAATTCAGTGGAAGTATTTCGTTTCGTCGTGCGCGCGTGTTTCGTTTTGGCGCCCAGTGTACAATCATAGAAGACATGTGAGTCGTTTAAATCAAGGAAAACCCCAGGGAAAGCTCACCGATCTTTTAGCAATTATTTTGGACCTGCGGTCCTCGAAGCTGAGCGCTTATGGCGGCTGAGACTGTAACGATGGCCGAATTTCCAAGCCCTGCCGCTGAGGCACTGGAATCATGATTTTCAACTTCAATTCATTTCGAAGGCAGAACTGCACGCTCCATTCATGTATCCAGATCTTCAAAGGATTCACGTGTGTTTGTCAAGCTACATCCATTGCGCCAAACAGGAGCAGAATTACCTAGTCGCCACAGATTCCGAGTATGTGGCGACTACGGCTTTCTCGATTCGAGGCTGTGGTAAGTTTTTTGTTAGGTGCTCAGTCTCGAATAAATTGTGGATCTTGCAAGCGATTTAATGTCTTCAAGTCGCGCAGCTGAATCCTTGGAGAAACTTGTATCTGTAGTGTTGGTCCGGTTTAAATCCATATTCCAGTAAGTGATTAGAAGTCCTATTCTCGTTGTTCAACACTCAGCGGCTGATACTGGGACAAAACCCCACTATAACTATCCTGTAGTCCCGCGTGTTTGACGCTTTCGCAAATCATATCATACCGCAAAGCGTGCCGCCATCCCCATCTCAGCGATTCGCCGTACTTCGTCTTCCCGCAAGCCCAAACCGAGGGGCTTTATTGCCACGAGCAGCGCGTATTCGCCTAGGAGCGAGGTCCGGAAAGGCAGCGTATCATCCGTCTGCATTAAGATTTGAAATAAGCAAAGGTCTGAAGAGGTAGGAACCTTGGACAGCGCAGGAAAAGTAGCAGGAGTTGGATCGAAAATCTGATTAAGGTAACATATGAAGGAGAACGAACTGCTAGTCGCAGAAAGATTATGGCAAAATCAAGTGGAACGAGAGAGGCAGAGGGCGAAATACATAAATAGATGGATTGAAAAGGACGTACGCAGATCACGATGGGATGGTCATGCGCGAGGTAGTACCGGATGTGGTGGTCTTCGAGCTTGGCGACGGTCTTGCACCTGCGGGTAAAAATATAGATAAACTGGGATTCCATGCAAGCAAACGAGGGCGGACGGACAGCAGATTCGACGAGAGACAGATTTCGATGCACATCTTGTGCTCGCGCACGATCGATTTAGCGCAGTCGTCGAGGAAGGTAGCATGCCCGAGACGGTCGGGCGTATATGAGAGAAGCCTCAACGTCTCATCGCTTGAATTGTCGGGCGTCTGTGAGACGTTACGATTGATAAAGGGCAGACAGAAGGAATGAAGGAATCATCCAAACCTCGGCAATGTGTAGAGTAACGCCTAGACCGCCTCGTTTCGCGTTAGAAAAATGGTCCTCGAATGTATACATGTCTCCTGCCTTGAGCGCAATCAGTTGAGTGGGGGCCTAGAAAGGGGCGATGTACCTTTGGGTCGCCGCAGAGGTCGACACCCACAACTCGTCTGCCTTCCGCTTTCAGAGAGCAAGCGATTTCTACGCACTCCTGGGCAACATCGGCGTCCATCCGGCGGTCCAGACTCACGATCAGCGCCGCTCTGCTCTGAGGATATCGCTCCACCTCATCGAGCACCGAGCGCACATAATCCAGCCTGCTCATCTCGGAGGTCTCCCTCGGGGTGCTCCGGAGCTCAAGATACTCGCATTGGGGGTCAGAACCGTCCAGAAACTGGGCCAGCACCGCGCGCGTTGCCCGACGCAAGCTATCTGGGTTCGCCGTGAGCGCGTAGATTGCTGGAAACAGGTCGAAAAAATCGTATATTTCGTCAAGGACGACACCATCCTGAAGCTTGGTTATTCCCGCCTGGACGACGTCGGAAGCATCCTTGCCGAAAGTGTTAGAATATTCGTGGGCCATTTGTTGAAGTTCGGAGATTGGGATGCATCCATTGAGATGAGCATGCAGCTCTGCCTTTGGGAGTTTCTGAATAAATGAAATCTGGGTCTCATTCAATGATTCCAGCGCCTGAGCGGCAGGACCCGAGATTTTGGCCATCCAAACGTGCGAATCGACTGGTCCCCTGAGCGGTCGGATTCTGGTCTCGAAGGTCCAAAATAATCGATAAATGATACGTCAATTTCTTTGGGCTTTTTATGAACTTTAGGGCCTCACATTATTGTCTATCGTTGTCTGGGCGTCAAAGTAAATGTTTAAATTAAACAGGGGAAATAACATTCCAAAGTTGGGAAGGTGAACGCACGTATTTGGGTTCTTGATCCAGGGAAGCCTTGATCCAAAAAACTACCCAACCAGCTTCGAGATTGCCTTCTGTGAGCTGAGTTCGCTCAAGACTTAGTGGTGGTTTGAGACAAGAAATATATGGTCACGTGCTTCGGACGATTGGGATCAACTTGAGATCACCGGCAATATTCGGCTTCCGATGCCACCGCACTGCTTTCATCCTGCTTTCATCCAAAGATTTCGAACTCGCTTTGTCGCAAATCTGAAACAGTGGCTCAGTCTCCACTATGACCAACGATCCCGAGGGAGCGAAACCTCTCCTTCCTATGGATCTGGAGCGAGAAATATTCGAATTTGCTGCCTTTTCTCATCCTCAGGGGATCCCAAGATTGGCGCTTGTCGCATGGCGGGTGAAAGCATGGTAGAATATAGAGGTATTGGTTCTCCTGCCCAATACTGATAGCATTTTTCAGGGTCGAACCGATACTATATAAGTCCCTCTGTGTGACCGGGGCGACAGTGTCATCTGTGAACTCTACCCACCGCCGAATCACTTTAGACGCTTTCAACGAGGCAATACAACTGAAGCCGCCCTCTTTCTTCCATGACTATGTCCACCATCTATGCATAGCCTTGCATGAGGCACATCCGAGGGCTGTTCTAGCTACGTGTGATGGGGTCGTCGATCTCGCTCTTTTCCACAGTAGTGCAGAATCATGGCTTCTTCCATTTCTTGCAAAAATGCCCTTGGCGCGTCTGTCAACAAGCTTGGATGGGCTATTCACTGGTTCAGTCGACTTCGGACACCCCATCTTCTCCCGGCTCACGCATCTCGATGTGCATGACTCGATGGGCAGCAACGACCGGGAGGACTGGGCAATCGGCATTCCCCAAATTCCGCACCTAACCCATTTATCGTTCCTCGACACACATCGGCCCCCGTTTATTCAGACCGTTCTCGCAGGTTGCAGGTTGCTCAAGGCGCTCATACTCGTTTACTCGGACATCCCGGCATATGGCATGGAAGAGGAGGGCCTTGAGTACTTTGCCAATGACACGCGTTCCGTTGTTGTTGTGGTCCAAAAATACCTCGAAGACTGGGAAGTTGGGGCAGATGGCGGTGAAGATTACTGGGTGAAAGCGGACGAGTTCATAAGGAAACGCCAGTCGGGGGAGACGAAAGGTAAGTTCCCTGACGATCTCGGAGACCCGAACTCAATTGCACTTTGACTAGTCTCAGAGTATCTCTTAACCTAATACATATCGTCCAAATATCACTGCCGACTTTCGAAGTTTCTACTGGAAGCTTACTTCGGCGGCAGCCTTGTTTGTGCTTTCTCGATGCTTTCCATCCAATAAGTGAACAGAAATTCTGAATTCATCAAATCCCTTCGCAGTCCTTCGCAGTGATCTGTATTGCGATACTTGGAAACCGCCGCGCCTCGAAGAAAGAACAAAAAAATGAAGAAGATTTTGGGAAAATTAACTGTCGGGTGTGTCGGGTGCTGTTTCACGCGGCAACATGTTTTGCACCGCTTCCAAAAATGGTAGTTTTTTTTAGCTCTCTGATTCTTCAGTTGCGGTGTTCATGGCAAAACGTTGCTCGGCGCTCAACGCGCTCAACATTCCTTCCACCCCAACAGGTTCTGATCTTCTCTATTTCTTCCAGTACTGAGCCCCAGCCAGATTCGTGAAGCCATAGCTGGCTGGCGCGCCGCGGGGTCGGCACGCCGACTGCTGATCATCACAAAACTGTCCAAGTGCCCCCGATAAGCGATGGTTGTTCGCGTCTCACAGCCTTTTGTGTCCTTCTGTCTTTCTCTCCCTCCGTCCTTGACCTCCTCGGAGGCTCCTCCCCACCCTCCCATCGCCGCCGTTTGCACGCAGCCGTTTGCACGCAGCGCGCGCACGCCGCACAATGTCCAGCCACGTAGTAGTCGTCGATGAAAGAAACCCGCTCATTCACTATGCTGGTCCGTGGAACGACGCGGGGGCCTCCTCCGAATTTAATAGCACCACGAGATGGACATCCACCCAGGGATCCACGGCCTCCTTCTCGTTCAACGGTGAGTCCCTCGAGCATCATTTTAATACGACCAGCAATACTGATCTTCGCGCCGACAGGAACGTCGATCTCCATATACGCCACTGTAGCTGCGAAAAACTCATCGACTGCCAGCATGACATTTCTTCTCGACAACTCTGTCAAGGGGGAGTACACTCCCTCCGCCAGCATGACCGCTGATGAGCACAACGCGGCTCTGTGGACATCGCCGGACCTGAGCAACGACTTGCACTCGTTGGTCATCACCCAGACTTCCGCGCAGGCGGACGGTGTGATTTACCTGGACTACCTGCTGTACAAAACGCCAGCGGCACCCGACGGTGGCCCGTACTTCATCGACGACCGCGACCCGAGCGTAACGTACTCGCCTTCCACTGCGTGGAAACAGACCGATGGCACGGGGGTGGACTTCCAGCACACGTCGCAGTCGAGCACGGGAGCGGGTGATTCATTGGCGCTGAAATTTGCCGGTGCGTGACCGCCATCTCGCAGCTGTTTTCCATTCCGAGTTGATTTTTTCAGGGAGATCTGTGTCATTTTATGGAGGAGTGACTTCGCAAACGATGAACGCGTCGATGAGCATCGACGGTGGACCGCCGGTGTTTTACGTCCCACCACCCAACGCGCCATCCACGAACAACCTTATATTTAACTCGGGTGACCTCGCGGATGGGAACCACACCCTCGTCGTCACCGCGCAAAACGACCAGCCCGTGTGGGCGGATTACTTCCTGGTCACTCCTGGCGCGTCCTCCACGTCTCCATCCAGCTCGGGGTCTCCGTCCAGCTCGGCCTCCACAACGGGGACGCCAACGGAGAAATCCACATCGCACACTGCTGCGATCGCCGCCTCCGTCGTCGGCGCACTAGTGCTCATCAGCCTGGTGGCCCTCGCCTTCATCCTTCTCCGACGCAGGCGACGTCGTCGCGACCGTGACTCCACAGACCGTACGTCCGTTTCCCAGGGCATTCATGTGCATGATGCTGATATCGGCAATCCCGCTGTAGTCCCCATGGCCCAAACCATGCCGCCTAATGTGACGCCCTTTACCTCCGACCACGCAATTGTGGGTGGGGACACGCCCGCTGGAACCGAGCCCGGGCGCTCTCCCTTTAGCTCGTCGTACGACTACGCGGCGCTGCCGGTCGCTACCACGAGCAGCAGCGCGCTCACAAACCACGGATACAGCGGCTCAGTGTCAGCGGGCAGCGACACTGCGCACCTCCCGTGGACGGGTCCGTCTTCGTCCGGATCCTCGCCCTCAGTCTCCGCGGGAGAGTCGTCGTCCATATCGCGATTGGTTGTGCCCGGGGCGGCAACGGCAGGCCCGATGAACGACAAGCTTGCGCGCGAGGCACGGCGCATGCAACAGGGTGGGGGGACGTCCCGCGCTAGTGTATTAGGAGAGGACGCACCGCCGCCGCAATATTCGGAGGCATAGTCGGGCATTGGGGCGGCGCATTATCATTATCTTTCTACGACGGTCAATATTGAAGGGCTCTTCCATCGTGCTAATAAATCTCATCATCCACCAAGCGTAGATCTGTGCATTTCGTTACCGGGCTGGTTTCACCGTGGCTTTTGAGCGCCTTGAGATGGCCCTGGGCGCTAATCTTCCGGCTGACCTGGCAGCAAGCGCTCGTGTCCGAAAGCATTCCCGAAAAGCAATCGCCCGGAGAAAAGGGAAGAGATTTCACCCTGGGTTAGCTGGACGCGCGCGCGCGTTCCCTGAGCCCCCGCCTCCCCCCCCCCCCCCCCCCCCCCCCCCCCACCGATTATTAATAACTTTGAACGAGTTTGGTATCCAGTAATTCATCGGTCCACTGGGTCGGTGCCAGATCGGTACCATCAACTTTCAAGTCTCTCCTTGGGTTGGCAATCCTTTTCTGGTGGCCCGAACCCCGCTCCAAAAGAGAAGATGTCCACCTTTTTCGAGCTTCCCATCTATTTTCACCACCGTTTCACTAAAATGTCCGACAGATGACGGTGTGAATCGCAATGACCTTGTTAATTTCGGGGAGGTAATGTTCTGAGAATATAACCCACCGCGTGTATGGACACAACTGCATCTCAATCTGACCTCCAGAATATTTTTAGGACTTTCACCGAGAGGCCTTGTGTGTGCCTCATGTCTGTTCTCCTCGTTAACGGGTTTGTTGTTGGTTGATCTGTCATCAGCAGACCCCTGGAATGTCACAGGCATTTTGTGTAATTGAGCTTCTGCTGACCAGTGGCGGGTTACCCAATGCGCCGCCCTTGTTCGCATCATGATGGCCATGATGGCGCATCAGCCAAAGTGATTCCTCCCACTCATGTCAGAGGTAATTTTGACAGTCTGAATACTCGCATCAGCCCTCATTGGATCCATAAACAGGAACGTAACTTCTACCATAAGAAGTCAAGAGGGTGGCTTGAGCCTCGTTCCGGGGAGCAGGGGCTGAACACACGTTGAAAACTTCGATTCCAGATGTCGGATAGGATCGATGTGCTGTGGTGACAACAGCATTTCACTTGATTGCTCACATATTTATCAGAGATTAGTTCCCTCTTTTCACTCAACACACGTTGGAAAGTTCAATTCCACATGTCGGATAGGGTCGATTACAACAGCATTTCACTTCTTGCTCGAGTCGTACGTATTTCAATCAGAGGTTAGTTCCTCTTTTCACTCAAGTCCTTCTTCTTTCCTCATCGGTTGTCTGCTTTTTCAAAATAGGACATATTCTCGCCAGATGGCGCTCATTGAGTCATTCGGTGCCGCGGGCACATCCTGCAAACAGCCCTCGGGAAAGTCAAACCGAGGTCGGTCACAATAAACCACGCCTCTTGGTTTGGCGCCCATCCGGCTTGCATGCCCTGAGGTATATAGTTCGGCGTTGGTGGGTTCGTCTGCCCCCACTTCACCCATCACCATGTCAACAACCTCCAGTGCAGGATTCCTCGTCGAATTGAAGCTACCTGAGGGGCTTACCCCGGATCATATGCAGGAGGTAAGTACTTAAAGTACACCTTCGTGAGATCTGACGTTTGACTGATGTTCGCCGAGTACGTCGCCGATCTGTACAGATTGCGCATCTCGCGGCCATCTAACACAACGTACGGATTCTTTTGGGACCACGACCTTCGTGCCATAGCGTTTTTCCCCAAACCAACCTTACCGATATCTGCATCCTCCTGCGCGACAGTTTCTTCTACAATGTCATCGACGGTCGTCGATCGAATGGCGCCGGTCTTTGCACAGTCCTCCACAATCTCTAGATCTGGTCAGACACGAGTCAGCAGCGCGGAATTTTACAACAATGCAATACGTTACATCAAAATGAAATCAGCCTACAGTGGTATGTATCTCACTCATTGCAATCATTCTCGGCAGATAATAACGGGCTCGGTTGTTTTTCTCAACAGGTCGTCTTCACTCTGTTGGGGTAGTACGTATTTATCCTCCACTTTTTGGGTCGTCTAAATCGTCTCCAGGGCACCGGTCTCCAAAACCCGACCGAACAATGTCCGATTTCGCAGCTCGTAGTTGACACGGGTAAGCTCGCATCATTACAACGTCGTTCGGATCTGATCACAGTAACTATCATTACTATCTAAGGGAGCTCCACGACGTAAGTCGACGACAGAATTTTATGTGCTGCTAACGAATTGCGCCGGCTTTCAGTTGGATTTATGGAGCAGACGCGAAGATTACAGGGACAACGCGACCCCTTCCTCGTGCCCCCAGATCTTGCGCTTACTACTCTGGCGCCGACAGGCTGCAGCCCCCTGCACGTGGAATTTTGGAATATATCTCTACCGATAAGCTCCGTATGTGTGATGCGCCTCCGTTTCGACTGGGATTGACCGCTCCCACAGAGATCGAATTATACCGAGGGCCCTTCTTTCTGATGGGACAGAATCTGAACAAATGCGTTGCAAAATCGTTCACCTTCGGTGTTGGTATGTCGACGAGCGCGACGATAGGAGTGAAGGAAATGGACGGCATTTTGGCCATGGGACTTGTGAAGTGCGCTTAACTTCGTATCGCAAAACATACGCCTGATCTTGCTCCAGAGCCGCTCCTATCGAGCAAGTTCAACCGGATGTAAGCGAGGAATTGCTCATCATTAATTCTGTTCCTGAAGCAATTGCCAGCTCTTTATTGAAGCTCTTCGCGCCGGCGGGCATATAAATGCGAGTCCACAAATACTTTCTTTCGAGCAGCCTTCTTACTAATTCTTAGACGCAACGATTCACCATTGCGCTGGGACGGTCCATTGCCCAGTGAGTACGACGTTTCATGGAGACCTCTCATATGTTTATATCACGCGGTATTGCAGGAAGAGCTTCATGGTGATCGGCGACCCTACTCCTAGTCTTACCGCTGTGCTACGCAGCTGGACGCCGTGGGTAGCCACGGTGTCCCGCACCAGTTGGGCAATCCATCTGTGTTCGATTAAAATTGCAGGGGAGACATATCGAGTGGCGGAAAACGTGATTCTGGATACCGGTTAGTGTCGGATTACTGTGTGGTTAAGACGACCATCTAATCTCCAACTTAAGGTACAGCTTTCTCATATCTGCCCCAAGAAACTATCGACTGGCTCCTGGTCAAATTAGGCGGGAAATTGGATCAGCATGGCGTGCCGATCTTCCCCCAAGTCCCCGATCCAGCGTCTCGCGCAGTGACTTTCGAATTCGACAACATGGGTTACATCGAGCTTGATATTCGGTGGATTTTAGATGGGCGCAACGCTCCCGAACGAATCAACGGACAGCTTGCATCCAAAAGCATGTTCAAAGCCGGTAAATCTACATCCGCGAACGAAGAAACCATGTATTTTCTGGGAAATGTAGGTACGCAACTCACGGGGAAAGGTTTGGACTGACCAGATCACAAGTACTTTTTCCGGGGCTTGGTGGTGGAATTCGAGCGCTTAATGTCCAGTTCACCAGGAAGAATCCGAATAGGTTTCCGGCATAGGGACCTTTGACGAAGGCTTCGGCTCCTTTCGCTCTCGTAGCACTAAATTGTAGATACAATGACATAACTGTACATTTGTGAGTTGTCATTTGCGGGCCTATACATCGATTTCAGAATGAAATGCCATCGTATGCATATTTCTGGCTCTCTTCCCAAAAACAAATCAAGAGAAGAAGAAAAAAAGAAGAACGTCCGATTAGATTAGTGGCCCGGGCCGGGGTACCGATGAGGATTTACGTAGATGTTAGTCACAAGCGAGGTCAACAACGAGTACATACAAGATTAGTAGCATAGGCATTCGGCTTCGCCTCCGAATGCCTATTTCTGTGCTGAACGACTATCGCCGGATGAAGCGATTGATCGGCCATCACTCCTGCTATTTCTCAAAAATGCACTAAGTCCCTCCTTCAACAGCATTTAGATACCTCGACCCTGACACTAACCGACCCTAACATTAGCCAAAACCCTACCTCGAACCCTACCCCCTCACCTAACCTCTAACCACCCCAAACCTTAACCAGCCGCTGCGCGGCAGGAATACGGCAGAAACGGTGCCGCCATCATATGTTGATTGCTCCGGATGATGGATAGGCGTTCGAGGGATCAATAGGCATACGGGCCTCGGTCCGAACGCCTATGCTACTAAAGTTGTCGTGCCTCGTCAACAACACGGCGACAACGTGTCTTCTTCTACTGTCTTGCCAAATGGCGTCTGTACTCTGGCGATGGCTCATCGAACTCAGCGTAGGTGGATACTTGCATGAAGTTCACATATCTGACACAGAAACCAGATTCGCATTCTACCACCGCGCTTTCGACCTCGGTTTTTACTCGCGGCGCAAACGACGGCAGAACCTGTTTTCGAGCTCAACGACGATATAATTCTTTACCTCTCGAAGATGCTTCCTCCTGAAACCCGACTGGAACTGTCTATGGTATCCCATCGCTTCCGGCGACTCCTCATTCCTGCAATCTTTAAAACTTATGTATGGTCGCCCTGGGCGAAATACAAGAGTCGTCCTCTGCCTCCGGCCTCTCTACGCCCTCACATTCGGTATGTGACGATCCAGTACTTTCCCATATGCTCAATTCTACACCGTCCAGAGTTTTCGGCCTTAGCGGAGAGGGTCTCCCTTGGGACGAAGTGATCACAACTGAAAAGCGCATCGATGTTGTCGCACAGCTACAGAAAATAATTTCGCAGATGGCATCGGTTCAGACCTTTCTACTCAGGCGCATTCGTGGTGGTCTTTGGTCACAGCTACTCGAAGCGATATCTACAGCGCCTCGCATCTATGAATTGATTATAGAATCGCGGTGGCTTCCCGAGGGGCGGGGAAATTTCGATATCCCCGCCACAGCGGTGCGAGCACGATTACGTAGCGTCGCATACGACACCTGGTTTATCCGCGATCCAGCGAAACGCGCCATTGTCGCTATGCAGAGGCCCATGTCTATGATAGAGATTGAAGCTCAAAATCTCTGTTCCATCCTGGGTGCATGCCAGTCAACGTTGGAAACCTTGAAAATCCCAGGAGAGATTTTTCTCGCCGCGATGGATACTTCGACCATGTGGATCGCGCTCCAAGAATTGCACGTGGAAGGTTTCTGGCCTCAAACAGAGCGGTCATATATCCTTTCTGTTCTTCGTGCCATGCCGAATCTCCGCACTCTGCGTCTCAAGTTGGGTTGCTTCGAGTCTGATCTGGCGCCGGGGCACCTCATCCCTCCAGGCAGCTCTCCCTCTTTGGATCGCGACACATTCCTTCCACATCTCGTGCAATTTGAGGCGGCTTGTCTCTTACCAGGAGAAAGAATTCTTGCGTCCCTGCCTCATGGACTTGAGTCGCTTTCACTGATCCATCACCCCACACACCCAATACATTCATTTAGAAGGGAGATTCCCGAATGCTCTGTCATTCTCGACATCCTTGCAGACGTTCAATTCTCAAACCTCACTTCCCTCGAGCTGTGGTATAGGATCATGGAGCCAGAAGAACTCGTTTCGGACGAGCTGTTGCTGGCGTGTATACCGCAGCGCTTTCCCCTCCTACGCCATCTCACACTCCATCGATGGGTTTTGCCATACACGACCCATGCTTATCGAATGGACCCAAGTGTAAGTTTACTTTACGCGGTTCTTTCCGATACGACACTTACCCCCTTAAGCCTGAATTTAGGAAATTACTGCCACAATTGAAGCACCTTGAAACATTCTCCCTCGATCCCAACGTCAACTATTGCTCACAGTCGGGTCCCATGCCGTACGTCGAGGAACAATATGCATACATCGTAAAGCTGCTGCGCAAAATTGCGGAAGATATCGTGCCTGCGATTCCGTGGCTACGCCAGATATCAATGTATCGGCCAGTGGCACAGTACACTCCTTGGGAAACCTGGGACGTAATCAGCCTTCCTGGCGAAAGTATACGTCTCCGTGCACACGAAGAGCCTTATGCACCGTTCATCCAAGGTGCGCCCGGAAACTGGTATTGGGATCTTACTCATCACAAAAGCTGCAGAAATCATGGATGCGCCGTGGCCAGAGGATCCAGATTTCGTCATCCCTAGAAGTATATTATAATGTGAGCTTATCGCGTGCCAAATTGTTGGGAGCGAGCATGAAAATTCGAGATGAATGAGATATGACAAACGAGACTTCCAGAGTACGTAGTTACGATGTATCGAAAAAATCCACCAGTGGTGCAGCATTTTTACATCCTGGTTGGTCATCCCACTGCACACCCCCGTGGTTGCACCGCTTCCAACCATGGTTTCCTTTTTCGACTTGTGCAATCTTGTGCTGCATCATCGCTGGAGCACCGTAGGTCTCCAGCAAACAGATTCTGATTGGTGAGCACACACTCCAGACGTTCTCAAGACTCGCAGACGATGGCTCAGTGCGATGATCATCACAAATCTGTCCAAGTCTCGAATTCCTAATACTCTCGTACTCACGCATTCACGAGGGTCGACCTCCACTTCATCTCTTTCTCTGACTCCCATTCCCCATCAAAAGGCTTGCCTATAGGATGACGACTCAAGCAGTCATTGTGGATGATAGAAACCCGCTAATCCACTACGTCGGCCCTTGGATCGAGGGGGGTCTATCTGCAGAATTCAATTCCTCCACGAGGTGGACATCTACCCAGGGCGCAACATCGTCTTTCAGCTTCATTGGCAAGTCTGCCAATATTTTTGAGATGGCCGGATATGTATCTACGTAGTGGATACAGGAATTTCGATCTCCATCTATGGGACGGTGGCAGCAAACCCGAAAAAGGTTAGCTTGACATTCCAGGTTGAGAACTCCATCCAAGGGAGGTATGCCACTGCAAGCGGTGTGACGCAGGATCTCCAAAACGAAGTTTTCTGGACGTCCCTTGAATTGAACAACATGCCTTGCACGCACTGGTCATCACGCAATCCGAGGTCATCACCGCAGCCCCGTCGTTGACCGGACATATCTACCTGCAGGTCTGGACTGCCCGGACTATTTGCTATATAATGCCACATCCACTCCGCATGGCCCGTACTTCATCGACGACCGCGATCCACGCATCACTTACTCTCCAGGTGATTCGTGGACGCAGATCAACGGTACGGGGATGGACTTCCAGCACACGTCTACCGCTGCGAGTAATTGCTTCTCGCTGGAATTTGTGGGTGAACGTCATGGAGTTTTCTTGTGCCGTTTATTCTCAAATTTTCTGTTCAGGGAAGTCGGTATCTCTGTATGGTGTAATAACATCCCAAACGATGAAGGCGTCGATGACTATCGACGGAGGGCCGCCGGTGTTCTTCGTCCCGCAGTAAACGCACCAGCAACCAACAACTTGATATTCAACTCGGGCGACTTTTCGGATGGAAACCATACCCTGGTCGTCACTACCCAAAACGACCGACTACATACTTCCTGTCACCCCCGCCACATCCAGCACTGCCTCTCCAACACAAACAGAATCAACGGCAACAAAGTCGTCGATACCCACCGCAGTGATTGTGGCTTGTGTTTTCGGGCGTTAGTCCTTGTTGCGCTCTTGATCCTGGGATTGTTTCTCTTTCGACCGGAACGAAGCGGTCGAAAGTTGGCACACCGTACGCATATTGTCCTGTCCTCACACCGGATGTTGATGAGAGTTCAGATCCCATGGAGCAGGCCACGATTCCCGGAGTGACTTCTTTCTATGAATTTACCCAGGGCTGGTTCGCGGTCCTCACCAATCGGTAAACTGGGTTCGGCTCGGACGTTGAACCCACGGCGCATGCAGGAATCGTCTGTGTTGAAAGTTGCGCTGTCGGAGCCAGGATCTTCAAGTGCCGTCGGGGATATTCCGCCGCCACGGTATTCGGAGGCATAGTGTTGTGCTGTTATTAATTATTTATTACCATTGAGAGCGACGACCCTTTCGCTGTTCTAGATCTGATGTCATCATAGAAGGAGAGGTTCGGGCTCTCGTCGATTTTCTTCCAGTAGAATTAACTCCTTGTACGTAGCGCAATAGTCTACGTCTTGTGATTAAGTAGGCGGTTTGAACGGATTTGAACCAAGGCATATCAATTGATCCGGAGACCTTGGACTGACGGCCGATGATGCGTAACTACGGCCGCCGACGGCCGGTGATTGCGCGGCCTATTGTGTCAACACAATTATAACAAGCCGATGGTTTGCGTGGAACACGGCTCCTTAGGGCGATGGAGGACGATCCCCACAGCAGAAGTTAGTATCTGCGCTCCTTCCATGAGTGGTTTCCGACGATTCCAGGCCTGGCTGTTCAACCACGAGCTCAATCCAGACAATATCCGCTCCCACCTCAGCGCCTCGGCCGTTCCGGTGTCTACTTCGGATTGTAGAACATGCTCTAATCCTTGCGAAGAAGGTGTGTATACACATCAATTGGCTTGACGCTTTTTTTTGCTGTGATTTACCTCATGTGTAGGGCACACGGACTATCCAGCGCGATTCAAGGTCGACATGGAAACACAAATGCTGGGCTCAGTCGATCCGTTTAGACGACAGGTACTTGACCAGCGATTCTGTCTTTGTTCCAAATGAACAGATTTTCAGGTTCTGATATCCACTGGGAAAACAGATTGGGACATGGAGATCACCTGGACAACTTCATTGGCTGGGCATATCTATTGGGCGTATCGCAAAGCTTCCGTCACTCGTTCTGTTATCCTGGATGGTGACGGGAAACCTGTTCCTCGTATCGCTGGAATATTCAACGCTTCGGATTCCACCGCGCTGTCCATCCTAAACGGGAGCCATCACTCAATCGCGGACGATGAGAGCCTTGAAACTGTCTTGGTCTTTCCTGACTTCGTGGTTGTCGCTGGTGTTCCTTCAACTCTCGAGGGCGGACAATCTTTGTGTACAATTGCCCTTGATCCACTGCGGTCCCGCATATCAGGTTTGGCCGAAAGTCCGTTCAGCACCTGGGTCCTGCCGTATTCCTGCGTGATCACTTTCTGTTCGCCCCATTTTTTTCCCGCTTCCGATTCTAAGTAATGTTCGGCAGGCTCTCATAAACGGCGTGACAACCGGTGTGGTATCTCAGCACCGCTGCTTCAGGGCGGTGAGTGAGTTTGCAGATTTTTTTGCTGTTACTTTAATCAAGAGCCCCAGCATTTATCGAGTCGCTGGAACGCCGTGGGTGGACAGTTGACACACAACTGGAGCATATCATCGACCCACCACTCGAGAAATTCCGCGGCACGGAGGAGGAGAAAAATGCTCACATCACAGCCACACTGAAAACACTGCAGATGGCGAACAGGGCTCTTGTTCTGTACAACTCTCACATGGGTGGTCATAAATACGCTGGCACATGCATGGTAGGTCTCCCATTTTCTCTTTCCGCGTCGTTGGTCGAAATGGCATTTTCTGTCTGTCCAGATATACACTCCGAACGGTTCCTCGGTGTGGTATGGTCGCGTCACCCCTCATGAGGTCGACTCCGTCGTTGAAGATACTATTGTCGGTGGGCTGGTCCTTCCCCCCCTGCTGCGAGGTGGGATGAACCTGTCGAAACCGGGATGTAAAACGCTGCACGACTGGTAGGATTTTTCGATACATCGTAACTACGTGGTCTGGAAGTCTCGTTTGTCATACCCCGCCCATCTCGAATGATTGCACCCTACATGCTCGCTCCCAACAATTTGGCACGCGATCAGCTCACATCATAATATACTTATAGGGATGACAAAATCTGGATCCTCTGGCCAGGGCGCATCCATGATTTCTGCAGCTTTTGTGATGAGTAAGATCCCAATACCAGTTTCGTAGCTTACCTTGGATGAACGGTGCATAGGGCTCTTCGTGTGCACGGAGACGTATGTTTTCGCCAGGAAGGCTGATTACGTCCCAGGTTTCCCAGGGAGTGTACCGTGCCACTGGCCGATACATTGATATCTGGCGAAGCCACGGAATCGCAGGCACAATATCTTCCGCAATTTTGCGCAGCAGCTTTACGATGTATGCATATTGTTCCTCGACGTACGGCATGGGACCCGACTGTGAGCAATAGTTGACGTTGGGATCGAGGGAGAATGTTTCAAGGTGCTTCAATTGTGGCAGTAATTTCCTAAATTCAGGCTTAAGGGGGTAAGTGTCGTATCGGAAAGAACCGCGTAAAGTAAACTTACACTTGGGTCCATTCGATAAGCATGGGTCGTGTATGGCAAAACCCATCGATGGAGTGTGAGATGGCGTAGGAAGGGAAAGCGCTGCGGTATACACGCCAGCAACAGCTCGTCCGAAACGAGTTCTTCTGGCTCCATGATCCTATACCACAGCTCGGGGGAAGTGAGGTTTGAGAATTGAACGTCTGCAAGGATGTCGAGAATGACAGAGCATTCGGGAATCTCCCTTCTAAATGAATGTATTGGGTGTGTGGGGTGATGGATCAGTGAAAGCGACTCAAGTCCACGAGGCAGGGACGCAAGAATTCTTTCTCCTGGTAAGAGACAAGCCGCCTCAAAATGCACGAGATGTGGAAGGAATGTGTCGCGATCCAAAGAGGAAGAGCTGCCTGGAGGGATGAGGTGCCCCGGCGCCAGATAAAACTCGAAGCAACCCAACTTGAGACGCAGAGTGCGGAGATTCGGCATGGCACGAAGAACAGAAAGGACAGATGAACGGTCTGCTTGAGGCCAGAAACCTTCCACGTGCAATTCTTGAAGCGCGATCCAGACGGTCGATGTATTCATAGTGGTGAGAAAAATCTCTCCTGGGATTTTCAAGGTTTCCAGCGTCGATTGGCATGCACCCAGGATGGAACAGAGATTTTGGGCTTCAATCTCTATCATAATCATCGGCCTCCGCATCGCGACAATGGCGCGTTTCGCTGGATCGCAGATAAACCAGGAGTTGTACGTGACGCTGCGTAACGGTGCTCTCACCGCGGTGGCGGGGATGTCAAAATCCCCTCGCCCCTCGGGAAGCCACCGCGATTCTAAGATCAGTTCATCGATCCAAGGCGCCATAAATATAGCGTCGAGTAGCTGTGGCCAAAGGCCACCAGGGATGCGCTTCAGTAGAAAGGTACGAGCAGACACCATCTGCGGAATTATTTTCTGTAGCTGTGCGACAACCTTGATGCGCTTTTCAGTTGTGATCACGTCGTCCCAAGGGAGATCCTCTCCGCTGAGGCTGAAAACTCTGGATAATGTTGAGCTGAGCATATGCAGAGATACTGACTCGTCAACAAACCGAATGTGGGGGCGTAGAGAGTCCAGAGGCAGAGGATGACCGTTGTATGTTGCGCAGGGCTCCCAAACATACTTTCTAAAGATTGCAGGCATGAGAAGCCGTCGGAAGCGGCGAGAAACCGTGGACAGTTGTAGTCGGGTTTCAGAAGAAAGCATTTCAGAAAGGTAGATAATTAAATCGTCGTTGAGCACAAGGACAGATTCTGCCCTTGTCTGCGCTGCGAGTAAAAATCGAGGCTGAAAGCGCAGTGGTAGAATGCGAATCTAGTCTTCATGGTTGAGTTGGAGAAACTTTGAACAATCATCTACTTACGCAGAGTCCGATGAGCAATCGCCAGAGTACAGACGCCATTTAGCAAGACTTGGTCAAGAAAAACACGCAACAGACACGTGTTTGAGAAAGGCAGCTTTGCACAGCAGATAAGATTAGATATGGATAAGATATCAAGTACGAGTTGGTACCAACTGCAAATTTCCATATATCTCCTGCCGGCCAATTAAAATGGTCGGTGTGAAGTTCGTTTGAGACCACCTCATGCGAGTTGGAAAATCCTCAGCATAGACGTAAACTCTTGGCCAAAAAATGTTGGGAAACAAGGCACTCAATTTGTTCAACCGTTCCGACACAACTTCCACATGGATATCGATCCGAAAAAGTGCGCCAGAACTGGAAGTTCCACTCGCACTTGATCCCAAAAAAAGCTCCTCGTTTGCATTTCAGATCATTCAAAGCAGCTCTTGTGGTTACACTCTGGGTTGAAAGGTCTGCCTCAATCCCTTTGCAGACATAATTCTAATAGCCTTCTTTCCGTCCAAGGTCTCTTCATAAGAATCTATCTCCGCCCGTTCTGCAGTGAATAAATCGACTTCACGCGGTATCCGCCACTGTGTCACAGAGCAAGTTAGTGGATGGCCGAAAAACAAAAGTTCCGACCAACGAAAGGACATGTAAATTATGCAAGCAAACGCCGTTCACCTTCGTCCCTCGTCCAAACTTCCATCCGAGAAAGATCGCCGGAAGAAACGCCACAAGCGCGTACGAAAATATAAAGGTGGCCGTGTTCCAATGGCCTGGGAGGAATACAGCATATCCGGAAACGAGTATCATCGTGGAGCTCGTTGAAAATGCGTAGTACCTTCGAGCAGGAGCTTTAGTGATGTTCTCGGGGAGCGAGGGAAATTGCATACCCGCTGAATGGCTGCCACGGGCTACGGCGCGGAAGGGATTCTCGCGTAATCCCTTGTGCTCCAAGTGCCTGCATCGCCGCGGTCTGAGCAAGCCGAAGAAGAAAAGAAGGAGGCGGGAAGCACCGCGTGGAACCGTAGGTACGTGAATGCGATCATCGCGTAGTTTGCCAGCTGCGAGGTCGTCCCGAACCGCGTGATCCTGGAAACCAATGATAAGCGTCGTCGAACTTGCCTGCTATACCCCGCGCACCATTGCAATACCACCGCCGAACTGTGCTGCAGCTGCAGAAATGCGAGTAGGGAGAATAGCATCGTCACGCACACGGCGTACACGGGGACGCCTTGCGTGTTGCACGTCGCAAGGACGCGCGGGACGCGGCCTTCTAGCGCCAGGCCGAACAGCGTGCGGCTCGCGGTGTACACGTAGCTGTTACCCGCGGAGAAAATCGAAAGCATCACAAGCGCGTTGACCGCGTGCGCGAGGCCGCTGATGTGGAGGTGCTCCATGGCGATGACATACGGCGACGAGCCCGCCCCTGGACGCACCGCGGCTGTCGAGAGGAGGGCTGGATTTGTGTGCGGGACAAGGATACCAACGGACAAGGCGCCGACGACGAAGAATACGAGTAGGCGCGTAGTGATGCTGTTGAAGCTCCGCGGGAGCGTCTGTCGTGGATGCGCCGCTTCGCCAGCGGTGATCGCCACGTACTCTGGGCCTATTCGATCCGTTATCACTCTGGTTCTGAGCGTATCGTGTCAACTACACACCTGAGACAGTAAATGCAGCCTGAATGAGGCAGCTTAGTAATCCGAGAAAGCGGCCGAGGGACCCGTCGTAGACATACGGCACAAAGGGCGCGCCCTGTGGGGTGTCTTCAGCATTCAAGTTGCCAGTCAGATAAATGTGACTGGCAGGAACTTTTGACCCTGCAGACAATACATATTAATCAATCCCGTAAGGATTACAAAGACCCCACCGTTCCAGTTGCGAAATCCAAACGCATCGCGCTAAAGAAGGACAGAATGCCAGATTAATTACGGGGATCAAGTTCAATGGATATGATACTGACGGCAGGATTGCCTCCAACCATCACTACGAAGGTGAATAGAAGGAGGCCAATGATAAGTATAACCTTCCCAAGTGCCAACCAAAATTCAGATTCTTGGATGGGCTGTAAGCTTTTATGGCACACCACCAAACAATTTGCTCACCCCCGTAGAATCTCACCGCAAACAAATTGAGGGCGCTGATCGCACTGTCAAACGAGGGACAGATGCAACGCATGCTATACAGCACTCACGCATAACATACGATCATAGCCACAATGACGCTCACCACCGGAATTTTATCGGTCCAGAAGTTGAGCATCAAGTTGAACGCGGTGATTTCGAAGGGAATACCGAGGCCTATGCCGAAGAACAAGTTGAACCCGCTGCACATGCCGAAAGCTTCGTCGACGAAGCGGTCCGCGAATCGGACCTGCTTATGGTCTTTAAAACGTATCGGAGGAAAGAAGCGGGGACCGACGTAGGGAGACGATATCGGAATCCAAGTGACCATTTCCGCTATGCCACAAAGGTTTGATTAGGAGAATGTGGATTTGCGATAGATCACATACACAGGCAGTTGTTGATCGCCAGAACGACAGTCGACCACAGGATGAATGCGATGAGGAGGCTTCCGGGGCCACCAACCGGCAGCGCGGTGCCAATTTGCACGAAGAGCACGGTCCCGATGGTTCCTTTGTTCAGATGGTGATGACGGGGGGGAAGGAGGAATGGGCAATCCTCACCTCCAATCGAGATTAACTGAATGTGTCTGTCCTGCGAGCGGTAAGAACTAGAATGCCGACGAGCAGGGTCTTCAGCTGATACCTTTAGTGTCCGGTGCGTCTGGTCCATGCGAGGGGATGAATCGCCACTCTCCGGCAGGGATTCCGACAACGGCTTCTCGCATGTTGGGGAAGGTTCATCTTGGAGAAGAGCCATGGGGATTCTCGGATAGCGGGCAGAAATGAAGAAAGACGCCTTTGAAAGCTTTTGCTGAATTTACCTTTGAAGCCTATCATGAATTCGTCCGAGTAGATGCCCGACCGAATCGCTCCTGGACGAGCGACGTGCAGAAGGATGGGGTAATCTGAACGTCGTTCCTGAGCTTTCGCGCGATTAGGCCCGGCATTTGGTCAAGATCGAAAGCTTCATACGTTGAGGATGCCGGTTTTGAAATCGGGAAGTCTACGAAGCCTATCAACAGACTAGAACGATATTCACGGGGCCTTCTTGGGCTTTCAGGAGGTATGCTAATATGAAGGACGTCCAGGAGTTCAAAGCAAGAGTGGCAAAAACACGCCCCGAAAGTTCCGTCGACAGGATCCGTTCAAGCTCGAAGATTTCCAAGGTAAACAAGAGATTAAATGCCTTGAAATCAGGGGTCCGTCAGCCTTGAAACAAGCCAACAGGATGATAGCATAATTGGAGCGCCACACTTTCCGTCCCAAGGTTAGGATAGCTTGATGAGAGTCGGAGCCAAAAGCAACCGGGTAATGTCCGGACCGGTTATGGTTAGTCATCCATGATCCATCAACTCCGGTCCAACCAAGGTTCAACCCACAGTTTCTGCTCGCTTTGAGGAACCATGAGGAACCGTTATGCTCTGCCATTGCGCTCAAAATAAAAGTGATATAATTCCGGTGGATTCCGAGTGATTTTATTGTTTATGTGTTTTGAGCTTCTGGAGGCCTCATCGGCCACATTTTGCAGAGGCTCTAATTAGCTAGTATCACCAATTTTTCATTCATTCTCAAGCAAAATTATACCGACAACTGCTTAGCTGATGAAGTTTAACCACGTTCAACCGGTTATCAATGGTTGAAAGGCACAAGATCGATGATCTACCTGCTGGGCAGAACCTATTGGGAAAGTTATGTCGGAAAAATCTAAATCGGCTTTGATTACACGTTCCAAGCCAGTGCATGTCCAAATGGCTTAAGCTGGATTCCAACGCACAGGTCAGAATCATGCAACCACTCCCAAGCCATGTCGATGGTTCCAACGCGTTCGAAGATGAGTCTCAGAAAAGTCACAAAATCTGTACGCCCCCGTTCTTTTCCATTGAAGGGGAAAAGCAGCAACACTTATTGTAATAGTTGGATCCAACACGGAACTGCAAAGTCTACGTTAAGGCATGGATCATAGCAGGGTCACTAAATTTTAGGAGCTCTAATTTGAAGTAACTTTTGGGCACGCACACATGTGTATGAAAATATCCAGAAGTCATTAACAGAGTTACTTGGGGGTGAGGCCGTGGCTTTGCCCGGCAGAACTTCGTACTTATGTTCTTACTACCTAGTCCCTTGGATCCATGCATGTGAATAAAATAAATAAATAACCAGTGTAACAATGGCTCTCAACCGGGAATCTATACCAGTCATTCATTAAGGGAGGAGTTGACTTTATAGAGTTAACTTCATATCACCTCATCTACTAGCAGAAAAATGAACACTGAACTCACAAGTAATTTGAACAACTAAGCTGCCCGCCACTGAGAATACTTTCTAGTCAGGCCAAAGTCGGGCAGATATAATCCAGAGGCCCACAATTCAATTATACTACACCATCTGAAAGGTAAAGTTCAAGTATTTGAGAGCAATATGAGAGTGCTATAATTCATTCCACCTCATCTATTGTTAGACTGGTCCAGGATGGTCCATTTGCACTTATAACCGAATTCTAAACAAAAATGACCATCTGGAGAAGAAAAATCAGAGTCACAGACATATAATTGCAAAGCACCACAGGATTCATTTTTTTTTCTGAGTTCCAAGATGTGAAAAGATATGCATGTTATTACCTGACACACAATATGATTACGACTTCGTATTTACAAAGATGAAGACATGAGTTCTCTGTGTTCTGCTACTAAGAACGGAATACTGCAATCTAACCCTCCTATTTCTACTACAGCCATGTTCAATTTCCTAAGATTTCCTTAGTTTTCCCATTCTGTTGAGGTATCAGAGACTTAGTTTGTGTTGATTTCTTGGTTATTGGCTTCTCAGGGTAGCCAGGCTTTCCAATTAATGCCCATAAAAGTGACTCACAAGCAAGAGGGATGAAGAGTACAGTGGGCCCCGGGGTGTTATCCCCCTTGTTTTGGATGATCTTTCAGAATAGTGCCAGCCAAATCAGTCGGATGACCTAGTAGAATGGATTCCCCATGGGATGGGAAGCTGACTTGTTCCCTGTATAACACAATTGACTGTGTGCTGACAAAGAGGTTGAAATTCAGGTGATTGGTCATCACCAATTCTTCCAATCAATCACATTCTCAGTGCTCACAGGTTTGTCAGGATCAAAGTGCTATAGTTGACTCCATACTGCCCATTTCTTGGATGCTCTAGCATGGTATCCCCCTCTAGATCCTTTACAGCTCTTTGCAGAACTTAGGGCGCGACCCATTTTTTCTGCCGTTTTGGGCGATTTTTGATCCCCGCGGAATGCAACGATCACCCTGGCCTGAGTTCGTGCCCGTTCGCCTCGAGAGTAGGCTGGTCGTATGCACATCAAAGAGGATCATAGGACTGTCTCCTAGGAATTTTAATACGGGCCTTACGGGACATTAACTGTGCAGAATACTTGCAAATATGATCAAATATCGGTTATTCTGACAGTGTAACTCTTGCCCTGGCGTGGGTTCGGCTTCGTTTCCCCTGAGAATAAGCTCGGTAGACTGGCCCGCCAGATTTGCATCCGACTGTCTCCTTCGACTTCCCACATACATTACCTGTGGACTTTACATCGCGGGGTTTTCGGTGTTTGGTTTGGTGTTCTGATTGTCCGCAGTGGGATGCTTGCCCTGCCGGTGATTTGCAACGGTTTCCCCTGGAAATTGATGCAAACGTTCCGCACATCGATTCTGCATAGGACTGCGTCTTTGGAATGCTTATGTAGTGCATTGGACAATTTCCTAAACAGCTTCTTTGCATGAATATCCATTTTATAATCAATACATCTCTACTTGCGATTCTGGTGAGCCTAGAGTCCTATCCTGCGGCAGGTGCATGCCATGGGGTGGAAACAACACCCCTGATCATTCAAAACACCACGGAACGCCTCTCAAACACCTCTAGTCGTTGCGAACTGGTATCAGTCACTGCATGTCACAGCCATGACAGCTGGCACTTTCTCCTCGCTTTCTTCTGTGCCAGTCACGACATGGGCTACTTGACCCGAAAGTAGTGCAAATGTCTCAGTATGTGACAATAGCAACCATTTAATCCTAAATCGGCACCAGGCAGTGCACCAGCCCAGTTCCTGAGTCTGCTCATGGCAAATACATATTCCATTATAAAGCGAGCTACAAAATTGTTCAACAGGCTACAGAGATATTCCAAAGACGCAGTCGTATGCAGAATCGACGCGCGGGTCGTTTGCGCCAATCCTCGAAAGGATCCGTTAAGATTTGCCCGCAGGGCAAGCGTTGCAGTACAGAAAATCAAAACATCGGACCAAACCCAGAAAATCAAACCATGTCAACTCACCCGATCATGTAGGTGAGCATTCTGAAGATGCAGTCGCATGTATACTTGGAAGCCCGATCGATTGAGCCCATTTCCAGGTGAAACGGGGCCGAACTCACGCCAGGGCAAGTGTCATACTGTGAGAACAACTGATATTTGATCATATTTGCAAGTATTCTGCACAGTTAATGTCCCGTAAGGCCCGTATTAACATTCCTAGGAGACAGTCCTATGCTCCCTTTAAATGTGCATACGACCAGCCTATTTTCGAGGGAAACGGGCAAGATCTCAGGCCAGGGCGAGTGTTGCATTCCGCGGGGATCAAAATTCGCCCAAAACGGGGGGAAAACGGGTCGCGCCCTAAGTTCTGCAAAGAGCTGTAATCAATTTTAACCAACCTCCAAAACATGAAACAATCCTCTCTGAATATTTTGGAACCACACATGTGTAATTACTCGACACACAATTGGATACTAATTTTTGCTGTGTTCTAATGTGTAAAAAGATTCTTTCCGAATATCTTTGGAGTCACATACCAAGGTGAGAGAGAGCAGAGTTTAATATTTTTGGAGATGTGAAGCTTTCAGTGGGTGAGAAGTGTGGGATCAAGAGTCACCCATGGGAATGATATGAATATGTTAGCACAGCCAATGCCTGCTTACCATGATGAATAATCTGGCTATTAATGCAAACAGTATGTTAGCATTCATATGTGAGTGCTCCAAATGTTCATTTTGGTAGCCCTAACTATGGTAATAGATATACTGATTCATGATCATACAGAAGGCAATGAATGTTTCTGCAGGAGACAGAATAATAGCTGAATACATTGGGAGAAGAAACAGGAGTCAAGTACCAAAACTGTGATGGGCTTGGTGTAATCAGAATTAATACACACAACTGATTTCAATTGTGCATCCCGATACATCCAGATAACACACACCATAACTACGATCTGAGTCAGCTAAGCATACAAGGGAGCTGGTAAAAATAGTGCTAACATCAATATGAAAAGTTATGAACACAAATGACAAGCATGATTACAGTAGGTTGGCTAAACCAATGACAGTAAGGCAAGGAGCAAGGACATGAAGACCATCCTTTACTGATACATAAAGTCCAAGGAAGTGGTGAAGATACACAGCACAACTACAACCTAAGCTGAAAGAATAAGAGGCAGCAGTGGGATTCGAACTCTCGCGACCGAGGTGGACAGCCACTAAAAAGTCAGTCTTTTTGTGTGCTGTTTAAAGGACAGCCACTAAAAAGAATACAGCACAGCCACTATTCTCGTTACACGCTTGCTCCGTAATCTAATGAAGTTCTGAGCCTTCGAAATCTGCATCTGAGGTTTTAGAAAAGAACGATTACATAAGTACTCGTAATGTACCTTGGTCGGGCTCCCGGATGGGGCTCTGCTGAAGGCTTTCACACGGACTCCACAGCTGTAAGAGTTCGAAACAAATGAGTGGTTGATAGAAAATTAAAATACAACAGGCATGTTTCAAGTCAAATCACTACCCCGAGGCACCGAGATTTGACCAAATCCCCTTTTTTCTGACCCTCAGAATATGCACATGTCTTGCGACGGCATGGCACAGCTTGGAACTCACATCAAGGCTACAAACAGCTTTAAAGTGGTTCAAAGCCCCTCTGCCAGGCCTTCTAAGCGGTTTGAAGCTGTCGCGAGGTCAGATACTGAACCATGCCGTTGCATGCTGACCAGCGTTTTTCCGACATAATAGCACTCCCTGTCAGACAGTGTTGCAGTTAAGGGTTAAGGCCTTAAAATATATCAAGCCCTTAAGTTAAGACTAAGGGTTGCCCTTAACAACAGCCTGAAAACATGTTAAGATTTTATTATTAAGCCTTAATGTTTTAGGCAGACTTTGGGTTGCAGAGGTCAATCTGAAGGCAAATACCCAAGAACTTGCATGGGGTCCACAGATATGCACCAAATTAGATATTTTGTGAACCGAGAACTGCACCTATAGTTTGGTTATTTTTTCGGGCGCTCTGGATTTGATTACGTTCAGGTTCACCGGTGGTTCTGAGTAGTAACCGCACCAAGAGTACTGGTATCAAAGGATTAAACTCACAGGGAGCGCTCTGAAGGCTTCCACAATGACTTTTGAGAGTAAATAATGAAGCAACCTGTGCCCAAGCATATATTAGCATTTTCCAAATTAACCCTTGGTTTAGCCCTTAAAAAGATACCCTTAATTAACCCTTAATATAACTTGAGGCCTTTGCTTCCAGAGTGACCCTTATTACAGCTGGTTCCGAATTCCTTGAGACAACTCGATTTTTTTTTGCGCCGGAGATACCACAAGAAATTTTGATGTAGTGATAGCGACTACTCTTTTTGAATGCAATCCGGCGCATCACAATCTCATTGATTCTTTGCTTCCGTTTTTGTTTCGACCCAAAGGATGTCGCAAACGTCCTCTGTAACATAGCCAGCATCGAGGAGCCACAGAGGCGCTGATAGCACGGTAGACCATGGAAGGAAGAGCAAAGAGAGGTTATCACGATTGCATCGCGTCGCGATTGCGCCTGAGATGATTTCCCGGGCCTAATGCCAAAAATGGTAATCGTTATCACTACATCAAAATTTCCTGTGGTATCTCCGGTGTAAAAAAAATTCACGTTGTCTCAAGGAATTCGGAACCAGCTGTAAGACCCTTAACTGCAACACTGCCGGAGTCCCTGTTGAGCCGGGCAAGGAGTTTTACTTTTTTGGGTTGGTCCTCCGAAAGAGACTTGACTGAATATTGCTTAGTTCTGTGGTTCTCGAGTGAACTCTACCCTCAGGTCTCTGTGGGTTTACCTCGCGATACTGGAGTAGATCATGATCGGCGTTGTCAGAAGCTTGCAAAAAACTCCGTATCAATAGGGTGTTTTAAACAAGTTTTAAATATGAAAAGTTCGGATCAATTTCTGGTCCGATTTCGTGTCCCAACTTTGAGTCTAATTTTTCCTAATTCCTCACCAAGAAGCAAGAGAAGCTCCAAATCAGACGGAGGAAGTTGGAACATGGAGTTGGAGACAAAGTTGGATGTTGAGTTGTGGTCCGGACCACAATTTGACATCCAACTAATTTCTCCGATTTATTTCATGTTCCAACTTCTTGCAAAGTTGGGAGCGAAGTTGGACACAAAGTTGGAACCGAAGTTGGGATATTTGAAACACCCTAGTAGGAACGATGGAATTTCAGGTGAAGAGTCGTACTTTTTCGTGTTCATATGCGCCGCGAGATTCCTGTGGGATGTGCTGCATCGGCCTCCGATCCAGGCTGTGACGATTAAACATTTTTTGCGAGATTCGTCAAAAATTTGCAAGTAAGACTCGCGTGAGACCTTTTTTGACGGATTTGATGGGGCGGTGTCAGTCGTTAGTTTTTTTTAGACGCATCGGAGATGAAGACGGTGGTCCCGTCGCGCCCATGACAAACGTCAGTGGCTTCTTCCTCTTCCCCCATGTTCTTTGCTGGCGTCTTTGCGCTTTTTTCTTTCATCGGGTTGGCCACCGCCCATATTGGGGTCTACCACAAAGGTTGAGTCAACAACTTTTGCTGGCTGCCGGTGCCTTTATTCAACGCGCCTAGGAATGTACTGCCTGAATGGCACGACGGTCGGACTCGACGATCAAGACACGAGCTCCGTTGTCACCCCGTTGTTCAATGTGCGTCGGCTTTCCCTTGAGGGCTCCAGCAGACCAACAGATCTCGTTGGGTAGATGACCAAATCTGACTGGTGGTTCCACGCCTTTAATGGGGTGAGTCTTCTTTCACCTTGATTGCTACTCGTTTACAGATGCGTTCCACAGTGCGCAGACCTCCCTCCCGACAATGGGGACTTTTTGGAGTTGTGAGCTCCCCCTTATCGTCGCGTCTGATACGCATCTTACACTCGTGTCAGACCTGCGAACGGAAACTTCACCGTGGAACTCGCCACTAATCGTGCATTTACCACTTGTTTACCACGCTATCCTATGGCGGTACACGTGTAGGCTTGTTCCCGGACGGTCAGAATTACACCAATGGCCTCGGTGGGGTGGATTGCATTTCCGAGTTCAACAGTGAGTGGAAAAGAATAGAATATATCGCGCCTTTGCGCTGACATTTCCACCAAGTCCACACCCAGAACGAGAGCATGGCAGCCGGGACGGCGTTTGGTATTTCTTACCAGGTACAGACAACTGCCAACATTCCGGGCCCTGGACCCTGATCATTCGCAGTCAGACCTTTCCGCAGTGACGGAAGAAAACCTCGTTGTGTTCACAACACTGTATCAGTCCGTCCCGTCTATCAACCGGTTTCACATACCTGTTGAACGTTTTTAATTCACAGTACTCCTTGGCACCGACTCGCAACCTACCAAGTTCCAAACCTCCCCGCATGTCCAGAGGCGGGCTGTATCTGTGCTGTATGCAACATTCATCCCGTCTGACCTTCCGCTCACGTCACGATAGTGGGGGTGGGTTGCGAACGGCTGTGGCGAGCCGAACATCTACATGGAAGGTACACGCTGCATCGGCGTTTCACTCATTATTAACTGCTAAGCCACGGCCTCGCTGATATCCTGCATGCAGGCTTCCGCTGCAAGGTAGTCGGGACAACGGGTAGCGCCGGACTCGCGCCGGCAGTCCCGCCAAGCTGGTGTGAGGAAACACCTGGAAACTGCACCATTGGTGCCCGCCAGATGATCTTCTGGAACCAGCTCGACGGTAACAACATCGAGGTCGAAGGGTACGACTTGCACGGGTCGCCCAAGTCGCCGGCGTACAATGCCGTCCTCGGCTTTGCTGAAGGTCCGTGACCGCCGACTTGATCGCTTCAAAGTTAAATGGGGCGCTGACGCGCAATGTACCCGCTCCGTAGGCGCGCAGACGGATATATTTTTGTCCGACGGGAGTGCGAGTGCTACTTCGGTGGCACCTGCCAGTCCGAGCGGAACTGGAGCGGCCGCGGGCACCCCCGGCGCTCCGAATGGGGGTTCCAGCGCTGTCTGCCGCCCCCAATGGCTTCTGGCGCATGCGCCTTTGCCTAGTGTATCTTCTTGCTGGATTCTTGCATTAGTCGTGCTCGCTTGGTCATTATTGGGGGAGCTTGCGACCCCAATTTCCCAACTGAGCCGAAATCGCTAGTGGCTGTGCAGAGTTCTAGTCATCTATATATGGCAAATTGATGGGTCCGCCGTGGGAACATCGCAGCAGAACGAAGATGCCGTTGCTCGGATCACCAGCTCAGGGTACTGTCAAGAAAATCTGTGTCCAACCCTAAAATCAACCTGCCAGCAGTCGGTTCTGTACAGCCTGATGAGGGTTGCAATTCCGGTCCCCCACTTCCAGCCTATGATGGTAGTGACCCTCCTGGGTGCCGATTGTTCCAGTGACATCCAGATGGGATGATAAGACAGGGAAGTCACTCACCAGAACTCAGCTTCCGCTAGTCACTGCTTGGGCAATCACAATTCACAAGAGCCAGGGACTGACACTGTCCAAGGCTGTGATTGATCTTGGCGACAAGAATTTCTCGCAGGGCTTTCGTTTGTAGCCATCTCACGGGTTAAAGTGTTGGCCAGTATTGTGTTCCGGAGTCTGTTTGCTTGGGGCCGGTTGAAGAAGCCAAATGTTATGGAATCAATGAGGATGTTGGAGGAGGACGACCACTGGAGGGAAAATTTTGGATTTCAATTAGAAATGCTTAGTACTACTACTACTGAACTGTTGACAACTGAATACTGAGATTCGGCCTCAAAACCAACGACTAAGAATTAGCAAGCTCCCCCTTACTATAGCCGGGTTACCGGCATATAAACATACTTCTATAACGTGTACGGAAGCAGACCTGGATTGGTATCCGCAGTAAACTTAGATCATTAGTCAATACATAGATGCTACACTTACTTTTCCTTTGCCCTGCAGTCTACTTTGCCTTCTACTTCGTGATGTAGAACCTATAATCCGAGAAGTAGCACGGAAGTAAATCTAAGTATGTCGATCCCACCGCCACTGATGCGCCAACAATGTTGCGCATCACCTCATCAGCGATCGTTGATGCGACTTCAAACGGTGGGAATGTTTGGAATTCAGAATTCGCCAGAAGCCGGCCTCGGATCCAATTAAACACAAACTGGTCACATTAGCGCTGTAGTATTCACCCATGATAGATACTATACTGTCTAATGTTATATTCTTCTTTTATACCTACCGGAGGCCGCCGTGTGTGATTTTTGGAACATTCCTCGATTGCTACGCAACGCTGCCTTCAGATCTTGCCCGGCTTTTTTGGTCCTGATGAAATGTTCAGAGACATCCTGGTATATATGAAATCAACATTGAAGATGGACCGGACTCACAAAGTCCTGGTTCACGAAATCGGGTCGTATGACGCTGCTTCTGTCAATCCGGATGGCGATCGCGTCTGCCTGCGGCGGGTGCAGAAACTCAGGAGTCTATACTTACCGTGAGTACCTAAATGAAAAGAAAGAAAAGGTGGAGCACACACCCCCGTCATTGTGAGCGGGTATTCCTGAATGGTTCCTGGGGCGGCTGCCGCGCGAATATAGTCCCGGGTGTTGAGGGTGACGAGCAACGTGTTCGTGTAGACTTGGTGCGGTAAGTTAGGATTGGCGATGAAGGGAACTCTAACGCTTACATCTGCCCTCTGAATATAGCATGATAGATTAGGATGGTACATAACTCTAACAACGGAGGAGCACACACGGAGGAGGAACCAAAACATGTAAAGGAACGTGTGCGGCCAGACGTTGATCTTGGGACGGGTTTAGAACTGATTTTTAAGAAAACAAAATGGTGGATACTCACGGCGATGGAGGCCGCCAGTGCGCAGAAGCTCGTTGGTAGGCCTGGATTCCACAATGAGCGTATCATTCTGCCATGAATTTTGCTACGTACCGGTATTGAACGTAAACGCAATCTGCACTTGTCAGAGGTGTGAAGCACTGATTCAGAGGGAATGCGCGCTCACTAGGCGGTTGATCATGTCGTCCGTCTTCCCGAAACCCGTCTTCGAGATGTAGAGATAGTACACCAGAACAACGGATATGAGCGCGTCGGCGATGGCAGCGACGATGTTGCAGCTGAAGGACAGAGTCTACGAGCCAATTACAACAAAGCCAAAGGAAGTGTCATCTCCATTCAGCGCACCTTTAGCTCCGCGAGGCCAGTGTACGTTGGGATTCTCAGCCTACGGTTCATTTAGGTGAGATGGAAATGAACTTAGGCGAACAGCCTACGCTTTAATGGAATAAACTACAGGGAATCATGTGAGCATTGGGCGGACGTGAGCCATGAAGACACTCACCAAGCAGAGAAACTGCGAGGGAACGAAACGCATGAATAAATAGCTTAAACGGAGGGCGGACGACCTGTAATGATATTGCGCACCGAAACTGCCCAGACTGATAATGGCCTACGCGGGGTGAGTTGTGGACGGGAAAAAATGTGCAATGACTTACGAGAACCCCACTGGCGATCAAACTTCTATTGCTCACTAGACACAGTCAGGCGAAAGCCAACATGCCTAAGAAGATATACTGACAGCGATAGACGCGGTAACAATAGAACCTTTGAGGGATATAAGATAGTTGAAAGGAAATAGTGTGATCAGTATACAGTTGAACAGCAATCGCGATGAAGTCACTGAAGAATATCTCGATGATCAAGGTGCTGGGTGCGAACGTCAGAACAGAACAATAATAATTCGGGACAGCGACCCCCACCTGACGACGTCGTTCAGAATGTCCGGATTCGCGAAATTGCTGATGACGTAGGTGTAGACTGGACGCGGTTGGCTTCAATATACCTCAAGAATTCTGAACGCACCACAAGCTGCAACACCTGAATGAATGAATACTGCAGAAAACATCAGATTTGCGCACCTGTAAGGAGGGCCTGCTGGCATGTATCGCAGACAATTACGAACGCGACCTGGATGTGGCACTGAGTTCAAGAAATATCGTTAATGGGTGCTTGTGCGCACCAGAGATTTAATCCACCACGAGTCCCGCTTGAGGTAGGTGCGAAAGTAGAACCAGGCCTGGAGACAGCCCGCTACGGGGTATTAGATGGATCTAATGAGCCAAAGCAAGATAGCCAAGTACCTCCGTAGAGCCTGCGCAGAGTTCGTTAATGTGAAAGAAAGAAAAAAATACACCGAACGCACGCTGCTGATATCACCACTGCATCGAAGAGGAGGCCAAGTCTGGATGTGAAGGGTCAATGCGCGTTTGGGAGGTTTGGACTGGAAAAAAGACTAACGTGTTGTCAAGAGTTGCCATATGACGGGGGCATGCGAGGGCCCTGGAATTGCCCAGGAATTTAATGCCCTTGCCCCGCTTGCGAGCGCCCACAGGCAACTGACGACAAGGTCGCCGCAACTTCTTCACGGCCGAACAGCTTATACGTGTCAAATGGAGGAAGAAATATTGCTTAGCGAGATAGGGTCGCATCCTGTCGCATCTGTACTCGGCAAAAAAAAAAAGCTTGTTCAATTCGACGAGGGCAAACGGAATCAGGCTGGTATAGTGATCCAGTCCTCGCCCAAATTGTCTTTTGAAGCATCAACAAATTCCAATCCCTGAAGATCTACGCAAACCTTGGTAGATGAATGTTTTATGTTTTATGGTCTGGGGCAAGCCCGAGATGGACGGTTATTTCTCACGTGCCTTGTACGTACCCGGGAACTTTCGCTTCTCCATAAAGCTCCATGCTGAAATTGATGCTCTTCTTGATGTTGAACTATATTGTCTTATATCAGCGGTAAGCTCCCATTAAATCGGAGAAGCCTTCATATCTTCAGAGCTTGTGGCCTGAAGGCTCGGTCACGCCCAGGAAATAGAGAGAAAGTTTGCCGCCGAGTTGCCGAATGAACCGAGACCTTCGCCGAACGATTTCAACATTGACAGGCAACGGCGAGTCGGCGACCTTGTCCGCGGCCAATCGCAATTCTCCGACTTGTCAGAATTGCTCGCCAATCATCGCATTTTCTGGAAAGTGTGGAGCAGATGTCTTCTTTGTGGGCGCAGGACCCTGAAAGCGATTATGTCGGAATACTTGTCGACCCTCTCCGTTTCCCCACTCCATTCTCCGTTTCAATATGCCATTCATCCCCAGTGCAACTGACGGGCTTCTCGCCGCTGCGGCGGTCTCACTGTGCTATCATCTTTACACACGGAGGAACACTTTACCTCTTCCGCCTGGTCCGAAGGGATGGCCATTAATCGGAAATGTTTTGGATATGCCTACCAGCCATTCCTGGAAGACCTTTGCTCGCTGGGGGGACATCTACGGTAACTCAGATACTAGATGACGTTGAGTGGCCTGAATTCTATCGCTACACAGGTGGTATAATGTCTGTTACTCTGCTGGGTCAGCCGTTCGTCATAGTCAACGACCCTGCTATCGCTGTGGAAATCCTGGACAAGAGGGGAACTCTGTATGCTGATCGTCCTACTCTGGAGATGGCTAACATGAGTGGATGGGACCGTGCGTTGAGCAACGCCAGATACGGACCCAGGTGAGTACTTGAACGCGCAATTTTATTATCCCACCTGAGTTACCGTGAATTAGGTTCAGGGAATATCGCAAACTGATTGGGAGAGTCATTGGGACTCGAGGAAGCATGGTCAAATTCTATCCGCTTGAAGATTACCAGGCAAACATGTTCCTGAAACGCGTGCTCGGAGACCCACAATCGTTCGACGAGGTAAATCAGCATGCACCTCTTGAAGCTTTATTGATCCACGAGCTCTGTTAGGCGACCAGAAAGTCAGTACATATCTGTGTTGAATATCGACATCATCACTGACATTAATTTACAAGGACTGCCGCCGCAATGGTCTTGCACCTCACTTATGGCTATAAAATCAGAGAGGATGGTCACGACCCTTTGGTGGATCTTGCTGACAAGGTCATCTCGTTCCCCATATAACTGAAAGAAGTCCCTAATGACTTGCAGGCCCTTGGCGAATTTTCTCAGATTACGCGTCCCGGTGCTTTCCTCGTCGACGTTATGCCCATTTGTTTGTGCTCAGGCTCTCGCTGGTACACCTCTCTGACATATTTCCAGTGAAATATATTCCAACATGGTAACTTCTTTCCCATTCTGAGTTTCATCGATCTCAATGACTACATCGCAGGTTCCCCGGCGCGAGCTTTAAAAGATTAGCGAAGCTCTACACAAAGTCGTGTGACGAGTTGGCGGAAGTCCCCTTGGCTTATGTGCAGGATCAGATGGTCAGCTATGTTTCTCGTCGATACCTTTGTGCAATTCTCATTTTATACAGTCTGCTGGCCAGGAGACACCCTCCTACGCTTCAAACCTACTTCAGGACAAGGACATTTCCGACGACCGCATGTATGAGATTAAATGGTCCGCTGCCTCTTTCTACGGTGGTCAGTAATCCTTATGTTCCTTTGTTTTCGTACGCTGAATATTTGCTGTAAAGCCGGGGCCGATACCGTACGTGATTCAACCTCGTTCCCAAAGTTTAGACTTTTAACCTTCGATGATTATCAGACCGTCTCCGTTGTGACCACTTATTTCCTCGCCGCCGCTAAATATCCGGAGGTTCAGAAAAGAGCACAGGCGGAGATGGAGTCTGTGGTGGGCCGAAACCGGCTGCCCACCTTCGAGGATAGGTAAACTTTCCATGAGTTGGTCCGAAAGGTGATAATCATTAAACACTCTCTCGTTAGGGATTCTCTTCCGTACCTCGAGGCGGTCTGCAAGGAACTTTTCCGCTGGCTTCCCATCGTTCCACTGGGTAAGGACTCGGCCTTGTCTTCCTTATTCCTGATTAATTCCTCATTACAAGCTGTACCTCATCGTGCAATGGCCGACGACGTGTATGAGGGGTACTTTATCCCCAAAGGTACCCTGGTTATTGCGAATGTCTGGTACATGTCTTGTTTCATCATACAAACTTCTTTTTCAACGGTGCGGACAGGAAATTCTTGCACGACCCGGCGGTGTATTCCGACCCATTCGTTTTCAACCCTGATCGTTTCCTGGGCCCGAACCCGGCGCCGGATCCCACGGACGTCGGGGTGTTCGGATATGGTCGCCGGTGAGAGTTATTTCTCCGTGCAGGTTTCGCTATATCACTGATCTATTCTCTTGCATGCAGCGTCTGCCCAGGTAAGATATCCCTCAGTTTAGTCGAAGCTTGCATGTGACGGGTATCCCGTTTTATAGGAACGCACCTCGCAGACGTTTCCGTTTGGATCACCGTTGCCAAAGCTGTCGCTGGGCTGACTATCAAACGCGCTGTCGACGTCGACGGGAACGAAATTGACCCTGTGGCGGATACGACGGACGGAATAATTACGTGCGTCCATCTCTGACCTCTCCATGCGTTGGCTCATCCACATCCATCAGACGCCCACTCCCCTTCACGTGTGCGGTCGCGCCACGGAGCTCTCAGGTATTGCAGTTAGTCATGGAGGCGACTGCGGATGCTCCATGAGTCGTTGGGGGATTGCTTTATGACCCGCACAACACATGAAGATCTTCTGTACTGTTTTTCTTTTCTCTTGTAGGCTCCGGATAAGTTCACTGCGATGAGCTAAAATGCCGCATATCCAGCACCGTTGACATTGCCAACATGTAGGTCTTGGTAGATTTGTAACATTGTTCACACGTAGTGAGAACCCCACGCCAAGCTTCATGATCATTTTATCTTGTTTCTAAATTCTCGCTGCTTCCTTTTTGGCGAGATAATTCCGGCCATAACCGTGTGCCGATTCCCTCGTAACTACATCAACTACATCGTGCCCGATTTCGGGGAAGCATTGCAGTGTGCCAATTTTCCAAGACCTCTCCAACGTGTTTTTCATCAGACTGACCTGACTAGACGAATGACAAGGAAACGAATACACCTGAACACTACATAAGTTCCATCGTTTTAAACAGTTGAGGCTGCCAGTCGCACAACCTGCCCGATGCATTGTAAATACTCACACAGGATAGATGGTCGCACACGTTGGCTCTAGATGACGCCAACCCGAAGAAAGTTTCTCACAGCAGTTTCGGTATGCGATAATGCCCAGCCTTTCCCAGATCCACGCTCCACCAGGACCCCGGATAATAGGCGGGAAGGCCTGATGCCAATCCTGACGATTTTGGGCGATTTTTTGCCCGAGGCCTGGTCAAAATCCTGACGAAAAAGGCCAAAATGGCCGCTAGGCCTGGTTCGAATCCTGACGAAATTGCGCCAGCGGCCGGAAATTCTTGCCAAGAGAATTTTTGCCGGCCAAATTGGGCCACATTTGATGGGAAAATCAAATTGATGGTCGGAATTCGGCCAAATGGGGCTGGGAGGCCTGTTCAAATCCTGACGAATTTGCCAAAATCAATCCTGACGTTTTAGTGGAAAAAAAATCAGGCCTTTTCACCTATTATCCGGGGTCCTGCTCCACCCTGCTCCACCCTTCGAAGAAGTACAACGGCGATAATTACGCAGATCCATTTTCTTGACAGAATCTGTCGTTTGGATCATCTCACGGTTTCATTCTGGTCTCAGCAGAACTTCAGCTGTGAAAGCGAGCGGTTTCTCCGGATCCGCACATGTATTTAAATCCCAAAGTACACATTAGTAAAATTTACGAGACCTAACTTGAGGCCAAATCTAACGGATTACTTGTTTAAAAAGGCAGTCGTCGAATCTGTGAACAACAATTTAAACCGGGAGTAGCTCTTGCGGGTTCTTGCGGGTTGACAGAGGCTGTGCACGTTAAACAGTTCATCAGTAATAGCGCTGTTGTCAAAATGCTACGGTCGCGCTTCTCCTCTTTTTTTTTTTTGTGGAGCGTTTCCCCGCGCCGCGAAGTCGCACTTCTCTCCTCTCGACCAGCATGAGATCCGCATTCAACAGCATGGATTCACAGTCGAAAGGTGAGTTGCCTCGGATGACTATGAAGTTTGAACTGCTTTTTGACCCGCCCATCCAGCATCCAATAACTATTCCATCTTTTTGATACAGTAATTGCGCGAGGCGATCACCGCCAACCTCTCCCACTCCTCTTCGGACCTGCGTTCTGGCGCACTAGTTTCCAGGTCATGGGCTCCTCCGGTGCAGAAATATTTTGGACAGTCGACCTTACGCCGGAGTTTGTTGGTGAGACGGGATACCGGCAGTGCCTACTGGCATTGGAAACATCACCCCATCTTATCCACTTGGTCCGCCACATCACTGTTTCCGTCAACCTTCATTGGCTCGCCCCGCTCTCATCCATTACAAACCTGCGAGAAGTCACCGTGCGGTCCAACATAGATAGCTATCAGGAGCAGATGAGCAAATCCATGCTGGATAGGATGTGGCAGCATCGATGTCAGTTCATCCACTAAGCCGTGTCGATATTTATTACGACAAAATTGGGATGAAACCGGAGAGCCTGAAATCATACTTCTTAGACGACATAGCTCGTAACAGGACTCAAGTACAGTAATTCGACAATCGAGCATTCCCTGCCAGTGACCTACGGACGATGTTTCTTATGGATCGGCCTTGCTTATCAAAACACTATATTTATGTATTCTCCTATGACCCTAAAAAAGATACAAGTGTGCTACTTGTTTAACTATCATTATATAATTGAGGCACCGACAATTTACGAAGCCCGCGCATTCGCGAGGAACTGATCATAGGTCTGGGTGGAGGTGGGGTTGATTGCAAAGGTCATCCCGGCCCCTGCACAATTGTTAGGGCACACATTGCCGGGTGAAAATTGAGTACGTACTGCAGTGGCCACCGGCGGCCTGCATGCAGGCACCGAAGTGAGGGGCGGTATCCTGGACAGTGTAGACGAAGCTCGGTGTAACTCCGCCAAGGGCGGAGAGGCTGAGATAACGTTAATTGGTCAAATTCGAACCACGGGAATATATTGATCCTCACAAGCCAGAGTCGAAAGCGTTGGGACCAACACCGCCGGCGGGGGGAGGGCAGACCGCTCCGGAGAAATTCGTGGAAGTGATGGAATGGTTGCGGGAGACACTGCATTTCTGGTAAAAACAGGAATCAAGGGGAGGGATTCTCAGAAATCGTACACTGTGAAGGTGACTGTATCACCGACGGCCGCTGAAAAATAGTTAGTGATGCCGATGTCTGAAATACACGGGCAGGCCCTTACCAGTGATGGTGGTGGGGGTGAAGGTAAAACCTAGACAAACTGTTCAATTATTGTCAATTTGTTTACGGAGACGGTATACCGTTTGCCTGACCGACGGTGACGTCGAAGTTGGCAGCCAAGATGGAAGGGATGAGGGCGAGGAAGTAAACTTTGGAGAACATTGTAGGCTAGATGGGAGACTCTGTGTGAGGCTTGATAAATATGAGTGGCTGGAGGGGATCCTTTTATATGTTTTGCGGCTTTCGTCTTGGTCATCAACTTTGCTCGGAAACCATAGCGAGTTAGGCATAAAAGGCGCGGTTCAGGGGTGTAAAAAAAAGACTATGCTAACATCTCACGGTATACGTGGTTCGAGAACCAATGCATTCAGCCCGGGACGTTCATTAGACGCTTAGGATTGTTTTCAAGGAGCTAATCGTGGATTTATCTTGGCACGGGCGTGTTGGCCGGTCTGCGCAGCGAATGAGGACAAGGAGATTCGCAGTATGGCTATTGTTTTCCCAGGAAGCTCGCCAAAAAGGCTCTCGCACAGATTCACAGGAAGTCAACCTTGAAACAACCTGAGAATTCGAACCGGCGCAGTTCCGCGTCAGCACTGGTGAGTGAAACAAGACGCATGTGTTACCGAGATGTGTTCGGCGTAGTAAATACGCGAACAAATGGAGGTCAACGAATTGTCGGGATAGCGGGAAGGGTGTGCGAATACGAGGGAGTTTTTAGACCGGAGTGCTGCTGGATGGGGTCAGGAGACAACTTGTCAAAAAGACATGGGTAATTAAGCCGAGGGAATGAACGCGGTTCAAGGCACTGCTGAAGTACTGAAGGTTGGTATGGGCCTATGTGGCGAGCGCTGTGGTCCCCACATCCAAGTTCCATAGGATGCACCGGAACCCTCGCGAAAATCAACAATTATTAGAGGGATATTGGTCGCCAACGGCTGTTACTCTCACCTCGGTCAAGCAGCCCCGAGAGCCCAGGCTGCGCCAGTTGTGGCTATCTCAGCCTATCTGCCTCTGGGCCCTGGCACATCTTGTCAACCGCCAAGTACGCGGTGCCTTGAACTGTGGGAGAGGTTTGTCACAAGGCCGTTTCAGACCGTAATTGACTGTGTGTCTGACTGCAAAATATGCTCACGAACAGGACCGGCCATGGGATAGAAATCTGGTCCGACGTCCTCCAGCCAGGGGCAATAGAGAGCTGATATGATTCTGATTGTGAACGGACTGATGAGACAACTTCAAATTCCAACGTAAGATGGGTGGGAGGCCGATCACTTTGCGATCTCCCACGGAAACCCGTTCGTCCAATCAGGTCTTGAATAAAAATACACACGAGTGCCTCCACGCAGGTCTTGCGAAGCCTATGAGGTTGGAGATAAGCACTCGGACCCGGAACCTGTGAGAAAACGAGCTCTATGTACCTGTACTAGACACGCATTGTCGGATTGAGAGTGGGACGCTAAGGATGAGTATCATGAAAAACGTTGTTTCAAGAGGTGAGAATGCTCTATCCACATGGAAATTGTCAAGGCCGTTAGCAACGGTAAGCTGTAATAAGTAAGCGGAGGTAGGTAGGTAGGTAGGTAGGTAGGTAGGTAGGTAGGTATATTCCGCCGCGGTCCCGTTGAGGAACAGGCGGTTCAGTACTTTACCTGGGTTTGTTTCCGGGTAAGACCCGACAAACGGCGGCTGTGAACGTTGATAGTTTTCCGGCCCAAGAGTCATCACATATGCTAGTACATAACGGGTCTTTGTGTGAGATAATATCCATATAAGTAGCGGCATTCAGACTCAAGTACTGCTAAAAGACGCTGAAGAAAAGGACTTGTTCAAGGGATCGATGAACGCACGGTATTGTGAGCAGTCACTGCTCTACCGATCCAGTGAACATTAGAAGAACGCCGCTCTCTCGTGCGATATGTCTTTTGGACGATGACCAGGCACGCGTATCGAAAGATAGGTTGTGTTCAACTTGTCGCACCCTTGTGGTTTGATGTAGAATAGAAATTCGTCCTATGTTGTAGCGAAGGAGAGCGAGGGCAGTACCAGAATGAGAACCCGCTCAGATGCGGGCTTTGTTAGTCACTGCGTTCCCGGCCCGACGAGACGAGTATGTCGTCTTGTGTCGGGCCGGGAACGCAGTGAGTTGAATATGCTCCGCGGAAGCAAGAGAGAATTTTTCGACAGGGAGAGCGAGCTGCGATCAAGCCCTTCCCAGCATGATCTCCTCCGCTCTCACCACGTTGAACTTTTGGACGTCGTTGGCGAAGAACTTTGAAGACAACAGAGGATCCGAGGCGGCAACTGAGAATGTTAGAAGCCTCGGTGAAATAATATCCCAGCACAGCTTAACCGCACCCTCGTCCATTCGCCGTCTTTTTAGGCTGATGTCCAGACTTTTGTCACTGTCTGGCGTCGTCACTTTCCATATTTGTTTTTCAAACGCAAAACCGACGAAGACCACGGATTTCGGCCTGGCGGGAAATTCAAGCCCGATTCTGTGGCCCCCAGGATAATCCAGTATACGCAGCTTTGTCGGAGTAGCTGCAAACGAGAATCGAGACGGGTGGGAGAGGAGAAAGAAAAAAAATCTCACCGTCAGTCATCGCCGCGACCACGTGCTGATTGCAGATCCGCTTCGATGCGTGTCGGGAGTCAGCAAAATTGGGCCGGAAGGCGATCAGGATGAGTCCAGTTTGAAGGCTCATGTATGCGTTCGCACTTTAGAGAGAAAGGAACGGATTTCAGTTTCCGTAATTGTCGACTGCTTGCAAATTCTGGGATCCGGGAGAGTAGTAGAACAAGCATAGGATTAATATTGTGCAAGGGTTCAGCGCGTCAAAATTGAAGTAAGTGTACAGATTTTTTATGAAGATCAATTGCTCTGAAATCAACCATTACGAATAAGCTCCAGTGCGCGCGCGTTTCTGGGTTCCACAGAACATTTGAAAGGCAGGGGGTGGCTGAGGTACTTTTAGAGAGCAAACAATCCAGGACGATGCTGGAAACCGTACCTCACAGTTCCCGCCGTTTGACCTAGCCGTGGCTCGACGAATACGCCGTTCTCGTGGGCCTTGGAGATGTTGAAAACAGCGAGGACGGCGCTGCATGCCATGAAGATTGTTGTGTCTGCAAGTAGTTTGCCTGGAAATCAGGGGTAGGTTTATACTATAAGTCGGCTGCAAATCGACAAATACGTACCAGGACAGATGCTGGATTGCGGGGAATCAGAAAACAGCAGTTCAATTGCGACGTATAGCCTCACCGCCGCCCGTAACCGAAGCAGATTTTGGTAGGATCCCGTTCGGCTTTCTTGGTGCTCAACGCAATGAACCGGCTGGGATCGAAGACCAGGGGATGAGCATATCGTGTTGGGTCATGCGTCATTTTCCTGTGTGCAATATTGAGATTGATGTGATACATTTCAAATAAAAAAAGTAAAGTAACCCACCAGATATCCGGAATAATCAAGGAGTCCTTCGGGATGAGCAGCGGTGGCGCATCTCCGCCTCTGGTGTAAATAAAATCCTCGCGTGTCCGATGCGGAATGCCTATGTAGCAATTATTATGAGGAAATACAGAATGGGGTATACGACAAGCGTACCGGTCGGTGTTGCGACATGCCAGCGCAGCACCTCCTTGCACAGCGCATCCACGTACGGGAGCTCAGCGCGGTCAGAAATATCCGGAAGTCTGTCCGGCCCCACTACGGCATCAATTTCGTTCTGTGCGGCTGTCTGGACGTCTGGATATAGACTCATTGCCAGGAAGAAGCCCTCAAGCTGTGCTGCCGTCTGCGATGATCAAGTTACACAAAGTGTCATCCCAACGTTAACATTGAACTCAGCATACCGTGTCGGCACCCCCTTCTTGGATGGACGCGGCCGCCCATTTGATGAGGTACTCTTCGTGTATTCCCTCCTCTATCAAGGTCGATGCGAACGACAGTTCGGCGGTCCCCAGTTCCTACAATCGAATTTAACTAGCAGTGAGGTTTCGATGTACATCTACAACGCTCACAATCTGTTCCTTGACGTAATTATAACCCGCATTGACGGTGTCATGCAGCATTTTGGACCAGGTTTTTGCTAGGGTGTGAAATCCTCCGCCCGGCAGCCATTCCGGCCAATAGCGCACTGGAGAAAGGAAAATGAAAATCGGGTGGATACGTCCTTGTATGAATCAACGACTCACAAGCAGGAATGATGTCTACAAGGAACGCTGCCGGACCAGATGCGACTGCAAAATTCCTTCCCATTTTCTCAAACATGTCTAAGTACGGGTCCTTTTGCGCCCCGTCAACGAGATGATATCCATATGCGATCCGCAGCGTAATTCCGCCCGTGGTTCTGTCAAGCTTTGAATATTCGCCTAGCCCGAATAATAATCGACAGACCGTCCAATTTCGTCCGACACTTGATCTCCCCGGAGAACGAGGTTGTGCAATAGTTTGCGGATCTCCGAGGAGAGAAGAGGAACGAACTGCTTCACCGTGGTCTGGCTACCGAATAGCTGATGGAACAGCTTGCGCTCCGTCCGCACCCTGTCGCCGTACTGCGACAACGACAGCGCGTTTTTGAACCCCATCAATTCTCCGCCCATCGGAATGACCGGGCGTTCGGAGAAATTGGCGCCATGGGTATCCAGCAGGTCCTCCGCAACTTGGACCGAGTTGACGATGACCATGGTTTGCCCAAGCACAGTCAACGACGAGATATCTCCTGCTCCAATTATAACATCGTCTGTGAATATTAATCAAGACTCAAAAGGGGAGTGGTGTACCCCATACATCGCCGATTTGGGCGAATTTCAACCAGTGGTCCTCTGTGGGGACGTCCAAAATGTTACCCACGAATGGGAAGCCTCTTGGACCGGGTGGTAATGCCGCAGTCGGAGTCCTCTTTTTGCGAAGGTAGTAGGAGGAAAAGACTAGAGTTCCAGTGAAGAGAAGAATAGCGCCGTCTAGGAAACCCAGAGAGTGAAACGCTGTATAGGACATACGCCAGAGATGAGGGTAAGTACTCGTGGGGCAGCATCAACGTCGGTGCACCCACGTCACCAAGATAGTACTATAGTCAGCCTCCGCGCTTCCCGGCCGAATACACAGATTAATGGAGCTTGAATGGAGCACAGAAACTTCTGCTGTTTCAAATAACGAAATATCGCTTCAAGAATGCATGAGCTATGGCAGAACCAAGATCAGAACACAAGACCTGGGAAATTCGACGGATATCCGCATTCCAACAAATCAGTCTCGGTCAACTAAACCCACACCCACTTTCCCTTTTTCAACTTCGTTCTCCCGAGTTGCATAATCGATTCGCATTCTCCTGGCGCGCGCATCACCAGCCCGTCGCGTACGAACTGCCGGATTCTCGATTTCCACTTCCTGTGGTCGTGCAGCACCAGCGCAGCGCTCAGTAGTATGTCGGGCTGTATCTGGGGGTATGATTCGCGCACGATATGCTTCTCCATCGTGAAATACACGCACAGCAGACCACGGTAGTCCGAGCGGCCTGCGCGCGCCCAAGAATTGACCATAGCATCCAGTGCGTCTGCGTCTGGGATCCTTTGCCAAACTCCGCCTCCACCGCCGCTTTAGTCATCTATTTGCAATCCAGGATGGAAGGCGAAGCTGGCATTTTCGTTGTTGCAGTCGGGGCAGTATTGGAGCATGACGAACATCACGCGTGTGTGGCAGGAAAACCTGTCAACTCCGCCTTCGAATACAATAGCGGAGGAAAAGGCACTCTTAAATGAACATTCACGGTGTATCTGTGGAGGCCAATTACTCCTCAAAATCGGTCTGTCGGGCGGCTGTTGTTTTCACCTCGATAAAATCAGTTCGGAGCCGTTTTTGAATCAAAGGCGACGGGAAGGTAGGTGACGAAGACAGATGGGCCATGGATGCCGCGACATTCTTCCGCAGTTAACAGAGTTTCCTGAAAAAATCATGGGTGAGTAAAAGAGGGATATCAAACGAATCTACACACTTGTGTAGGGGCCATGCTCTAAAGTTAGAGCAAAATGACACTTGCTGGGAATACAACAGTAGGCGTATGAGGGATGGAGTCAGACGAGAAATCACCTTGCAGGAGGCACAGACTTGAAACGGTTTTGTCCCGGGCTACTTGTGGCATTGCGCACACTGGCTCATTTTATCTATGTGTCGGCTTCAGAGGCAGGCGTAAACTGTATGGACGAGTCGCGACTCGTGGCTGTGGATCTTTATGGACGAGTCGCGACTCGTGGCTGTGGATTCGAGGCGGTGGATGAAGTCAGAAGAGAGGGAAGAAAAAAGGGAGCGCCACTCTTCGGTCACCTTTGATCACACACGTGGTGTTCTTCTTGTGCAGCTGTATGTATTACTTTGAGCGTCCTATCAAGAGAATCAATTGTCTTTAAAGCCAGGTGTGACTCCGTTCATTTAGGATTTTTTTTTTTCAACCAAAATATTCAACCACACATATTTCGTCCCGACGAAGTTTTAAAGCATGCATGGAGTGGATTGTGATCATTATTGTAGAAGGGATATCCAAAAGGACTACAGGTTCAGATGCCAGCATAGAGATCAACCAATAAAAATAAGATTCAAGTCAGAATAGATCAGACATCTGTTCTGCTATCGGCCACACGGTTGGATAGTCTTTAAAGCGCTCGTAGTCATCGGCCCAGTCGGGCGTACACCCCCAGATGGTCTGGTATACGACGAGTACGTCTGCGACATTGGAAAGGAATGGCCGCCGCGGCTGCGCCGCGTCCAGCTCGAGCTCTCCGCTCTGGATGTACGGAAGCGCAATCATGCGGCACATGTCCAGAAAATTCCCCGCTCTGTATACCGTCCGCCAAACAGTAAGCAACTCATTCATAAGACACCGCTCGTCGCTGTCCACAAGCCCATTATCGAGCACAACGAACTGCATGCAGTTAGCCCTGAACTTGCACTTCGTGTGGCTGGCCAGGCATCCAACGGAGGGTTGCAGCTCATCGAGAAGAGAGTCGCGGAACGAAGCGACTGTGACCCACGGTTGTTGCCTGAGGCAGGCCAGGGACTCGGACGTGCGTTGAAATGTTCCCGAAATAGGTGTGGTCGAGCGAATCACAGGCTCACCGGCTCCCTTGCGCAACATGACCGCGAGCGACTTGGACGATAAGCAGCGCCGGAAGAGCTCGTTGAGAACACTGTGCGCTCTTGGGTCGGTAGCAGAGAGCGCGCCGGAGAGGGCGAGCGGGTTCTTCTCTTCTGCCCAGATCGTCTTGTTGTTATCATCCTTCCGCTTGACGATGCTGATCCGTTTACCCGTGACAGCGATTTCGAACACGACGCCGCACACGGCAAGTATTCGCGCAGCGGGAATGGTGTCGACCGTGATCGTCTGCGGGAGAGTGAAGTAGACGGGCGAGCTCCCGGTAAACAAGGCGTGCCGCGTGCTTTCAATCAGTTCATCGACCTGTGCCGCAAAGTGAATAAAGGGACTGCAATGAAAATTATAAACACATACCGTCGAGCAGAGCGCTTTATTGCAGCCGTGGCAGAGCCGAAACGCGAAAACGTGGCCCCACGCGTGAAAAGGCAGGGTTATCCCGCTGGGAGCCTTGTAGAGGCGGATCCCCAGAACGGTCACATACTGGGCTGCTCCGGGTCCGTCCTTGGGCCGAAGAACGTCGTCGATAGCGGCTCGGATCTGCGTGGGGCGCAGGGCCCGCCTCATGCGCTGCTTCAATCTCTGCACGATCGATATATCATGATTAGGGTCGGACAGGAAGGTCAGCACATCTGGGTAGTTGAGCGACAGGAGCAGGAGGGCCGGATCCGTGTAGATAACCCTACACATGTATGCCCAGACAACGTTCTTCCGCTCCTCGTAGTAGCGCGAGGTGGCAGGCAGCATGTAGGACGAAATATCCCACTTGATGTCTTCCCACAGTTCCGCCTTGGTCTCGTCTGAGATGGAGGCGAAGTGCTCGGCAGAGCGTGTGTCGCTGGCTCGTTGGCGTGCATGTGTAGGTTCTGGAATTGCGCCGTGTTCAGTGCAATCCGGGTGTGACAGCTCCTCAGTCTGCTCTTCGCGGACCCATGCTGCGTTCTGTGACTCAAGAAGTAGGTCGTATCCCCGACCCTCGAGGTGCCACAGGATCTCTTCGATTTGTTCTCGTTGTTTCATGAGCGACAGCCAAAATGTGCGATGGCCAAAGTCCTAGCACAAGGATAAGTCATGTGTTTCTCGTAGCTGACGATAGGCCCACCATGTCATTTCTGGTGAAATGAATCAGCTTGAGCTTGAATATGGTAGAAAAATATGACACACCCAAAGAAACGCTCGGTGAAGTGTTCGCGCGCCTTGATACACCTTGTTTATGAACCCCGTTAACCTTCAAGGAAAAAGTTCAAGACGGGTTATCCTACCGATTGAGGAGGCCATATCTGGAACGGAGAATCCCATTCCATTCTCGCACTGTCTTCATAGAAGAGCAAGCTGCGATATCCGCAAGATCACAGACTACAGTGTCCGCCCCCGATTCGAGTGCAGCATGCCAGTGCTTGTAATTGAGGTACAGTTTGATTCTTTCCTGCGCAATCAAAGAGTCGGTGAGAACGAGGGTAAGTTGTATCATATTACTGCTCACCTCGTTGTGCTGGTAACACCAATTTATTCCGCCGACGGTGCGGGCGTTACAGACCGTGGTGTTTATCGTAGCACTGCAGAGTTCAGGCATTTCTGAAAGGTAAAATTGGAGAGTCAGAGTAGGGTGGCAGATTCAGCCACTCAGTGGAGTCCTTTAAAAGGCCAAGGAGGAGGCCAAAGCGCGAGAATCGCGCAAAAGCGCTGCCACGCAAACCAAAGCGTCAGATAACAAAGCGCGGTGGCTCTTTCATTGTGCTTTCGAGGTAGTACCCCAGCAGAAAGTGGGATTCTGCCTGTCGGGTGATCATTGGGAGACCAAAACATTGCACTCAGATGGGTGTTGGATGGGTGTAGTCTCGGAAAACCCCATACTCTCATGACGTCCCAATTTGGGAACCCTGTCATGAGAGTCTGGGTCTATCTCAGGACATTAACCGTACCATTGCGCTATCAAATTTTGATGTCGGTTAAGTGGAATTCACACGCGGTCCGAAGAGCCGGGCGATTGCCGTAGATAGCCTTTGTCTTCCTCCCGCTCACTCCTGCTCGTCCCCCATTGCAATTAAAGGTTAGCAGACTCATACCAGGCCACAAAGTACTATATGAACAATCCCACAGCCCCCAATGTCCCGGAACTACCCCATTAGGCCTTATTCTGGCTTAAATTCAGACGACTTTGCTGCTAGTGAGGCTGATGCTGAAAGCACCATTGGTGCAACATCTAGCCCGCCAGGTCCTTCTGTTCCAGACATCTTTATGCCAGAAAATGTTCCATTTCTGGCCCTTGGGTCTGATGCTTTCGGGGACGAAGATTTAGATCTGGACTATGGCAGCAACTTTCGGGCTCCCAAATCTAATAACACAGATAAAACTCTGGCAGTCCTAAAGTTTATAAAGGATACCTTCCCTAGATTCTCTCTCCGAGACTTGATTCAAGAGTTGTTTACCTCAGATAATGGCTCAATCAAGAACGTAACCAACTCATACCTTGGAACAGGTGGCAATATTCATCTGCTTGAAGTCGCAATCAGAGATAGAGTTACAAAGGATTCAGAGGTCGATAACTGGATAATGGACAAGGCTATTTCAATCTGTGGCAGAGAAGTCAGCTTCCTCACCAACCAGGCCTCTAATGGGAAACACTTTGATGATGCTAGGTCTCTGCGGCTTCCTGCAAATGCAGTTAAAGTTGAGCTCCTGCAAACATTTTCTGTCCCAGATCTTCTTGTGGTCTACGAACAAACAACTGTCCAACTCCAGAAATTTTTGAAGGCTGTGATTGGCAAAGATGCACCTCCAGTTGGTGCAGATGAATCTATGATCCGATGCCAGCGCAATCCGGACATGGTAAGCCAAATTATATTTACATTCTGGAACAGTGCTCATGATTTTCATAAGGGCCGTACCATGATCACATCTATGATTTTGAATTTACGCAGCAGGGAGACAAACCTTCATTGTGCAATGAACTCTCTCATGCTGTGGGATGGACGTGTTCCAAAGCGCTTGGTTCAAACATTGAATCGCTATGGATTCTCCACATCCTACCTTTACCAGACAAAGGCAGTCAGAAGTGTTTCAAAGGATGGAGTTTATATTGCTAGTGCTGCAGCCAATGATCCGGAGAAAATTCTTGCTCTCCCTTACGATAACTTTAATTGGTCAGAAACAGCTTGGGAAACATCAGCACAACATGGCAATATTTCTCACGACCAGGTCTCTGCACTACTTCTAGCCCTCAGATTACCAGAGGGTTCATCTCGAGGGGAGGCTGGCCGTCTGGCAGGAGTTGAAAACTTTGCACAGACTGCACAAAAGCGGCATACTATTCCACCAGATCAAGCCCTGGAACAAATTCTCCCCACAGCTACAGATCAGCATATATTTGCGGACAATGCTATGAAACATGTTGCAGACATCCTTGCAGATGAGGTTCATGGGTTCAAAGCACACCGGAATTTGTTACCCCCGCTTCTCTGATCCCTATGCCCTTCCTCTTGAAAAAGATGAGGAATATTTTCTGCCGACTTATGACCAGGAACAGGCTTCAAACCGTGGCAATATGCTGGTCATTGAACATTATTTCCTGGATATTCTTCGAGTTCCAAAGGAGGTTTTCGAGAAGCGCTACTATTTCCTGCTTGGTGACCGACTTACCACTGCACGAGATCGAGCTGCACAGGACCAACGAGCAGTTGACCGTTCAGAACATCGGGTCGACCATTTGGCCAGTTTTCAGGTGCTCAGTGGGATCATGCATTTTGTCATGAACAAGATACAGAATGTAGGGAAAAATGCTTGGGGCGGGGCAAATAAAGATGCAGTCAGCCTTGTGACCCTCCTTGAGAAGCTCCCAAACCGAAATAATATCAACCTGCGGAAGATTGACTTCTATGCCTGGCTCCGCTTTTTGGACGTTGTGCTTCGTGCATTGGTTCTCAGAGCGGCAATAGTTGAATTAGGTCTCTCCTCTCCAACTCAGCTGCAGAAATGCAATATTCCGGCACAACACTTTAAAACGTTGTGTTCAAGAATTGTACAGAGATTCTTACTTCCTTCTGTTGATCGTCTCGAAGCAGAAGATATAAAAACAATTCCTGGAAGCACAGAATCAGGGAATGCAGTGCTTTTAATGCATGATCTTATGACTATCAGGGAGATGCGACATGCTGTCAAGCATGGACACCCAGAACGGATGGAACGAATGATTAAATATTGGACACCAATGTTTTATGCAGGAGGTAGTTTCAACTACGCGAATGAGGGTATGGAACTCTTGCATAATTTGAACCATGACTGGCCAGCAGACACTGCCATTATTCTTCGGGGTGGTATGTTGATGAATAATCAAGGAAAGGCAGCTACATTCAAAGAGACAGATATCCGTGTTGAACAGTTCAACAAAACTATCAAATCCCATGCACATGGTGCTAATGCACGACCTGGTTTATTGGAAAAGATCACACCCGCTATTGGACACATACAGGAATTAACAGAGCAGATTTTTGAAGACTTGGGGGTAGAAGATGAAAATCAGCATCACACAAAGATTTCACAGCACAAGGATGTTGCCCTGCTTCTTGATCATTTCTGCAGCTCAAAGATTTTTGACTTCACACAAGACAAAAGGACAGATCATATGATGATAGACTTGTATCGAACGGGGTTGCATCGACTTGCTGGGCCAAATGGTGGGCATGCTAGACATCTGCGTCGCCACATACTTCGCTCTCGGACTCGTCACTTCAATGAAATGCCTCCAGAAGACTCAAATACATTTGAAGGAGAACAGAGAGCAATCCACAATGATTTTGTGCTTTCCGATGATGATTTTGCAGAACTCGAAGATCTCAACAGGGAGCTTGCACTGGATAACGAGCGTCCCAAGCTTAGTCTCCTGGAGCAGCTGGATGAGGTGATGCGATGGGGTGTAGACTATTCAGACGATACTGTACCTTTGTATGACTGAATTAGTGATAGAATTTCTAGAATGAAGTGTTGCAAAATGATTTTATAGTATAATGGGCAGAAGGCGACTGTTTATATAATTAAAACTGGAAGGTCTTCAAAGTATGCCTAAGGTATGTATCTTTTCTCAGAATTGTTCATGGGACCCCCCATGTTTTGCAAAATGCACAAGGAATATCATAAAAAAGTGCTATTTCCTAATTTAGGTTCTGTGAGCTTTGTGTGCAACATGCTTTGTTAAATGTATACAACTACAGTCTGGACCCATAATCCAATCTCTACTAAAAATCTATGATCATCTCACCATGTTGAAGGATGTCTGGTTTCTTGGAAACAGCTGTTTTACGGCGACGCTTTGGCTCAGGCTGATCCGCAATTGTTTCGTCAACAGAAATTACTGGTAAAATATTCATCTGCCGGCAGATATCCTGGATAGCACCAAAGAGGGGTATGGAGAGCTCGGACCAATGGACAATATGAGTATACTGGCGCATATCTTCTGCACAAAATATTTTACTGGTGTGTTTGGCAAGATCTTCGAGATCAGAGTCAGGAATGAGTGTCTTGGGACCATAACTTGGCCAGGAATCCCTCCAGTTCCATTTCCACTCTTGAAGACGCCACTGAACAAGTTTATCGTAGATAGAGTCACGCTGCATATCAGTAGTTGTAACTGCGATGATTTTCTGAGTTGATGTTGATGGATTGACCTCAATCCACTGGTATTCTCGGTCTGGACGCAATGTCGGATCACACCGATTACAGCAGTCACAGGAGTGGTGTCTTTCATGTGGAGGGTTCCCAAGATTTCGTTGGATAATGACTTCCGCACATTCTTTTGATTGAACAAGTTCAATTATTCCCCGGTCTTGATCTCCAGGATTTTCCATAGAAATGGCATCCGGCCACATGCTAGGCTCAACAAAAAATATTCCAACTGCTGTCTCGCCCCTGCGCCTTGCTCCTCGTCCACGGCGTTGGTCAGCACCTGGGATGGTCAAGCCCCGGACTTTGTACTGAATAACCCGACGAACACCTGGAAAATTTACCCCAGCACTGATTTTCGATGACCCAAGCAGAATAGATGTTTTCCCAGTTCGAAAGTCCTCTAAAGCCATCTCCTGGTGCCTGGCTGACAGCCCCGAGTGAATAATGTCAATAACATGAGTAGGAATGCCCATTGAAGCGGCACGTTGGTAGCCCCACCAAAACATATCTGTAAGGAGTTCCAGATCATCAGAATAGATGAGTGTCTTGTTCTTCTTAAGATCTGATTCACGGCATCCAAGAGGAAGAACAAAGGCAATATCCAGAAAACTATTGGCATCATGCTGCATTGGCACGATGATTGTGGAAAGTTCTGGTCTGTAGTTCCCCAAATTTATGAGGTGGTAATCTGGATGAAGGCCAACAAACTTGACCAGAGAATCTCTATAGAGCTTAGGACATGTTGCGGAGAGGGCAATGACAGGTTTGTCATGTCCTACAATATTCCGCAACAGATGAATGCGGGCATAGGGAGGTCTCCAATCATGAGTCTCATGAACAAGGTGGGCCTCATCTATATAGATGGCAGAAAGTCTACCCTGCCACAATCTTGAATGAGTGAGTCTTGCAAACGAGGGGCTCTCCAACATTTCAGGGCAGACATAAATGACTAGCATTTCACCAGTTGCTGCCAACTCAAAATCCTTTGAAGTGTTCTTCTCCGAATAGATGAAAAGAGATGAAATCCCGTCACAATCATTACTGACAGATTTGAATTCAGTTTACAGAATCAGAGATTATATCACAAACTCACGACAATTCACCCTCAAGTCCCAAGCTAGTGTATGGGGTTACAACAAGAGAAATCCCCTCTTTACGAGCCAACAGGGGTAGTTTCCAGGTAAGAGACTTTCCAGACCCAGTGGATGAGATAACAACACCATCTCCATTCCGCATTAAGACATGGTTGGAAATTTCAATCTGAAAGCTACGCAGTTTTCCCCCAGCAGGAATAGCTCTAGTTTTCACTGCAAGGTCATTCCACTGTGAAGGATCAAGTGCTAGCATAGGCTTTAATGGAACAGTTTTTGAGATATTGAATGCCTGTTGCCGGGGTGTACCTGGATTATTTAAAGCAAAAGGTACATAGGACGGAGTTTTGGCTGTGTACTCGTATCCATTCCGGTGAAGTTTCCGGGTTTTTAGTGGAGCTAGAGGGTTCCCAGGTGAATCGAAACGATTATGTGCAATGCTATCAGGTGTCCGCATCGGAGTTGTTGCAGGAATAGCATTATATCTGTCATGTACAACCTGTGACGGTGTCCTGGCCCGAGGAGTTGAGTTAGGATCCATTAATTATATGTTGTTGATGATCTTGAGCTAGATGCTACACTCCAAAAGTCGAAATAGCAATGGGGGGACGAGCAGGAGTGAGCGGGAGGAAGACAAAGGCTATCTACGGCAATCGCCCGGCTCTTCGGACCGCGTGTGAATTCCACTTAACCGACATCAAAATTTGATAGCGCAATGGTACGGTTAATGTCCTGAGATAGACCCAGACTCTCATGACAGGGTTCCCAAATTGGGACGTCATGAGAGTATGGGGTTTTCCGAGACTAGGATGGGTGGGAGCAAGGATCATCCTTTCCGAGAGAAGTGAAGCGCTCACGTGGAGGCACGACAACTTTAGTAGCATAGGCGTTCGGACCGAGGCCCGTATGCCTATTGATCCCTCGAACGCCTATCCATCATCCGGAGCAATCAACATATGATGGCGGCACCGTTGCTGCCGTATTCCTGCCGCGCAGCGGCTGGTTAAGGTTTGGGGTGGTTAGAGGTTAGGTGAGGGGGTGGGGTTTGAGGTAGGGTTTTTGTTAATGTTAGGGTCGGTTAGTGTCAGGGTCGAGGTATCTAAATGCTGTTGAAGGAGGGACTTAGTGCAATTTTCGAGAAATAGCAGTAGTGATGGCCGATCAATCACTTCATCCGGCGATAGTCGTTCAGCACAGAAATAGGCATTCGGAGGCGAAGCCGAATGCCTATGCTACTAATCTTGTTGCGAGCGAAGCGAAGCAATTCTCAATTTGGCACACGTGACTTGGCTGGGGGTGAAGCTAGGCAGCAAACAGGAACAAACGAGGAAGCACTGTGGCTGACACGCCTTTTCTGCAAAGAATGGCTTCAAAATCGTTCAATTTCGCGATGTTCTGCTTCATGTGGTGCCGTTCGGCTGCATTTTTCTCAGTGGTTCTGGCGGGTACCGAAATCCCGATTACTTTCGCACTCAGGCTTTCTGGCCAAAAGCGGTAAGTGGCAGTGTCGTCGGCCGGAAATTGCCGTCCCGGCGCAGCGAGCATTTCCCGACTCAAGTCGGATTCGTTGAAAAATCGGTCATTCCGAGGGTTTTATATCCCCGGAAACGGCCTCTGTGAGCCGAGGGTTTTCCCGAAGGCGGAATCATATTTTTTAGCCATCGGCATCCTCGGCAGGCTCTCTGGAGGCTGGGGGAGCTCCCGCAGACCCCGCTTTTCCGCTGGCGTTGGCCTTTTCTGCTGGCGCAGGGCCTTTTTACGTGTTTTAGCCACACAAGAACATTTTTTTCACCGCTTATTATGTACTTTTCTAAGGGGTTTCGGCGGCCGGCGCCGGGCCGGCTGGGGGTTGCCCCCAGACCCCCTACGCTGCGCTGGGCTTGTGCTCGCCGCAAGGCCCACTGCGTGGTGCTGACGCTCGCCGCGAGGCCCACTGCGTGGTGCCGAGCTTCGGCGGGGTGTCAAGGCTTGATCCGAGTCCGAAAGGGGACCGCTCACCTGATTGATCCCGACCGTTTCCCATCTGATGGGGACCGTTTTCCCATCACCCTCGCCACCGCGGTGTTCCCGATTCGTTCTATGTACTCCTCACGTGCCGGTCGCGCGTCCTTTGAGTAGCCAAACACGACCCAGCATAGAAACTCAAAACGTCTTCCAAGATGTGTTGGTGGCTGGTGTATGTATGTCGCGGCCAATTCAGTAGGAGATTTAGCTGAGAGCGGCGGCTGAGAATTTTTTTCTTTTTTTCTTTTTGCATCAAAGTTTTACGTGTCCGCGAAATGAAAGGTAGCAAACAACTTTCATAATTTATGTCTTAGAGTCATCTTCAAGTTGGCACTTTTACGACTACATTGCCTCCTTTGCATGCACACGTGGTTCCTCCGCATCTATTTCGGAGGACTGCTTACATTGGTACAAAGACAACCACTAGCCTCTTTCCCTACAACATCGTGGTTGGTGGCGACTCATTTTGATTGCCCATGCGAAAGTCCGATTCTTTATCTCGGGGAAATGTTTCTATCCAGGTTGATCGCAGTTCAACCAAGGCTTGCTCGTTTTCCTTTATCGAAATCGCCTTGTCGAGGGGCACTGGTAGTAGAGGTGGATTGCAACGAAGGGCCGCAGCTACCTGCGATCCGGTACTGCGGGCTTCGACTCTGCGGGCGTGGCATGGTACGATGTCTAATTAGTAACTTTTTGCTAATTTAGCTCAAGCGCTTGAAGGCTATCCAATGGTACCTAGAGACTCGTCCAACAAAGTCTGAGGTTTTGATGTACGCCTGGCTATCGGCATTGTCAGTGCAACCAAGTAACAAGTTGAAGCCACCAGACCATCGGTCGAAAGCCCTTCAATGTCGTCGGCGAATAATTGATCAATGAAACCCCGCCAGCAAAGATATTTTACCAGCGAAATACAGACCCTGCGTGCCAGCGTACACTACGAAGATTGCTGTTGATATGTACCAGTAAATCCGAGGACGATGGACTGAAAAAAGTAGTACTCTCGGGGCTCACCTGCCTGAGGGAAAGTACAGAGGATATCTCACAAAAGTGGAGAATGGACAGAGAAACATCCTCCGGATGATTGACGAACTCCACGTTCTTCTTGGTGGCGACAACTTGGTGGCAGGAGTTGAGGGCAATCGTGACTCATCCAGAATGCGGTCAGATGACTACCAGCATAACACCAAACAAACATATTGTGCAAAAACGCGTCGCGGCTGCAAACTGAACACCGTACACAACAAATAGGCAGAGCACAAAAAGAATGTGATTGTCCACAGAATAATTTCATACGCGTGCATATTCTTAGATACATAAAATGCCAATTTTCCAACCTTTACGCATCATCATACTAATAGACAGTGAGTATGAGCCCATGCGAATCGAGGTTGAGCTTACCACAAGAAACATTGAGCCGGGCCAGGGGCTTGTCGTGCCGTACGGAGTGAGATAGACATTTGTTTCCGTTTCGTTGATAATTGTCTTGAATCCCGCCAACTTTCCAGCGTCTCCGTTGGCGCGTCGCACGTTCTTGAGCTTGAAAACAACCTTGACTATTTCCCCAATCGTCTGTTCTGCGTACGTTACACCGGGGCAGACATGGAATCCGGCCCCGTTGAGATTGTACGCCTCCACTGGACGAGTAGGGTCGACAGTGGTGGGATTAGGGAAGTCGTCAGGCTGTTGTGTGATAAGAGATCGTCTGCCACTCAGAGAGAATCACCGGAGCGTACATTGATATGCGCATTTTTGAAGCTGGCCCAGATGCGGTCGCCCGCCTTGACGTTCATGGGAGCCATGCCCTTGCCCTGCGGAATCGCAGCGTCAACGGCAACATCCCTCCAGAGTCCCGTGAACTGCGGATTCAGACCTGGACGATTTGTTATCAGCATATCACGGATGCACAAAAATTGTGCCAACTGACGCATTGCCTCTCGAACGTATCCGCGCAGGATCTCGGTGGACTTTGAATCATCGCTCTGGACAAGTTTGATAATTTGGAGGCGCTCTTGTTCGTGCGAATCATCCAAATAAAAGTCGATAACGTGGACCGCCGCTGCAAGTAGATATGTCTGAGAAAAGCCGGTTGGTGATTTCGAAAAGATTTCTTTACCTTGAGCATAGTTGACAGACGAGCCAACAGCGAGACCAACGACAGTCGCCACCAATTCATTCAACGGCCGGCCCGTTTCCGAAAGTTTGCTGAGGAAGGGATACCACGGCTTGTCTGACGGTGGCCACAGGAACTTGGAAATGTTCGAAATCAATCCAGTTACGGCATTCTGATTATTATTGAGTCCAAAGTTTGGGGTGACACGAAAAGAAAGAACACACGCACCGGAGCGCTCTTGGGGGCAATCTCAAGGACCGCTTTTGCAATCAATGCTTGTATCACTCCACCCGACTGGATCGCAGCCCAGCGAAGGGCAAACCCGTGCTCGTTGTCGCCGATGCTGAGGAAGGTGAGCCTGGATTAGACGAACGTGAGCAACGCGTGGATCAGGCAACAAAGGTCATACGTGAACTGGATTGTTATCAGTTCAAAACTAGATGTAAGTACATAGGAGCAACACACCAAAGTGGAAAACATGTCGTAGACTTCCTGCTCGGTGTAAAGGCCGTTCGGGTTATCCTTCGTCTTGAGCGGGAGGCCACACTGAGTGCGGGTCAAATATCTCAACCATTCAAGCAATGGAAAACGGACGAGTCGGTCAGCGGCCCAGTGAACAGAAGTGGTATTGATAACACTCTTGACGATATCGATGTAATTGCCCGAGACTCCGTCATACTTCCACGAGCGTTCCTTGATCAGCTGGGCGGCAGAATCGCGGTACCAGGTGCGGTACTGGCTCAGGGCGCTCTCCGTTGGGAAAAGAGCGTGGAGGGCCTAAGGTTATATTAGTATCACATATGCATACGGTCCCTGGGCATCCTCACCAGAGCCCGATCTGGGTCGTGTCTGTTGTAAGAAGTAAGTTGATGAGAAGTAAATGAGAGACAAATAAGGCTCGCTTCGCAGCCTGGTCAAAGCAAAGCAGGAATCCGTAGCCATTCCCGAGGCCTTGTGAACGAATGAATATTAATTGAAAAAATAATACCCCGTAGACTAAAGAGCAAACCTTTCATGTCGTACACGGTGGGGAACCGTCCAGGATCATTGAACACATATTTAATGCCAGTGAAAGTGTTCAAAACTTTGGGCTCAGGAGCGGGCACCGGCCGATCGAAGGTGTAGTTCTCGGCGATTCCTTGGGTCGTCAGACTCTGTTTCATTTTCTGGGGTGTGAAGAAGGGGAAGCATCCGTAGACAGAATTCTGGAAAGACTCAGATCAGGAATGGCAAAGACCGTAAGAAAAGATCCTACAAAAGGATAATGCCGAGGAAGGTGGCGCATGAGGAGCTTGGGCACTGACAATGGATCATTAAACCAACAAAGGAAAAATGAATTTAACTCCCACATACTTTCGCCGCCCTGAGGAGCAATGCCGTTAATTCACTATCAGTTTACGTTGTACAAGAATCAACTCACGAAACCGCCGTTATTGGGTTCGCGTTGGCAGTCTTGGTATCCCCAGGTCGTCAGATTGGCGGCTATTGAATCGTGAGAAGCGGCCATAGATTTAGCAAGCCACATACGGGTGTAATCCGTGGTGTAAAACCTGTCCCCTCTGACCAGCGAGATCGCGTCGCCTAGGACTGCTCTCATCATCTACATACTTGTGAGCAGAATCAACATGTTTTGGATTTGTAGAACATACCGTATAGCCTGACGCAAATCGGAGACCAGGGGTCAAGGGCATCGTCTCTTCGCATTGCAGGCCAGTGTAAAGCTCAAGGTTGTCGATATGTCCATACAGACGTCGTGCAGCATTCTGAGAACAATTATTGAAAATCCAACCAACCGTGAGAAATATTACCGCAACGGCGGGATCGGGGTTCCAGTCCTCAAAGTCATCAAACTTTTTGAGGGAGAGGAACTCTCGGAACTCGTTCATCGTGCACACACCCCACTGGCGAGCCTGAAGGATACCCATAATCTCGATCACTCTGAGCACACTGGGTGTTCCTCGCGCACGATATGCCCCAGCGGGATTCTCGGTGGCGTCCAGAAGTATTTTGGCAATGTCGTCGTCGGAAAATTTCCATCGGCGCCGCGCTTCAAACTAATGAAATTTGAGGGTTCGTGCGACATAAGGAAGATAAAAAACACCAACCCGCCGAAAGTTCTCTGGCTGGGATCCGGATCAATTGCGGCGAACGTCTGCCCGAAAGTGGCTCCGAAATCCTGAATGGTCAGCTGATCGAATGGCTTATTTTGGAAGACTCTGTTGAACACGTCTTCCGTCCATTGTTGGTCTAGGAGGAACGGTGAGAAGACCATAAGCAGGCAAGATGGAACGGTTAAATACCAGCCGCGCTCAGAGTCGGATGCCAACGGTACAGAACATTGAATTCGACGCTGCAGTGGTTACCCTGTCCGCGCTCCACTTCCACTCCGTCCTTGGTCTTGATAGCATCGAATGCGTTCATGTTCCAGGCGTTGCCCTCAGAAAGTCTGCCCAGCACATTGATGCATAAATTGAACGGAAAGGGATCGCTCCGCACCCTAAAAATCCAGCAACATAATCCGACATAATGAGACCCATGAAGTGACCGCAGCTGTGGGACAAGGCGAGTTAAATCAGGACTCTCGGGTCATTGTCTGACCTACTTGACCAGTCTCGCGGTCTGGAAGATTTCCTCATCTTGCTGGGCCCTCAGTTTCTCATCGGTTGGTGGAGGATCTGTCCAGCGTCCGCGTTCGTTGATCTTGAGGAGCATATCGGCTACATACTGAACGGGCCAATTTTAGAACCGCCAAGGAAAAAGAACGAGACGCACATTGTGATTTCGATTCAGTATCACGAGCAAAGCACTGGCAGCCGGAGGAAGAAAGATGAGGCGCTCTTCCGAGAAGGTATCAGGATACATAAGGCCGCGGCCTGCATCCTTGTTGCGAACTAAATCCTGTGTTGCTTGGTCTTTGAGAACAGTGGCGTTAAATGGCTTCAAATAAGGACATGAGAGGCGGTCTTACTGATGCCGTACAACGGGCTGAGATCGAGGTAGGAGCTAGTGGCGTTGATGTTCCAATCACTTAGGTCAGACCTGAATAGCGAATGGATTACTAGAGTGGCGAAAGCGAAAGTCATGCTTGAGTTGCCACCCGGATGGTCTTTGCGCTGGCAAAGGGTCGGTCAGCTGGTGTTATTGGATTCGAAATGAAAAGAAGACAGACATCGCGCGCTTTCATCAGGGTGTCGAAAATGACGCCTGGGTCAGGTAGGGAGGTAGGTGCATAACACCATTTTCCTTGCACGCTGCGTGCGTATGGCGTGCCGGCTTTCCCCAACTGAGGAATTTGCAGATTGTTCCCTCCTCCCTCCGCCTGTCGGAAAGAATGCACTGGTCCCAACAATGCAGCCCGGGGCTACATGTTTTGCGTTAGGCAGAAAGAAAGAAAGAAAGAAATTTAAACTTGCATGTGGGAGCGTATTGTAGAGTAACGAAATTGCCGAGTTCGACATGTCTTTGGCCACCTCCGACCCGGGAGGCATCCGCGAAAGGAGAGTGAGCCCATCGGCGAACTGTGTTGTACGCATGGTCAATGGGTCATCTTGAGGAGAGAAACTGAGCACTTACCGCGCCTTTGCGATCATCAACCGCATCTGGATGAATGGCCGTGTCCATGAACGCAGTCTGTATATTCCAAAATCAGAGAGCATTCAACAACAAGTATGGAGGAAATTCGCACCACAATGCGCGGGTCGGGGCTTATAGCGCCCTTCTTCTCAATACTCTCGAACTAGAGTGTCTTTAAGTCCAAGACCCAAGAGGGAAACTGGCGATGTCTTACAGTGTTGATTAGGTTCGTTACACCTGCATGACCCTGTGGACTAGCATTGGGATCGGCCTGGTTCTCCCAGTCATAATGACCATCAGGGGCAACGGGTAGACCTCTTTTTGAGAGATATCCAGCGTCGGCCCCCAAGGTGAACGCTTGAATGGGAGTAATGCTCGCCGCCATAGTCGTAGAGATGCGATAATTCCCTCAGATCTTATATACTGGCGGAAGAGTCTTGCCCACGATATTTCCGCCGTTACCCCAGATCCGGAACCAAAGATGAACCAATCTTCGACAGGTGGAAGCCAAGATGACATGCTTCACGAATCTTTTCCGATATGTTCCAAAGTCGGTGTTAGCCGGCGCCGCAGTAGACAGCCGTTATTCCCGAAAGGAAATGAAGAAAAAAACAGAGAGTATCATGAAACAAGAAAGTCCCCCAAGAATCAAGAAAGCATACGACGTTCCTGTAAGCTCTCCAAGTTTTCGAGGTGGAAGTCAGTACCAAGAGGTGAATCATAATTCTGACATAAGCTCGCACCCCGCATTCCCAGGCTTGTCTCTCACCACCTGCCGCCGCTGGGGCAGGTGGTGCCTCCCGGCGCCTCCCATTCATTCAGCCTGCATGAAATCGTTCCTTTCCATCCACCACTCCTTCCTTAACATAAAATCTGGCCAATAATTCATGACTCGACAGGTTTCCGACATCGGATATTTATTCTAGTCTCTCCGGAGAACAGCTAGCGCCTGTGGTAGCAATCCAGACGTCAACGAATATCAGACACGATGCTGAAATTTCTAGAAGGTCTTGAGGCCATGCCGTGGTGCTGGTATAAATTGGGCCTCAAGTCAAATGACGAACAGTTCTTCCTATCTATCAGCAACCATATAAACCTCTCCAACACGTCCTCCAACGTTCTGTCCACTCTCAGATGGAGTCCTCTACTGCAGATAACCACACTCGCTTTCAAACGGACTACACCGTCGTGGAGCATAATGGGATTTCCGGACTGCCAGCGACATCCTCACCTCAAGCTTCTTCGTTCTCAGCGCAAACCCTCAACGGATCAGCATCATCAGCGTCGCCCATAATCCCTCCTGACCATCCGTTCAGAACCTTGGTGCTGTGTTTTGACGGCACGGGGGACCAGTTCGACTCGGACAACTCGAATATCGTCCAGCTATTCTCCATGCTTCCCAAGGCGGATCGCTCGAGACAAATGGTATATTACCAGTATGTTGAAATTCACTTAGTTTTCTTTTTCTTCGTTAAAATATGCAGAGCTGGGATAGGCACGTACACGACGCCGCAAATTGCGACCCCATTCATGTTCAAAGTATCCAAGGTAAGTGGTGACGACAACAGCGCCGCTGCCGCGCTCAACTTTTATTTCTAGTTCATCGACGAAGCGATAGCGTGGAACTTGGACGCGCATGTCATGGGTTGGTTCCGCCTTACCAGCACCAGTCGTGTATATTCTCACATGTGACTAGGTGGATACGAGTTCTTAATGCAAAACTGTGCACCATCTGTGGCTTCCCTCCGCCGATCTAATTAAGTTCCAGACACTGCCAACGACCGTATCTGCATATTCGGATTCTCCCGCGGCGCATATACCGCTCGCAGGTCAGAATATGATAACCTCCCGCCATGTGCAATCTCGCTGATCGTTTCCCAGTTTAGCGGGCATGATTCACAAGGTGGGGTCCATGCGTGTGCATCGTCGGAGCGCGGATGCTGAGGAAGTGCGCAGGTCGGCCTTCTGCCGGCGTGCAATCACCAGCAAATCCCATTCGCGTACAAAATGTATACTCGCGAAGGTAGGTCGGCTGTTATATTCCTCAGTTTACTCTGACGGATTTCGTCAGATGAGACTGGCTGGAAGCAGTCCAACGCGTTCAAGAAGGTACCGTAAACATACAACTCCAACCGCCTTACGTGTAACCGTACCACCAGGCGTTCTCAATCGACGTCGATATCGAATTCGTCGGGGTCTGGTGAGCGTTGAATCGCACGCTCTATGCCCGCGATACATAACAATAGCAATAACTCCTTCTCAGGGACACGGTTAATTCGGTCGGCCTCATCCCGAAGCGGCTGCCGTTTACAACCTCCAATACCATCGTCCGCACCTTCCGTCACGCGGTCTCTTTGGATGAGCGGCGCGCCAAGTTTAAGCCGAATTTGTGGAACCGGCCAAACGAGAAGGAGAAGACGCTGAGCGTAACGGATCAGAAGGCGCCTCAGGCAAAGCGGCCTAATCCCACGAAGAAAATGTCCCAACATTTGATGGAACGCAAGTATGCTCGGGACCCTACTCAGCCTACTGATATTGACGAGGTAGCACGCTTTCATGAGTATTCATGGAGCCCTCGCTGATTTTATTCAATCTATCGTAGGTATGGTTCTCAGTACGTGTGCGCTCTTAGCCCGACGTCAAACACCTTAAATCACAGTCACTTCCAGGGCTGCCACTGCGGTACGTCTTTCGCTTCGGAGACTGGGGACAAAGATTCTGATGGGCCTCGCAGACGTCGGAGGTGGATCGGTCGACAACGAGACGCCCCACAACTTGGCACGCATCCCGCTCCGTTGGATGATCCGCGAATGTTTCAAGACGGGCAGCGGGATCATGTTCGACTGCGATGGGCTCCGAAGCATCGGGCTCGATCCCGACAGCCTCTACCCGCACGTCGCGCCGCGCCCGCCGGCGCTCCCCCTCGGGAACCTGCGCATCCGCTCCATTCCGTCCTCAAAGGAGCAGTCCAAGGCGCAGAAAGAGGCCGGGCTGGCGAACTTCGCGAACAGCGAGGCGCCGACGGCGGTGCATCTTAGCGAGGAGGAGATGGACCTGCAGGATGCGCTGTGCCCGATCTACGACCAGCTGAGCCTCGCGTGGTTCTGGTGGATCCTTGAGTTCCTGCCGCTCAGGCAGCGGTATCAGCGGGGCGACAATGCGTGGATGTCGTATTTCGGGTGGAACATGGGCCGGGGGCGGTTCATTCCGAAACAGAAGGCGAACGGAGTAAGGGTGCATAGGAGTGTCAAGTTGCGCCTTGAGGCACAGACCGAGTCCGGCGGCAAGTATAAACCGAAGGCTGCGTTTGATTTGGAGAGAACGACGTGGGTTGATTGAATGTTAACGCTATGTATTTCTTACTATATGTTCTATTTTTACACCCGTCGAGTCGCAATGTACACTCGTTTCGGTCCTAACATCTGTGATTTCTTGGTTCTGAGGCCGAAAATCTCAACCAAGAGAGCCCTTTACTTTAGCCAACTTTCAGTGGCCCCTCCAAGTTCGATATTTGGACACAGCCATCGGCAGATGTAGAAACCCCATGTTATGTTGCTTGTTTGTGATTGCACCATGCATACGCCTGCAAGCTACCCGTGTATCGTCAACACACGCTCGAACCCTCTGCACTTGCAACCATTTTTTTATAGAAAAGTATGAAAGATGCACTCCTTCGGTACCAGGATTTTCGATTCAAGCTATCTCGACGAAACTAAGAAGTGCTGCGATGATGTACGTTGGGCTTACGCGTTCTGTGTCATTTGTTCAACTTTGACCTACTTTGACGTGTTGACTTCATCACGAGGGCGCGAAAAGGCAACTTCCCACGGTCTGTCTTACGTTTAAGAATCGCCGTGTCTTCAAGAATCGAGACCAGACGCGCTGCAAATATATTGAGCAGACAGTCGTGAGTTCAACTCGCCCGTGGGTTTTTTTGATGCATGTTCAAACATCCAACCTCTGCTCCAGATGGTGCTAGGAAAAAGTGCCGCGAAGAAGCTGGCAGCAGGTCCGGTCTTGCTTAATCATTCAACCAACACACAAAGAAGTTATGTATTACACTGCAGAAGGCGGTTTTCCATTCCGTGCGTAACAAATGGGAAGACACCATTTTTAGATTCCTTCCAATGGTAGCTATTTTCGGCGCGTTCCACATCGAACTTCTTACTGTAAATTCTGAGTTTTCCGGGGTTTCAGGCTCCTTCTCGGGTGGATTGCTCATACATATCCAACGAAAGCAAGCTGTTGAACTTGCAGTTACGAAAGGACGCTGCCCGAGGCTAGCTCAGAACAGCAAAATCACTGCGTGGTGAAAATAAGCGATGGCCTTACGCGGACTTCCGGCATTCTTGGCAACCTTCGGAGGAAACCGGAATAAATTTCTACATGCATCCAACACGCACAATTCGTTCTCTTTCGTCTTTTCTTTTCCTGTTGAACCAGAAGTCATCCAAAGGAAGAAGTCAAAATCAACCTTGCGGGTCATTGAAATATCAAACAAGAGTGATTAGGGTCATATTTTAGTCAGGTGAGGGGCTTCAATATAAGATGCCGTCTTTTTTGATCAAGAAAAAAGCGCTTTGGATGTTTCAAAAAAGAAAGAAAGAAAATGCTAGCTAGTTTTGAACCAGTTGCGTTTCGGGAAAATTCGGATTTGTCGGTGACCCCATTCGACTGCATGCCGTTTTCTACCCTTGATTCCCGCTACCTTTAGGTACGGGTTCTTATGTATGTCCCAATCAAACAGGTTTTGGCGGACCATCACAGTTTTGTCATCAGTTTTTGCGTAAGCCTAAATTTCTCCAGCCAAAACGTTTCATGGTCTGTCATTTCTGCTTACTCTCTGTTTTCGAATGTTCCACAGCGTTCGATCCCACTTCTTCCGAACTACCATGACTAAGCCGTTCCTTTTTTGCAATAGGACTTTTTTTCTCCTTGAATAAATTTTGGTCAACTCTACTGTTCATTCTCAGCTCCGGTGCCATCATCATAATTTACTACCTATCCACACCCATCCACTTGCATTGTTAAGTACTTACAGACTCCTCCTCCGCTATCTGCTCCTCACCCGTGACATGCACATCCACTCTTTAACATGGGCATTCACCTTACTCGCTTCCTCGGATACTCTACCCCCAGTTTCACATTTATCTTGGTCTCGCTCCCGCCTTCGTTCCTGCATCTGGCTTGTATTGTATGCGCACAAGACATATTTTGAATGCTCTAACCTGATTTATCTATGGGATTGAACACCTCTGGCTGCTTCTCGGTTGGCATTGTACTCTTCAAGCCCATTCAAATCGAATCACACTCTGTCTTGGTTCGATTTACTCCTTAAATTCCTATTCAGGCTATCAAACACCCTCTACCGAACTCAGATTCAGAATTAACCAACCCGTGACTCTGTTCAGCGTGCGGTCCTACAAAACCCGATTAACACGGATACATCTCAATTCGAAAATCCGCATATTTCATCAATGCACAAAATTCAAGGCTTGAGTCCAATCAACGATTTGCACACAGCCAATAAGTACTCGGCTTCAGTGAATGTGAAGCCGACTCAGGCTTGACGCGTAAATCTGCTTACTTATGTTCAAATTCACAATTCCACTCATTTCACTGTATTGATGTGCAACTTGAAACGGAGCTATACTTGCTGATCCTAGGCGTCCTCACACTGCGGGCAAAAGCCGGGGCACCTGGATTCCAGGTGCCTCCGACGCATGTGGTCCGCAGGTGCCATCAACGAGACAATGATTCTTTTGAGAGATGGAGAGAAAGGAAAATATATGATTTGGGTACATAGTGAATCCCGATATGGTTCATTTTAAATACTTATTGAGTGCTTTTACCACCTGTTTTGGGCTGAAGCACCAACAAAGAAAGGTTTGAAATGCCGAGTAATTGATGCCGGCGAAGATATGCTGCACAACGGCATGATATGTGCCGTACCCGGCATGATCTCGCGATGGGGAAATCACACAAAGGGCTGAAATGCTGTGGTGCTTGATGCACACAGTGTTTGGTGCCATGCGGCTCCAACAGCTGATTGCCTTTGTTGGCATTCTGGCCCATGCACTGGCTGTCTTTGTCGGCATGCGACCAGATCATTGTCGGCAGGATATCCCACCTTCACCTCCGCTGGATCGCCACCCGACTTTGTCTGTCAACCAGCTCCAGGCCACCCGGGATTTGACTCTTTGTTGCACACACCTCCATAGGGCATATCAGTGACAAGCAGATGTGTCAGCACTCTTTGTGCCCTCCAGCCCGCAAGACTTAAATGAATACATTGGGCAAAATTTAACCTTGTAGGCCCCTCAAAACATTATCGAGGCAGGTCCACAGTGTGTGGGTGATGAGCAGTTTGTTCAACTTTGTTACCGTCCTCTAAGTCTTCCTGGCACTCAACCGCTGAGTTTTCTGGCAGTATTTCCGACATCAAACACTTGCAATATCCACATGTGCTTGTTGTCATGTCTCAAGAAACTGCACCATGCATTAGAAACCAAGTGGATTCAAGTAATATCAATGAGGAGGGTGGGAGGAGGGTGGAAGTAAAGTGCAGGTTGCAGGACTCAACCAGAATGTTCGGGCAAAGAAATTGACCAAGAAAAGATTATGTGTGCATTAAGTGCGAATACCGAGCAAACAGATGCACCTGCTTGTCACTGATATGCCCTATGGAGGTGTGTGCAACAAAGAGTCAAATCCCGGGTGGCCTGGAGCTGGTTGACAGACAAAGTCGGGTGGTGATCCAGCGGAGGTGAAGGTGGGATATCCTGCCGACAATGATCTGGTCGCATGCCGACAAAGACAGCCAGTGCATGGGCCAGAATGCCAACAAAGGCAATCAGCTGTTGGAGTCGCATGGCACCAAACACTGTGTGCATCAAGCACCACAGCATTTCAGCCCTTTGTGTGATTTCCCCATCGCGAGATCATGCCGGGTACGGCACATATCATGCCGTTGTGCAGCATATCTTCGCCGGCATCAATTACTCGGCATTTCAAACCTTTCTTTGTTGGTGCTTCAGCCCAAAACAGGTGGTAAAAGCACTCAATAAGTACTTAAAATGAACCATATCGGGATTCACTATGTGCCCAAATCATAAATTTTCCTTTCTCCCCGTCTTTCAAAAGATTCATTGTCTTGTTGATGGCGCCTGCGGACCACATGCGTCGGAGGCACCTGGAATCCAGGTGCCCCGGCTTTTGCCCGCAGTGTCAGATCAGTATACCTCGTACCCTCTTTGCGTCCAGTTTCAGTTCTTACAGCCCATGTTCGTCCTCGTCGTTCTCTATGCCACCCAAAGCCAGCTTTCACAGATTGGGCTGCCTGTGAATTATTTTATAGCAAGATTGTGAGTTTGTTTGTTTCTTTGTTTTCTCATCTGATCTCCAATTCCAGGTGATAAGTCTGATTGCTTCTGTAACACCCACCAATGCCCCCACCTCCAATATAATTTTCCTAAAACCCCGTTGACCATTATCCGAGACATTTCCATTCCGTCATCAATCAACACGCTCGTGTACATTCGCACTTTTTACTTCGTTTCACACAGGCAAACAGATGTCACAAGTACTTTGATGTAGGGCTGGTAATGAGACTACTTTTCGCCATCACTGCTTCTACCGAATTTCAACCAAAAAAAAGCATCTAATATCTACGCGTGTTGGCGTTACGGTTGACATTCCAAGCATCCGGACGATGAGTGATACAGAGTTGAACCGCTGGTTACCGTTCTATAACGGCTCACCCTTGTCTAGTAGTCCTGACTGCACGGATGTACACATACCGATCCATCGTAAAATTAGAGAACAAGGAGTCACGGCAGGCGACTTGAAGGTATTGAGAACATCAGATAATCATGAGAATGAGAAAATAAGAAACCGGGTAGCGGGCTGTGCCGCTTGTCGGCCCTATCGCCTTATATTCTTTTCCTCCCGTCCCTATCAACTCACCATCCGCCGTCGTTCTAAAAATATTCAACACCATCTCAGGATCTCTGCAAACTGTCAGGTTCACGCAATTCATATGCCGTAAGTTTCTGGATACCTTACGAATCGTCACGCGGCAGTATAAGTACGCCTGCGCCGCAAGTGCGTAGCCGCCACGGCCCACTGTCAGTTGACCATCATCGCGCCGAGAGTGCGCGGCCACTTGCCGTGCGTTGCTTCCTCTTTTATTATCAACATTCTCGACCGTTGATTTGTAGTGTCTCTCCAATGTCCACGACGCCTCCCACGACTGCTGACTTGGGTGCTGTAGAATCCCGCGACCAGACCCTTCGCACCGCGTCTCAGCAAGATGTGCAGGAAAAGGGCCAGCCATCCGCCGAAAGTATGATTCTAACGGGGACACGGTTAGCCATTGTATTTGTGGCAATGTGAGTGCTGCTGCGATGCTGGTCCAGGTGGTCGAGCTAACGTTCGGAAGCCTACTTTCAATCCTTTTGGTGGCCTTGGACCAAACAATTTTGGGTATGTATCCAGCCCATTATGTGTGCCAGACCCATAATTTTATTTGCAGCCACTGCGCTACCTCGGATTGCATCGGTGCGCTCAGCGAGTCACCCGGTGAGGTTTTACTGACTCGCGGCCAATCAGGACTTCAATCCTTTTCACTTCAAGGCTGGGTTGCGACGTCTTTCGTGCTGGCGCAAAGTGAGTGTCCAATTTCGATGCAATGTTATCGCATCTCAACAATCGTTCAATCAGCCATATTCCTGCTGTTCTACGGTCAAGTGCTCCGAATATTTCCAGCCAAGTGGGTCCTGGTATCAGCAATCATCATCTTCGAAATCGGCTCTTTGGGTGCGCTTTCTTTCTTTCAATCCCGTTTCCTTTCCTTCTTGAATCCCACTTCTATCCTTTTAGTTTGCGGAGTCGCACAAAACGTATACCAATTAATAGCTGGAAGAACGGTTTCCGGTCTCGGAGCTGCCGGGATCTGTGAGTATATCGTAGATTTCCTTTGAATTGTTTGCATGCTCATATGTACCTCTAAGTCGTTGCAATGATTCAGATCATCGGCCAAGTAACCCGGCTAGAGGATCGGCCGAGGTATTTTATCATCTGTCGTCGCATCCTTTCTTCCATTCAGACTTTTCGCCAGACTTTTCGGAATGTTCGGCGCCGTCTTTGGCATGTCTTCAATCATCGGACCTCTGATAGGCGGTGGTTTTACTGACCATGTAAGGATCCTCTCGAGGCGGTATATTATCTGGTTCAACTTCATGGACAGGTCACCTGGCGCTGGTGCTTCTTCATCAACCTCCCCATCGGGGGTATTTCCGTCTCTGCGGTTCTATTTCTCCTGAAGGCCTCCCCTCCGCTGGGGTCCGATCCAACTAAACGGTCCTGGAGGGACATCCTGCAGCAGGTCGCTCGGATGGACTTTGTTGGTGCGGTTCTGGTCGCGGGAGCTGTTACAAGCATCGTTCTCGCTCTTCAGTGGGGTGGGAACACCAAACCTTGGGATGACAAGGCCGTGATCATCGTCCGTGTGTTCTTGACAGCAAGCATATGCGGGTCCTAATTTATTTATTTATAACAGAGCTTCGTTTTCTCGGGCGTCCTCGCAGGCGCTTTCATTTCTTGGGAAATATATATGGGCGACCGAGCCATGACCCCGACGTCGATCTTTCACTCACGGTCCATGTGCGCTGTTTCTTTGTTTAGCGATGCATTTTCCAGATCCTGAAGGTGCCCGATAGATATGCCATCGTCGCATACGCCTTTCTTACGCGTTTCTCCTTGCTGCTGTTTTCCTATGTGAGTCTCCGATCCATGTTGCCGCTGTTTTTTTTCTTGAAAATAATTGCGTGTCCAGTATATCCCGATTTTCTATCAGGCCGTCAGACACCATAGCGCCACCAAATCCGGAATCGACCTTCTTCCGTTTATGCTGGGGGTCGTGATTACGATCATCAGCTCTGGACAGATTGTGGGAAAGACAGGATACTAGTGCGTGGCTCTTTTGCCGGACCTTGGAGGGTTCCGTCCATCCAGCATTACTCACTGATAAATACTATTTGAAGCTGGCCCTTCCTCATCGTTGCCCCGGTATGTGCTTTGTGAATCAAAGATGCGTGTGGCTCTAACAAAGAATGAACTGAAGATTTTCCTCGCCGTGGGCTCCGGGCTCCTGTACACGCTCAGCACGACCACCTCGTCCGCCAAAATCGTTGGCTACCAAATCCTGGCGGGAGTGGGCACCGGAATGGGCATGCAGAACGCGTTGCTGGCGATTCAGTGCGTCTATTTGTCGAACTCTAGCTGCGTGTTTGTTCAAGCCCGCGCATAAACAGAGTCGAGTTCAAAGACAACCCCAAGCTCCTCGGGCAGGCGACCAGCATGGCCTCTTTCGGGCAATTCCTCGGCGGTACGCTTGGCCTGGGCGTCGCCGAGCCCGTCTTCGCCTCGGAGCTCAGCAAGTACCTTCTTCGCTTCGCACCGGAGGCGCCCGCGTTCATAGTCAAGGAGTCGCCCACCGCCATCTACACGGACCTCCCGCCGGATATGATCCCTGGTGTCGTGAGAGCGTACACGGAGAGCCTGCGGATTGTGTTTGTGCTGGGGGTTCCGGTGGCGGGCCTCGCGCTGGTTGCGGCGATGTTTATTAAGAACATTCGGATCGTGAGGACGGCACCGGTACCATCAGAGAGCGTGAAAGGAGAAGGGGAGAAAGATGCTGACGCAGAAAAAGCATGAGTGCGGATAGGATTGAGGTATCGAAGGAATGAGTAAGTATGTCAATAAGTAGCATCAATAAATTAGCAGTCGCACACCCCCAGATAAAATATATTCATCCCTACTTTTCTCTCTGCCTAAGGTCCTTTAGACTCTAGATAAGATTTGAAAAACCTTTTCAGGGTGTTTTCAACTACAAGAGGACCCGTGCTCGTAAAAGGATACAACTTTACTGGACACATTCCACCAACTCAAACATCTTTGTTCGTCAAGTTCCCACGGTTGACCCAACTTTTCCACGATGTGATCAGGGTCGATCTAACCCTGATACGCACGGAAGCAACATCGGGGTTTCAATTTATACTTCGGGGCTTCAACAGCCTGTGCTTTGTGTTTTGTGGACCACCGCGCTTGATACCGCGGCCGTTCAAAGCGACCCAGTTTGTTTCGATAAAGCGAGCCGCAAATGATGTCCGAATTTCGCGTTCTGTCTGAACTCTGCCTCATTCAAGTGGCGATTTGTACGGTCTCACCGTAATGGGTGATGATTGATGACATTCTATGACCATGTTCGAGAGTATTCTGGGCACTGACTAAGCTGAGGGCATCAGATCTGCAGGCTTTTCTGTTACGACCTTCATCCCTTTCCCCCCTTCCCCCCAGAGATTCACTCCTTCTGGGAGCACTTAAACGACTACAACATGACTGGTAAGAGTCGCAAAGGGCCTAAGTTAAGACTTTCATGGTTCGGAATATACCCGTTACTGACTCTCCGTAAGAGCGGGTCTGGTGCGGGCTGAGCGAGCAATGGCCCGTGTTCTGTTCAAGAGATATGGTGTACAGCCTGGTATTATCATCAATAAGCTGGCCTGGACTGTCAGTGAAAAAACCGTCCGCAAGGCTGCTGCGAACAGGTATACCTTGCGTGACAAGGAGGAAGAGGACGAGGCATATCTGCCGGCTGATTTCGAAAATATTCTGCAACAAGTAAGTCTCGGCCTTACGGTACTTCATCGTCAGCTCTCTCATTTCCGAAAAGATTTTGAGCGAAGGAGAAGGGTCCACCTTGGTCAGACAAAAATCGGCACGAAAGGTTAGATGAATCTCAACCAGGGCGAAGGCGTAACTAACCTGGGTAGATCTCAGAAACTTCACCCGTGGTTGCAATTGAGGCAAAGCCAGCGGATGTGCATGCATTTCTGCGTGCATTTGTCAAACAGTGCGGGCTCGATGCTCGAGGATCGCCATGGTTCGGACTTCTCTCCAGCGCCGGATGTGATGAAACGAGCCTCCGAAGAATGTCCACTTTACCGACGCCAGTTGTAGAGGCATTTCTCGAACACTGCACAGGCACTACATTGGCAGAACGTCTCGCCTTCACACAGGCGCTTCGGGGACTCGCCATTTCTTAATCCTTTAACCTTCGTTCCACGAAGACTGTCTGCACTCAAAAATGAAACCCTTGCCATCTACTGTTACTATATTCCAATCCTTTTTCTTCGTTGCACGTCATCGTGACGAGTTTATTTGAATACGTACATATGTATCATCACTGGTTTCATTGGTGCGGACATTCTCTGTTACGGCTCACTCTGGTACAACTGAGTGTTCACAAATCACGTCGGCAGAAAGAAAATTGATCTGAATACATAGTACAAGATTGGTACATACTTCAACTGCGCAACGTTCCGATATCACCCGCGTTCACAATGTATACTTGAACCCGGGCTTCCTCTCGACAACAGCGGTCCCCTCATCCACCCGCTTGTTCACTTTTCTGAAGTCCAGAGTAAGCAACACGAGGAGGACGAGAATGAGACCTTGGCAGCCAATAGTGGCGCCGAGGCCATTGAGGTATTTCGGGGTGTCCTTTTCTCTGTAAACGGTCGATCTATCAAGAAAGTCAGTGTCGAAATCAACATAGAAAACAAGAAAAGTAAATAACTCACGCAAAGATTCCACCAATTCCGCCGAACCCGATGACGAGAGCCGAAGCAACAGCACGCTTGCTGTGTGAGAGGATGTTGTTTGCTTGGTACGCGAGGACAGCGGGGACGTTGGCCTGGCAGCCTGCGATGGCGAGGAAACTGCCGAAGTAGCGGGGACCGATTTTCCCTCCAAAGGCCATGATGAACAGCCCAGTCATGCAGACGAGCGCACTGATCGCGATGAACATCGCCCGCTTGCGGAGCCTGTCGCTCGCGAATGCTATCTGCTCACTCCGTTAGACAGCACCAAGAGATAAGGGCGAGAGGGAATAACTGACAGCGAAGGTGTAGATTGCAGCAAAGACGTAGGGAGGTGCCGAAAGAAGGAGGGAAGTCTCGACAGTGTATCCTCCTCCCGCCAATATGACCTGCGGAAATTGATTGAGCTCAGGATCGTAAGAGATAATGTCGATGGAACGTACGGGTAAAAAGAATGAAAAGGCGTAAGCAGGCATGGTCGACGACATGAACAACAGTCCATAAGCCCAAAGCCTCCAATCAGCTACATGCTTCATCGTGACCTTTCCCGTCAAGTGGTCTGGTTCCGCGTCTCCTCGGTCCTTGCTGAGTTGAAATAGTTAGTTCCGAGCGCGGGGACACGGATTTCCGACTTACTTGATCTTGTCGATGATATGCTTCGTCTCCCTCGGCGTCAGGAAGGTGGCCTTGTCGGGGAAGTCAACTGAACGGGGAAAGCGCCGCACAATAAGCTACAACTGACAGAGGGAAGATATTTTAGGCGAAGACGGACCGAGGACAAAGAAGGCAATGAGCCCTAAACCAATGGTGACAGCACCGAACACAATGAAGACCCATCTCCAAGCGGTGAGACCGTGTTTCCCGCCGAGTTTCGTGATGGCGTCTACAGAGGAGGAATGAGCGACGCTTAGAGGCGATGGAGGGACCGACTGACATCCTATGATCTGGGAGAATCCAGATATAACCATGCTCGTGAGATAGAAGACTGCAAGCCTCTTCTGCGTTTGATACCGTGTGTACCAGCCTGTCGGCATGTGATCAGTCGAGGTACTAAATCATGTTTTGGTGCCTACATGAGATAAGGAATACACAGCCAGGGAAGAATCCTGGGGGAGGAGGGGTCAGACACGAAGCTTACCCAAAGTAAGAATAAAAAATCAACCTGATTCGAGGAGGCCAAGAATAACACGGCAAACTGCGAGCTGCTCCCATGTCTTGATGAAGCCCATTCCTCACAAAAAATAGGTGCATCAGAAATGGCCCTCTCAAAGGTATGGCTATAAACTGAACACACCAAGCATCTGAGTACATCGATTCGGGTTATATGAATATAGTAAGCATAGTAATATTGCTTACCACGCTACCCCACAGGACCACAATGGCGGAGAGGTGATTCCGCGTGCCAATCTTGCGCAAAAGAATGTTGCTTGGAAGTTGGAACTGCCCTCCTGTTAGCTAGAGCATGATGACGGTGGATTTGGGAGACGATACGCACGATGACGTATGGAATGAAGAAGAGGCTGTTGTTGGCATGCGTTGAATAGTATTCCGTGCGATAAAAAGAAACATCTAACTCACAGTGAGATGATCGAGTATCGTTCTCCGACCGTCAACTGGAGCTCTCTAAGCCAGAGAACCAAAACTGTCAGTTCATCTGGCAATCTGACATGAGGTAGGCGGACGCACGTTGCCATTCCAGCAACTCGAGCAACACTGATGTTGGTCCGATCGATGAGGGATACCGCGTAACATGCGCCTAGGATAACTAGAAGACGCAGGTCTATCTTGCGTCTGCGGGAAGGGATATTGAGAATACGTGGGGTAAAAGAGAGCGCATGAAAACTGACGTCAGAGCGCGGTCCTCTGCATCTGTGAACACCGAGGTGGCATCCAACCCATTCTCGAGATGTGCAACCTCTTGCTTGTCTTCGACTGAGGACGCGGAGATGGACATGGCGGGAGAAAAGAGAGCAAGAGTTACTAGTCTGAGTTCACGTTTTTGAAGGCGTGCGGCCAGGCACCCTAGCGAATCCTGGGCAGTTTGGTTACGACAGCCAAGGAGTATCAGATGATACGCACTATTGCAACCCGTAATTATGGAACTCATGACCTACCGGGACTCCGCACCGCAAATTCAACCGTTGTGTCTCCCACGGATTCCGAGCATGCGCTTCGTTCCAGTTGTGACGTGTTCTGTAATCACTGTGGTCCTAGAAAACGTAGCAGAGGCGGAGATTCAAGGATTCCAGAGGATTCCCAAGGTATTCAGGGATCGACGGCGGATGGCGATAGGTTCCGAGTCCCCGTGGGGAGATTGACAGAGATCGGCGCGGCATTAAGCAAGATATCAACCACGGGAGCTATGGGTAAAGGTAACTGGATTAGACCTTCCGCTACCTTGCGCAGGCTTAGCCCGCCCGTTTAGGGGCCAAATCCGTTTGAAAGATATCAGGCACAACCTTCAAGCTGCTTTGCATATTCGGGTGCTGAAAATTTACTCTCCCTGCCTGACAGTAGCGAATCAAGGGCTATCAAGGGTCGGATGGATCTGAAGGGTGTGCACAACTTGGCGTCGATCTACAACTTGGCGTCAGCTTCAAAGCCTGAACAGTCGTTGGAAGAATTCCTTTTCTCTCTGCACAGTAGTTCTTTCGTGGAGAGGAACCCAGTCAGAATTGAACGTTGATCCATCAAATGGGTTCTTCTGAATGGATGTTCTTCAGTTGCTGGAATCCCACAGGACAAAGAAAAATCAACGAAACCAGTGGAGAAGGCACTTTGTTCACTTGAAACTTTTGCCCAGCAGCAATCGTTTTTGGATTTTGCCAATGCATCTGGATTTTCTGTTCTTCTCCTCGCCTTGTAGCATTTCCTCTGGGGTTGTTCGTGTGAAATCTTGAATGAATGGGGAGTCGAACCCACTGAGAATCAGTCATCGGTCCATCGAACTTTGGTGATCTGAACAATGGATGTTCTTCGGTTCCTTGGCGCAAGAGTGTGGAATTCCAATGTTGGAGCTGAAGAAAGCCACGTACGTGGGCTAGAACTATGAACAGCAGCTGTATCGAAAGCAGATATGATTCACCGCACCTTATACATACGTCGAGGTGAAGAAGCCGTGGATGATTGGTTATGCTGCATGTCTGTTGCGGCGGCCACGGACTTGAGATATAGATGGCATGAGCGAGTAGAAACATATTGCATGCTTGAATCGGGTTGTAGAGGAGCAACTACTAGTAGGACGAAAACCGAATCCGGCCGCGCGCCATGTAAAGCCAGGGGGGATATAAGTAGACAGCGGGAGTAGAGAGCGCTGACGGGCCTAGTGTAACCTCCAAGACACAAAATCCGGGAGACAAAACAGCGGAGCAGTATGATGCGACATGAAGGTCGAAGGCAGGAGACGCGCTGTTTGCATCAGATGTGATCGCCAAATATCGGTCCGACCAGCCGACGGATTCCCTGCAGCAACCGTCCAGATTCCAGCGCGACAGAGTGTTTGAGGTGAGTTGAGTCATGTGAGTTTACCGAACGCGCTTTTACGATGCGACTGGAGGAGAGAATCCCTTGAAAGAAAGGAAAGTTGCGTTGGGGAATTGAACAAGAATTGAACTTCGTGATCTGCTTGGATAGGGGAAGAGATTCAGGTGGCGTTACCCAGCGAGCTCCCAAAGATCACAGAGGTGAAACGGGGAGGTCGGTTGAATGGGATAGGTAAGTACATTCTACCCTCTGCTTTTATACACTGCTGATCAATCTTCGGGCATGATTCGGTCATCCTGAGTCCTGACAATCCTGACACTGATCGACGGTTATACTCAAGCCGTACGGTCAAGTTGACTTCACCGACACGCTCTTATGCCGCGTTGTTCCTCCGGAGTTAATGGGGCTCAGCAGATGGGCCTACTGTCTATAGCTGTGTGAGGTCTTCAACGAATTCGCACAGGTGAACCCCGACCGGAGTTGCCGGTCCATCAAATTTGGTGATTTGAACAAGATTTGGATGGATAAGTTCTTCCCGTCTTCTTCAAAGTGTGCCCGGAGAAATCTCAGAAAATTTGATGGAAGTCTTGAATACTCACTAGGCAAAAAGGTCGACCATGCCCTGAACTCCTGTAGAAAGAAAAAAAGATTCTGAGTCGGCAGAATGGTTTATAGCATTGAGGATAGCAACCAAATTACTCTTGTGAAGATGTTTGGGAGTCCTACCGGAGTCTCTGTGTTTGGGTCGCGAAATTTGAGGGAGCCTCGGTAACTTCGCCAGGTCGAATATCACTGTTCACTTCCGAATTTTCCAGTGAAGTCACCAAGTCCATATTACCTACTGACTCGGAGTTTGGGCAGTTCTATGACAAGCCTCGAATCGAGAATCTGGAGGCGAAAGTATGGCTTGCTGGATTCGAAAAAATAAAAAGAGAGAAAAAAAAGACTGCTCAATTACGCTTGAGCAGAAGACTTCCTATGCGTCAGCGGGATCGTGAACACGTGCAGTTCGCTATTGTCAAAGCAGTAACTAAGGCATCGAAGATTGCAGGCTCACCTACATACCTCTGTTCCGGATTGCACCGAGTGGTCGAAACAAGTGATCGAACAGTTTTTTTGCCCATATCTCAACATCGAGGGAGCAGTTTGAGGTGAACCAAAGACAGGGATTATACAGAAAGGCTGCCTGATCATTCTATCATGTTCTTGAAAGGCAACACTTCGATGCGCCATCAGTCGGGGTAAAAAAGGAGAAATTAGGAAATCAACTTCTTTCAATTCATTTCATTCAAAAACAGTCGTAGTTTTACGTCCATTGTCAACGCAAAACATGCAAAAGCAATTCCCGCTAGCCGATTTGAACGACTGACCTCTTCATTCCCGTCATAGGTACTAGTGAAGCGCTACTACCGCTGAGCTAAGAGGGAGTTGTTGCTCTTTGCTTGACTAACCACACGGCAACAAATCCACCAAAGCGTTGAAAGGCTCGCGAGTATGTATGTACATGCATCGTATTCTACCGCTTACACGCGTTACAGTTGCCAGGAGAGCGCCGCTCAGTGCTATTCTGGATGAAACGTGATTATTTTAGCCGAATGATGGCCCAACAAAACACTTGTGTCGTGCTTGCCTTGCGGGGTAAAATCATGCCCATTAGCCGAGAGGCTGCACCAATGTCGAGGAATTATACTCAGGAACACTGGCAAAGCTTTGGAAAAGTGTTCCTACCAACGAGGGATCGAATGTGGTCGGGACCAACATACACGTCCTAATCGGGACGCTGGCGTTGAATCGGCCCCTTTCAGAATTAACAAAGGTATATACATAAGTAAACGTCATCGTGACCAGTACGAATCTGTCATCCTAGGGTAGTACAATATATTGAGTAGGACAAAACCGTGGTTATGGCTTCCCAAGCTTGGCTCTCAATCATCAATTACAAACACATTTTTCTATTCGCTTTTTCGGCCCGTATTATATTATTCTATGCATTTTTTTTTTCTTTCTGCTATCCGTCGTGTGGTACCTCAAGTAGCAGAGTAGCGCCTGGTGGAAAATTACTACGGGCATCTACGTAGTAGATATCAGCAGCTACCCGGAATACAGGTGATCGGCGATCGCTACCTGGCGCTACCAAGACTCGGTGTGTTGCTATCCGCTGCTACCTACTGGGAGGGGGGGGTCTTCTCAAGAAGCCCGGTGTGGCTTTGCATGAGGAGGAGGTGGAGGTATTGGGGGCCTCTTGAAGAAAAGGTTGTGCTATCGGCCGGAGGAGAGGATCAAGGTCGTTCAACATTCGTGATTTGCTGGTTTCGAGAAAGTAGACTTGGGTAGACAGCGAAACTATCCGAGTTCTGATTTTGTTCCTTCTTTGTATGTGATTGATTTTCACCACACTTACGTGGAATGGGCACTGCATGTATTCAATATAGATACTGACGAATGATTCGTAAATGTCGCTCGCAAGGACCACAACTTTCACCAAATCAAGACAATCAATGCCCGTTACTAATGCGCACCGAGGTCTTATCCCTACCCCAACACTTGAGACTGAAGAACCCCGCATCACGGCGCAGTCGCGCGAACCTCTCGAGATCCTCTAACAAAACGATACGATCCAGCAGCCTGAAGTCGATCAGGGCGAGCGCACTGGTGGAGTTCGTGGAGTTCATCCGGGATTCCAACATTGTCAACAACGCGGAGCTACTGAACAGATAAGTCACAGCGACGGTGAGATGGGTTAGTGCGGGAAGAACGAGTTCGCCCAATGCAAGCTGAGGAGTAAATTCCCTCAGGACGACGTCGGTGAGCGAGTTGGGAATCAGGCCGGTCATTTCTAGCTTTTCGACGGTGGGGATTGCGCGTAGGAGCTCGAGGAGGTCCGGGCCACGGATCCGGGCGTTTTCGAGTACTAGTGTCATCAATCGGGAACCTGAACGATCTACATGCGAGATGAGTGTGTCAAATGCGGCGCAGTCAACGAAGTGGAGGTGCTGTAGATTCGGCAGGGTCATGGTCTGGAAAAGACTCATGACAGAAACTCCTCTCGTATCTTTGCCGAGTAGAACAAGCGTGCGCACAGCGGGGCCCGATTGAGGGACTGGTATTTCACCCCAATATCGGACTGGATCCAAATTCGAACCGACGGTGAAGCTGTGGGCGTTCGAAAAGATAGAAAGAAGTTGCCCACACATTGACCCGCTGACAGTGTCGACAGCCAATCGTTGTATTTGATGGAACGGGAGTTGGGGGACGTGGTCAGGTTGGGAAACACCCCGGAATGAAACGGTGTGAGTGTCTGGACCAGCGATAATCGAAGTTTGAATCGACGCCCAAAATGTTGGTGTATCCAGCGCGACCGTTCTCCAATGGTGACACACCGAAGCAATGTGCGGTGTATCTACTTCAACGCGAGGGGAAAAGCGAATGGTAGATAGATGGTCGTGAATCTCTGGTCGAAGAAAAATGACCTGTAGAAGATCTATAGAGAGTCGCTGGATGGGCGAATTCAAAAGGGAGGAACAATCCGTGAGATATTGGAGGAGGATTTTCATTTCCTTTTCAACCTCCGCAGTAGGCACTTGTGTTTGAAGATCCGAGCGCCGGGCTTCTGCAGCTTCCATGGACCGCAGAATCGCCTCCCTTTCCGCATCCGAGGGCAGTATATTGCACCTGAGACGATCCCGAATTGCAAGTGCCTGTGTCTGGTAGGCTTCCATGCTGAATAATAGGCGCCTTTTAAAGCCCGACTTACTTATCCAGTGAATCATGAACACTTACAATGATAGCGGAAGTAACACAAGCAAGAAACTGGCAGTCTGAGGAGCACTGTTTAACCAAAAAGTAGCACAGTAACCTTGACTCACTGTTTGCCGTTTGAACTTATTCAAGGTAGCAAATGAAGCAAACTGAAGCAACCAGCAGGTCTTATATAAATCGTTATCTGATCCCATCGATATCGTCAATGATTTGATTGGCGCGGACATTCTCTATTCCGCTTCAGCCTTGGGCAAGAACCTTGGGCAAGAATTGGGAAGAAGATCATGGGTAGGCAAAGAAAAAATTCGCAGCGTAGGTTCAGGGATTCTGTCATCTGATTGTAAAGTTTGTTAACCACCGTACTTCGGAGATTGACTGAAGGAATGGATACGAGATGAGATTGATCCAGACCGGTGTCGTTTAAACACTGGGTTCAGACCGTGTATCACCCAAAATCATCTTGGCCAGATACCCAGGCACGTTGACGCGTCTTTTCCCGCATTTCACGTCGACGTGAATAGGTCCGCTTCGCCATCACGTGGTCCACGCGCTGTCATTTCGACACCGCCACAGCCACAGCACTGCCTTTTTTTTGGTCTCTTTCCACAGCATCTTGTCAGCATCCACACCGCTGCCCGTCGAGCTCTCAATTCTCCCCAATTCGTAGAGTAAGATACAGCAAGATAAGGTGTTATTACTCACATATTTCCTAGTGAACTCCAGTTTTGATGGTGGTCAAAGTTGCCGTGTGGCAAATCCAGACAGTACGTCCGTCTGCTTCGTTGGAATGCTTTCCGACTTGATTCGTTCGCTTCAGTCAGTGGTCTGGGAGTACGAATTTCCTTTTACCTGCAAACAATTGCACTAGGTGAGATGTCGCAAAATTCGTACTGATTCCTAAGCAATAGCGTACTAAGCATACCTCAGTTCTTCTGGCTGGACGTAACCTGGAGGAGGCTCTCAATTCTGTCTGGACGCTCCTGGGAACAAGCTTTGGGCTTACCATATCGGCTCTGGTTACTGCCGTGCAGAACGATCTCCCTCTGTACCAGGCAATCATTGTTACCGATCTCATATGGCTCTCAAACTTCGCCATTTTCATGGGGCTCGCGACGTACAACCGACACCCTCGCGGCTCGCACACCATCCAGTATGCCGCAATCGTGCAGACATACATATCCATGTCCTGCATCCTCTACCTCTGGGCCCGGGCCGCGAAGCTCGAGTTCGACGCCCACGAGGGCAGGACCGTCTTCGTCGTGCTCTTCGTATCGACGTTGGCCACCGGGCGAGGGCGGACCATTGCGCTCGCCATCACCTCCATACTCTTGGTGGGGTACTCTGGCGTAGCTACTCTCTTCGTCTATCGCCACCTGCCTTTCTGGCGCGCCCCCGAGCAGCAGCATAAAGACAAGCCGATTCCGCTACAAGTAGACATTCCCCCGTCGCCCATGAGCATCGGCTCCCAGAACCGCCTGCCCGCAAACCGCCCTCCGCCCTCACTCGCCGTTGACCCGCACCTAATGACGCTGAGCCTGTTCTTCGGCATCCCCTACGTTATCACCGTCGCCTGCACCGAGCTTCAGATCCGTCGCAATCCCCTGTGTGCTGATAATACTTTCTGGGGATTTGGCCAGGTGTGTACCCCCCTGTTGTACGCTCAATAACTCACATATCGCCTAGATCTTGGCCATGACCGTCAGTATCGTACCAGTGGTCATCACCGTCAAAGCGTTCCACAAGCACGGGCTGAAGCAACGCGCACGGGTCCGCGGCCCTGGTGAGGGCAACTTCTCCGATGTCTGATTATTTCCTCCCTCTTTGGTTTCCTTATCCTCCTCCGCTTTCCGTATATCCGCTTGCATATGTACCGTTCTGCTCTCCGTCAAATTGTTTTCACGCTTTCACCACTGTATCTATCTACTATCTCATGTACACTGTATCTTCTGCAAACGATTCAAATGGATTGGATTCTGGGTAACACGGAATCACGAATTTTGGATAACATGAAACGACAACAGCGATGGGACTACTGTACAATTAAATGTCCGGCGCTACATACACTTTTAATGCGACGAAACTCGGAAAATGCGGAACATGGACATGTCATGGTGCATTAGATATGCAGACCTCTAGGTAATAATGTGTGCGACACTTCGCTCACGCTCTGCCTCCGCCCTCTCCCGACGACCCAGCAGCTTATGCTGCTCGCCGATATGCGATTACCACTTCACGCTCGTCAGGGAGGGACTCCAGCTGGACGTTCAGCCCTTGCCCACGCTTCCTCCAGACCCAGACCTCCCACTCCCGGGAGCCCCCTCTGGGAGGTCGAACGTCACACCCTTGGCTCCACGTTCCCCGTTACCGTTGCCGTCCTCATCCATCGGCGCCGGCGACGACACCACATCCTCCCCAAACACCCCCGCCCTTGGCGTGCTCGCTCCACTCCCATTCCCATTCCCATTCCCACCCCCGCTTCCCTCCGCGAAGCGCACCGACCGCGACGGCGACGAGTCGCGCGACGACCGCGTCGAATGCTGCAGCCTCAAGCTATCCACGCGCGAGTGCCTCGACTGCCCCGCCCCCAGCGCCTGGCGGCTGCGCGCCGAAGGCCGGTACGCATAGTCCGTCGACGCAAACGGCGACGCGGGCATCTCCCCCTCATCCTGCGCTGGCGCCATGGGCGAGTCGGACGTGGACGACGCCAAGGACGACACCGCCGACGCGGATGCTGGTAGGGGTGCCTGGGCTGCAGCGGCGCCCTTCGCGGGGCGGTGGTCACGCATGAAGCGCTGCGCGTGCCCTAGGAGGCCTTTGCGGCTCACAGACGCGCGCCTTCGGGACGACTTGGGCGACTTGGAGCGCGGCCGTTTGTCGCCGTGGTCTGGCGAGCTGCTGGGCCCCGCAGTAGGCGCATCGCCTCCGCTGCGGTCTGATGCCCAGCCGTCCTCTTCGTCAGCGTCGGCGTCGGCGTCGTCGCCAGCAGGTGCGGCGATCTTTGAATGATGGAAGGGGATGGGCGAGTGTCCCAGCCGCTCCTCGATCCCGCGCCCGAGCGCCTCGATGTCCTCCTCCATCGTGTGGGGGGCACCCTTGAGCTTGTCGACGAGGCCACGCACGACGGCCTCTGGCCCTTTGTACGCAGAGGACACATGCTCCCCGTTGATGTTACGGATAACCTCGACATGGACCTGCCAAACGAGTGAGTACACGAGTGAAATAGTAAGACGACGGGAGAAACACACCTCTTCACCCGGTCCCGCGCGGCGCTCGATAATACGATGAGGGCCTTCCTGCCACTCGGACACGATCTCGTCGCCGTCGGGCGGGACGTCGCCTTCCGGGCGCTCGCCCGCCTCAATCTCTGCCTTCTTCTCCGCCTCGTCCTTCTCGTCGGGCGAGTCCACCGCCGTCGGGCTTTCGCTGCCATTAACCCGAATCTCCTCCAACGGCCGTCCATCCACCACCTCCGTCTCCTTCTCCTCCCGGCTCCCAAGCCCCATCTCCAAATCCCCTTCCTCGACGTCTCCAAGCCGCGGGTCCCGGTTCACGACGACCCCGCCGCCCGCGTGCCGGACATTGTCCATCCAGTCCGGCTGCGGCGCATGCGTCGCCGTCGTGTGCCGCGACCACGTCCTCGACACCGAGTGCACCCTCCTCCCAAGCGAGAACGCCGGGATCGACAGCCCGTGGATGCTGATGCTGCACAGTACCATAAACGCGCAGATCGGCTGTATCGTCTTCGTCAAGAGCGCGACCTGCTCGTCGTGCTCCGCAAGCGGGCTCTCCTGCAGCACCTCCGTCGCGAGCGTCGAGATGAACACGGCCCCGACGCCGATGGGGCCAAAGTGCCCGCTGAATATCGCCTCGCGCATCGTCTTGATGTCGGGGATCCAGCGGTAGAGTGCGACCATGATGGGGAGCCGGCGGAGGATGAGGACGCAGATCGCGAGCACGATGAGGCGCCAGACCTGCAGCGTCGTGCCTAGCGGGTCCTCAAAGCTCGAGAAAGGCATCCACGCGCCGATGTATACGAACGCGGCGACGTTGAAGAGCAGATCGATCACGGAGGAGAAGACGGACTCCTCCGTCTGGCGATTGAAGAATCCGTCCCACGCGAAGGCGGCGCCGCACACAAACGCACTAAGCAGGTCGTCCGAGCCGAGGAGCGTCGTGACCCCGATGGTGAGCAACGCGAGGGACACGTATTGCGCGACGTAGGAGTGTCGGTCGATGAGCGACTGCCGCTCGGAGAACTTCATCATGTGGCGGAAACCCCATCCAATGAGTATTCCGATGACCACGCCGAGGATGACTTGGTCTGTACGTCGCGTTAGTGCATGCAATGATAATAAAGCGAGCGGAAACGCACATAACCAAAGCTTCAGGAACCAATCACCAATAGCCTGCTTCGTGCTGCCATCGAGGATAAGATAGAGTGCAATGTACAGGAAGGGGAACGCGGCGCCGTCGTTACATCCGCTCTCTGCAGCGAGAAGGTGCCGGATGTGAGCGGGTACGTGTTTGTCTGCGTATTTCCCACCGACGACTGCGGCTGCAAGAATGGGGTCGGTAGGGGTGAGGCATGCAGCTACCGCGAGGGATGAGAGGAAGCTGAGCCCCGGAATGAGGGCGAAAATGAGTGCCGCAGAGACGAACCAGCCCTGTACAAGTTGTGAGCAACGCGGTCTCGAGACAGGAATTAAAAAAAGGTGAAGGGGACAGGTGGTCGCGTTTCAGGACAGTTTATCTCAAATGTGATCGTCGCAGCAATGCGCGGCTTGCATTTGGACATCCCGCGGCGCTTCAAATGAAAGGAATGGAGAGGAAATGAATAGATGGGCTCACCCAAATCATGACTGGCCCGAGGAGGTACAGGATGCTCTTCCAATGCCGTCGCATGTACGCCTTGGGCAACTCGACCCCGATTGCAAAGACACCGATAGCTAGCACGACGCGCGTGAGCTCGAGGGTTATCGTGTTGACCGTTTCCTCTGTAGATCATCCAAAGTGCGTGGACGCAGGTGGAACAAGTCATCAAGTAGACGTGCGTGGTAAAGGCAAGGGAAACGTCATGAATTGAGCGGCGAATTGGCAGTTGGTGGCGGAGCGAATTGTGGGTGTGAAATTGACGGCGATCAGGCGGCGCAGGAAAAGGAAAAATTAATGCAACTAGCATGAGCGTCGGATCCGTCGTGGCAAGTTCAAGAGTACGCACCACTATCCCCAGCCCAGTCGCGGGGATTGAAGATATTCCCGCCATATGGTCCTGCCACCAACACTCGTCATGAAATGTCCGGTTATCCTCCATGGGGACGCACCTATGACTACTCCAAACAGAAACGCCCAGCAGGCCTCGCCGATATAGAGTTTTTCTCGCAGGAACAGGGAGAACATCCCGAACTGTGGGCGAAAACGTCATGGGTTAGTGCTGGACGCGATATGGCACGTACGGACACACCAGAACTACGAAGCCGCCGAGGGCTGCATATACGATGTGGGGGACGGTCACGTCAATCTGGCATGGTTCTGTGAGCGCGCTGGTCTAGGCGAGACTGGATAAACACGCACGGGATGGAAATCTCGCATTATCCCGTATCAATCCGGCTGGGAAAGACGGCGAGTGGCAAAAATGGCGCGCGGTGATGCGGCGCGCGAAAGGCTGGCGGGGCGGAAGCCGTCGTTTGAACTTGGTCCGTTTGAACCTGAGAGGGCCTTCCTTGGGCCGCGAAAAAATGGGCGTCTGTGGAGGGAAGAGGAGAGGGGCGATGACCAACGGCACGGCGATCGGTGGAATAATCTTGGCAAGGCTAATTCTGGCTCCACAATCTCCCGCTCCAAAGACGCTGGGCCGGCTTGGTTCAAAGGCTTGTCCCCGAATTATTTGCCTTTATACTCGACACCGTCTGCGTGCCTGCCGAAGACAACGAGGCGCAGGGACGGGTGCGAGAGGCGATCCACGTGTGGCGGCCATCACCACAAACCCTTTTTCTTCCCAACCATAGTACCTCCAACGGTCGGTATCCTTCAAGGCGTCCTTCAATTTGCCTCGGCGCTGCTGTAATCTTGGCCACTGGGCTCGTCCTCGGCGCTGGATCTCATGTCAACTCCCAAGTTCGCCTTTAACCTCCAGTTAGACTCTCACCGTGGCTTCCCAAATGAACCGCAGGCCATATCATGATCTGGCTCAGTCTCTGACTTTTAGCAACACAGGCGTTTCAATCGTGTGCTTGAACACCGAGATCCAGCCCCCAGCCGCGGGGCGCACTAGGACCTCCCGGCCTCGGCATAGCTGATGGTCCCCAACTGATGTTCATCTCAGCACTGCAAACTTTCACAGACTTTCACAAGTACGCACAGGTGGTACGCACGGTCGTTGCATGCTAACACTGTTCCTGGCAAGGATGCCAAGGACGGTTAGACTCACTTCCAGCATCACATTACTAGAAAACGACTTACTTTGGCTTCCACCGTCCGATTTGTGCATCACTGGATGTTCTCTGGGCTCCACATTGCGGCACCGTGCGCTCTGAGCTCCCACTACCGGAAGGAAATTCTCTGGAACTCTACAATCGAGAAGCGGTGGACTCCCAGGAAGATCCGTTGGCGCAGATAAGGCGTTATCTTGGCATCTATGTCAAGAAATTCCAATCCATATGTCGAACAATTTTTGGTGTGTATGTTGGCCTGGATCAGGCCTTTGCCAAGCAGCAGGACGTTCAGCTGTTGAACTGGATTCATTCCCTATTCAAACCAAGTCTGATTGACAAGAAAATAACACACGAACCAAGAGACTTGCCTGAAACGTCTGGCCTTGGCAGAAATGGAGACACATTTCCGCAGTACCTGGTCGGTGTCTCTGCGGTGGAGCGTGTTTTAGATTGTGCAGTGGATTCCGCAGTCGGGATGTATCTTCCATGGGCCTTCCAGCACACCATATGGATATTCAATCCGGAAATCATCGATCAAGGGACAGCACCATTTTCTGCGAACCTTCCGGACTCCAAACCTACGTCGTGCAGCAGTTCAACACAAAACCGATCCCGATTTCGGACACGACGCACTGCAAGGGTACCTCCAGGATCGTAATCTACCTCTGCAAGCTCTCGGAGTGTCTAGCTTGGGAGTTATAGCGCGATCCTTCGCGATTTGACGCTGGTGTTTACATGCGCTCCAAGAGACTCTTCACAAGTAACTTCAGGACCCTCGGGTATCCCCTGGGATGGCGAACAAAAAATCGGCGGCTTGCCCAGCGGGTGGTGGTAAGATGGCAAGAGGAAGAAGATCGATGCAGCAGACGAAAAGAAGCCCAAGACGTTCTTACTCAATTGCGCGTTATTTACTCCAGACGGCAGCCCAATACGTCTCTTCCTCTTCCTCTTTCGTCCTACACACCATGCTAGCGTTAGGCTTCATTTTTTATCTCTTGCTGGAACGCACTAGGCTGCACTAAACTTCGCAAGCATTGGCCTCGACGGAACTAGGTCCTCCGGTTCATACCCTAAAGTAACTCAGGCTGGGATGGGGGGCGTCACATCGCGCGGGGAAAATTTACACAACTCATATGAGGGAGTAGACGTTCACCACCAGCTCGTCCACGAAACCTGATCGAATAACCAATCACACAACAGTTCCGAATCGATCTATCACTTTTGCAAGTTTTCTTTCTGTGAGAATTACGCTGGTTTGGCAATTCCATGTGTAAGAACAAGATACTGCGACAGCCACACCCCTTCAATTTTCTGTATCCAATTTCCTCAAGGCAATACGATGCGACTTGTTAGACATCGGTCTCGACGTGACTTGGCCCTCCGCTTACCCTAAAGTAACTCGGGCTGGGATAGGCGGCTTAGCATCGCATCGAATGGCTCTTCAAAGAAACAACACGCTCAATTCATTTATCGGGTAGCATACGTTCCCCGCTAGCTGGCCCACAAAACCTAATCGAAATGCTTCCGGGGGGCCACGCAACATTTACGCCGGCGAGGGTTTGAGGCTCCTTGCCAGAATAAGAGACAAGGTATTTATTGTTGGGGTCCGGTTTACTGAAAACATCACGCGTCGGTTCCTCAGGCCAGCGTGTCTTCTTACGTCCCCCGTCTTCGGGATCGCATTGCAATTCATGGTCAGTCCGTTCAGGCAATTCCCCTTGGTATTTATTGTTGGGGTCCGGTTTACTGAAAACACCACGCGTCGGTTCCTCAGGCCAGCGTGTCTTCTTACGTCCCCCGTCTTCGGGATCGCATTGCAATTCATGGTCAGTCCGTTCAGGCAATATCCGAATTCCAACAATCTCTCCGGAAACATGACTGCCAAGACCTCCCTTCTCGCAAATGAATTCCATTCTGGCTTCACAATGTCTTTTTCCGCTCCCGATTGTCAGTTATGTTCAAAGACACGCCTCCGCCGAATTGGCGATCCGCACCTTTTGTTCCCTTTTCGTGAAGGACACTAGCAGCTACAGGCCGCCGCGCAGGTCGGAATTGATTTTGACCTCGTCCTTTTCGTTCCTGATCAAGTTGTGTAGCAAACAATCTACAAACTTCAAACTTTCTTTCCTATCGGTTCCGGAACGCGGGGCTGCCTCAAACGAACCGAATCTTTCTGGACAATGCTGGGTAGGTGCCTGTCTATTACTTCAAGCTCGACGATTACTGGAATCCTGCAATCTCGCATACTAATTTAGACAACGCAAGGAAACGCGCATCTCCACATTTCCTCGGGTGGCTCCCGTCGGGATGTTAACCGCAACTCATGATTTCTTTCTCGTTAATACAACATTCTGACACACCAATGTGACCCACCATTTGCCGAAACCCTTTGTCTCCGCCCTCGGCGGAAAGCCCGCGCCCACTGCACCATTATGAATTTCGCACCTCCGCACCCTCCTTGGGACTCCGCCCAATTTTCATCTACCCGAGGGTTCTGCCGCCGACGTGCGTGTGCGCGAGCTTGCGTGAGCGTCTTTGTGTCATCTAGTCTTCTCCTCTGAATGCGTTCCTAAATTAGGACGCGCTCGGATTCTTCCCGAAAATAGTGCACCATGGCTGAGTAATCGCTGTCAGGCTGGGGCTCCGCACGATTCCGTCTCCAGCGTATAAATGGTGACCGCCGTGGAAGTAAACGATATTCGAACAAGCTCAGGACTCACATCCCCTCGTTGAACAGAAGCAAGATTAATATTAATGAAGGTCCTCGTATTAGGGTACGTGCACTAAGTATCAACATTCTATAGGAACAAGACTTACTGACTTATTCACTTGCAGCGCAACTGGTTTCATCGGCCTCCCGGCTGCACAGGCGTTGGCGCGGGCAGGACACATGGTGTACGGACTTGCCCGCACCCAGGAAAAGGCTAGAGCCCTGGCTGCAGATGAAAGTGCGTCCATCTTCACCTCACCCAACATAAAACCCCCATATTGACGCGTCTCCAGTTATCCCCGTCATTGGAGACCTCGACGCAGATTCTTGGATCCCCCTCATCGCGACGCTGGATGTAATCCTCCACGCCGCCGGTGGGGCGGACCAAAAAGACGCGTTCTATCGGACGTTCGAGCGCGTCGCCAAGTCCGCAACGACTCTGCGTCCCGCGGGGGCACCCCTACTCTCCTTCATCTACACCTCCGGGACGTGGACCCACGGCGACAGCCGCACAGACATTGTCACGGACACCACCCCAATCCAGCGCCCTGTCGAGCTCGTCGCGTGGCGCCCCGCCATCGAGCAGGCGGTGGTGCGCAGCACCGCGGTAAACGGGGTCGTCGTGCGCCCGGCGCTTCTCTACGGCCGCTCCGCGTCGATCCTCGCGAAATTGTTCGAGGGCGCGGCCGAGGGGCGCGTCGTGTGGCCCGGCACGCCTGGCGGGCGCTATGCGTTGATCCACTCGGACGACCTGGCTGATCTGTTTGTGCGCGTCGCAGAGAAGGCGTCATTGGTGGGCGGGAAGATATTCGACGCGGCGAATCCGTATACGGAATCCGTCGACGAACTGCTGCAGAAGCTCGTGCAGGTCTCCGGCGCGAAGGGCCCGTACGAGTATCGGAAGCCAGAGAATCGTGTGTTCTTTCTTCATACCGTATCGAACGAGTTCTCAACTCTCCACAGTATTTGAAGAGGCCGTTCAATCGACGGGACTGGTGCGCCCGTACCTTGCTAATGCACTTCTGGGCTGGTCAACAAAGAAGCAGGGGCTCGTGGAGGGGCTGGAGACTTATTACGCTGCCTGGCTTGCTTCGACAACACGTACTTCGAAGTGATGGTCATAAATGATAATTAGCCTAGCTCTGTTGAAATCTATACAGTAAGTAAGTACTTCATTGCCCTGTGTCTTCTCGGCCCTCCTCAAGCTCCTACGCACAATCCTAACCGTGGAGAAGCTCGAAATGACCGCCCTGATTCCCAAATACTTAGTTTGTACTTGGTCCGCTCAAAGCGCGCTGATTTTGGTTGTGTTTGGCATAAAACGTGGGAGAACGTTTATGATGAGATCAGTTTCCTTTCCGAGTCTTGGGCAACGTCCACACAAACGTCCACATTCATTCCGCTGGAACTCTTGAAGCTTGAAGACAACCCCGTGCTTTTGTACCTTTGTCACAGGCCGATTCAAGCTGGTTCCCTTTCATCTCTTCATAAACAGGATTTCTCATCCCCCGATTTCAAAGAAAAACGGATTTGCAGTGCTGTGGCACTCACTGCGTAATCTGCTGGTCCGCATGTCAAGCGTTAGTCAATACCTCAAGTGTCCACCTCGTCCGCTGAGATACGCCAAACGTCTGCTTTCCACCTCGTACGAACCCCGATTCATCCCTTCAAGATTGGATGAAATTGAGCCTGTCGAAGAATATCGACCTGGTGGCTTGTACCCAATGTCTATTGGCGACCGATTTGCCAACGGAAGGTACAAAGTTATCCACAAGCTGGGTTATGGCGGCTTTTCTACCGTCTGGCTGGCGCAGGACGTAAAAACACAGACGGATGGGCTGGTAGCTCTGAAGGCCATGCGCGCCGACACCTCGTCGAAGCCCGCGCATGAACTCCCCGAGCTTAGCATACCAAGGGCACTGCAGGATGCCTGTCCAGATTTTCACCGCTACTTCCAGCCTGTCAAGGACCATTTTCTAGTGCGTGGCCCAAATGGCGTGCACCGGTTCCTCATCTCTCCGCTGGGTGGCCTAAGCATTCTGGCTTTGTCCGACAGTCCAGGCCGAACATCTGGAAGCCGGAGACTCCGGGGGGATTTGGCCAGGCGAGTGGCTAAACATACGGCGCAGGCCATACATTGCATGCACCGTGCTGGCTTCGTTCATGGAGGTATGCCTAATATTTTGCGGTGCACTTGCCGGTGTGGCCTAATTTAGTACACAGACCTCACGACGTCGAATATTCTGTTCCGCGTGTCGGAAAAGGTTCGCAACTGGTCGGACGCGGATCTATACAACTACGTGGGGCCGCCAGAAACAGAGGAAATCTGGACTCGAGACGGGCAGCCGCGGGGACCACATGCGCCGGAAAATCTCGTTGCGTCCATTGAGAATTCCAGCTGGACGACCCACACATCGCTTCTTCGTGAAGAGGTCGTCCTGATCGACTTTGGGCAATCCTACCCTGTCGATAATCAACCGAGCGACTACGAGCCGGGCACAGCGATAAATTATTTGTCCCCAGAGGCCCGTTTTGAGGAGCGCGTGGGGCGCGAGTCCGACGTCTGGGCTCTGGGCTGCGCGCTCTTCGAAATTCGCGCCGGTTTCCCGCTCTTTGACCCATTTTTTGGGGGCGACACGGACATCCTTAGGCAGACTGTCGAGACCCTCGGTCGATTCCCGGACCCGTGGTGGGGTTCCTTTGTGGAACGAACAGAGTGGTTTGAGGAGGGTGGCGAACCAAAGAGCGGTGAGGCTCAACAGCGCGCTGGTGTCTATATTCAAGCGACCCGAACCTCCATTCGCGAGAAATTGCGCTCGATCGGCATAAATTACGACCCGCCTCACTTCGATGAGGGGCCATTGGTAGAGAAGCCTGGAGTGGCGTTGCATGAGGAGGAGGTGGAGGTATTTGGAGACCTCTTGGAGAAAATGTTGCGGTATCGGCCAGAGGAGAGGATCGAGAAGGATGAGGTCGTTCAACATCCATGGTTTGCTCGCGGCTCCAAAAAATAAATAAATAATGCTCTAATGAGCAGAAGATGGCCAGAGCTTTGTTTTCCTCTTCCTTCTGTGTATTTGGTTGATCTTCACCACAGTTTCGACTGTGAAGCGGGGAAGTATATTGATGCAGACACATGTTGGATAATTTATAAATACCCAACGCTATCACCGATGTCGTCCTGACAGAACTCGCTCACCATCGTGGATTTGGTGTTCGACTGTTGCCCGCTCTGACGCACCTGGTAATTTCTGGCACCTGTTCAGCACGCAAAAGCTGTTAACGATGTTTGAGGCGCGGCTGGGCGCGATGAATACCCTCACTGCTGGTGATAAATGTACCGCACCATCGGTGAGGAACCTCCCGCTACGCGACCGCCTTGTCGGGTGGCAGGAGCTCGAACTATTCGCGCGTCTCCGCGGTGGGCACTTCAGCTTGAAATGTCTTGATGAAGATAGGAACTCGGTGAGGATTTGTAATGGGAGCTGTTTACCGTGTTGAGGGGTGCTTGGCGCGATCCATAATATTTTACATACCTACGATTGAATTTTCTGGGTTCAACTTGAACAGCCACAAAAATAATGATGCATACAAACATTGATACTGGACTCCTGAAAAGAAAACTCTCAAAACTCAGTGCGCGCTGCTGTGCCATGTTTGGCTGTCAGGTGGACGCCGCTTTGCACGTGACGGCCCGCCTTTTACCCTCCTCCAAACTGCATGAGGATAAGAGGCCGGCAAGCGCCAGGTAACAAACAGAACTTTCCTCTGGCTTCCCTTCGTTCTCTCCACTCTTTCCCTATCGAATCACCTATCCTGCGTCTGGCTGGGCAGTGGGGAATTTAAAACACCAATACAGAATGGGATACTGCTGCGTACTCAGACTGCCACGTACTGCCAGGTGATTGTTGTTATCTCGGAGTTGCTCTTCCTGAGAATGGAAAAGATTATGGGGCCACTATTTGCATGTTCACCTCATTCATGTGTTCTCTGTGTAATGCAATTTTTGCATGCCAACTCATGGCAGCAGTAGTCTCTCTAAGACAGACGCTGTAGTATCAACACTTGCTCGTGCCTCGCCTGATATACAGTCTGTTACAGTATTTCACCGGTCTATGACACAGACCAGTCAATGACACAAACGATGTGCAAAGCATCCACTCTGATCCAAAACACTAGCTATTTTTTTTGAAGAGTCGGGAACATGTGTTCTGTAGTTGAATACATTTACAGACCAAATCCGTGGCATCGTTTGAACTGTGCATTTTCTGTCTTGCTAAAAGCTCACAAATGCGAAATTTCTTTCATTCACTCAGCTCTTGTTATGAACCAAAGAAATTCCAATTTTTTCAGGCAGCAACTTGGATGACTGAAAAATCATACTACCAGGGATTCTAGCCCCAAATCGAAAGACAAAGTGTTTTATTGAGCAAACGAGCGAAATGGTGATTTGTGGTGATCGAGATGTGACATGTTATCCCAATTAGGAAATCCACCGTATCGCGCCATCCCGCCGCTCGCCCACCAGCACCCATCCATCTGGCACATCCAGCCCATGGCACGCGCCAAATCCAAGACCAAGGCTGCGCAGCTCGTTCGCGAGGACCGGGATGCACTCCAGGCACGTGCTGTTGCCCTGTACTTGCATGAGCGGGATAAGGAGGTGGAAGAAGGGGAAAAGCGGCTGAGCCTTCGCGCTGTATGCCGGAAGATCCAGACCGAACACAAGCTGGACACTGGAAAGGACGTCAGCCTCGATTCCCGGACACTCCTGCGACATGTGAATGGAGGAAAAACCTTGGGTGTCTCGAATGCGGAAAAAAGCTGGCTGCTGCGCGAAGAGATCGACACTGTCATCAAATTCGCTACAGAGGTAGCGAATCGAGGCTTCCCCCTGAGCCACAAGCGACTCAAGGAGGCTGTGGATGAGATCTGCCGGGCCCGGCTCGGTGCTGCATTCCCACCGGGCGGTGTCGGCAAAAACTGGACTTCTCGCTTCCTCGAAAAGCATTCGAACCGATTGTCTATGTACTGGTCTCACCCACTTGACAGCAAGCGTGGGCGCGCCGTCAATCCTGCTACGAACACTGCTTGGTTCGATCTGCTCGAGGACGTGTTAGCGGGACGCTATGACCACGAGTTTGAAGACACAGACAGACTGGAGGGAGATGCCGAGTACGAGCCGATCCGTCCGGAAAACCTTTATGGGTCGGATGAAAGCGGCTTCATGGCATCATCAGCAACGAGGGAACGGGTTATCGGAGGAGTGGGGAAAAAAACACAGCATCAGCAGGCTGACGGCGGCAGAGAGAATACAACGGTCATTCTGACAATCTGTCCCGATGGGACAACTTTAAAACCCGTCGTGATCTTCAAGGGGAAAGCATTTAATGTCAAATGGGATCAAGAGAATCCTACGAACGCCTCGTAAGCTGTTTAAATGAAATCTACGGCCAATAGACTGACCTATTTTCAGACTCGGCTACTCTAAAAAAGGCTGGACGGACGGGGAGATCAGTGTCGATGTTATCAAAGATTTTCACGAGCAGACGAAACACAAAGCAAATGGACGTGTTCGGGTGCTCGCGGTGGATGGCCACAACTCACACTACGCAAAAGCGTTCCTTGACTTCGCCCGGGAACACCGTATCCACATTCTCTGCTACCCTGCACATGCAACACATATTTACCAAGGACTCGACGTGGCTGTTTTCGGCGTCCTGAAGCTGTACTGGACGCAGGAAAAGGAGGAATTCCAGCGCACAAAACGCCAGGCTGTCACGAAGGAGAATTTTCTGTCAATATATGGCCGTGCTCATGTCCGTGCTTTGACCGAAGCGAACGTCAAGGCAGCATTCGCTAAAACGGGCCTTTGGCCATTCAGCCGCGATGTTATCACACCCGCCATGATGGCGCCGAGCCTGGAGACATCTGTCCGCGGCCATCTCCCTGTCGCGCCCACAACTCCCGTTCGCGTGATGACAGATATGTTGTACCGAGCACGCGAACGAGCAAAAAAAGCGAGATTGGAGGAGGAATCAGATGAGGAATCGGACACACCAGAGTCTCCAACCCCACAGCCTGATAATCCGTCACCACCACGCCGCCGCCGTGTCCCAGCTACTCGCCCCGACCCATTCTCGACACCTGTCAAATTTGCGATCAACAGTCTGCGCACCACATCTGCGTCCTTCCTGGTCTCCTCCTCACCTGTCCTGTCGTCCTCCACTCCCCCACGTCTTCCGCCGATTGTGATTTCGCCTGACAAACCGATAAACACAGCCTTATTGAGCGCTGTACCAACCACGGCACTTGAACACGAGCTTCAAGCAGCACTCCGAGAGCAGCAGGAGAAGAACCGAATTCAGAAGAGCCAGCTTGTATCAATGCAGTCAGCGCTGGTCCTTAACGGGGCATACTGCGATCTCGTTCGTGGCCAGCTGGCAGCGCAAGAGGAGAAGAAGAACAGAAAAAAGAAGGGGCGCCTCGTGGGTGATGGTCTCCCACGGCTATTGTCGGCGAGGGCGTTTGTGCGGCGTGTGGAAGAGTTCGAGAAGAATGCCACGGAAAAGGCCGCGGCGTTAGAGCAACGGAAAGCAACCCGCATGGAAAAAGCAGATGTGATGAAGGAGTGGAAGGCAGTGGACGACGAGAGGAAAGAGCGCAACAAGGAGATCAAAAGAGATTGGCAGGAGCAAGTGAAGGAGTGGGAGGTAGAGCGCGATCTCGCCAGGGAAGAGCATCGCCGTCCGGGGTGGAAGAAGCCTGTTCTGAAGCATCTTCTTTTCCCACCGCTGCCCAAGCCAGATTTTGCAGTGGGAGCTGGCGAGAAAACGGTGGAAAGCGATGATGAACCGGAGGAGGGTGAGAAGGATCAAGGCGGGAAGGGGTCTGGCTCTGATTCAGATGACGGTTCAGTCCCAGGTTCTGCAGACGATTCCGGGGATGATTCAGACACGGGGTAAATTAAACTGTACGGCATGACCATAATTAAACTACTCTGTCTCCGATTCCGATTTGCAGCTGTTCTCGCAATCATCCTCCGAGTCACTTGAATCACTTTTACGGTCTAGTACTGCTGCCTCATCCTGTAGTAACTTCCCAATATAAGCCACTTTACTTCTCAGCATTTTGTATTCCCTCCTTATCCTCCTTATATCATCCAAGAGACTGGTATTCTGTTCCTTCAGACCTGCATTCATCCTCTTCTCCTCAATCAAGAGGAGCCGAAGGTTCTCGTAGTCACCGTGGGTGTGAGGTGTCATGGGAAGCCAAATGCCTGTAGACTCTAAGTAACAAAAAAGGCATCATGGTGGCTCCTACATACCCAGGCTTTCATCCTGCTGGGTCTGTCCTGACGTCGGGTCGACAGAATCAGCCCGAGCGCGTTTACGCGGTGTTTGCGGGAAGGATTCGGATGGAACACGTGTCACATCATCGAAAAGTGGGTCTTCCATTTTTATCCGGTGCTCGGAGGTGGCTTCTGTGGTAGGAGACGCGGTATCTTGCATGGTATCGCGTCGAGGTCGAAAGTTATGTGTCTGAGTAAGCAGAATCAATTTGATCCGATTGATCGACGTAACTGAAATGTGACTGTGTCATTGATACGGGAATGGCGCTGTTCTTGTTGTTCGCAGCACAACTTTCCACCACCGTCCGATAAAAATTTGAGAATTTGAGAGCCTCAAGATATCATGTATGCACATGATTTTGCCTATTCAGATTTTGTACTACATCAATACATCCGGTCAAAATTAACGATTTTATTTGTTTGTGTCATAGACCGGTGAAATACTGTAGTTACCGCGCCTTGATTACCGGCGTCCCATCTTATTAGGTAACGATCAGCAATGCACAACCAAACAAACCACTAATTCTACGCGTTTTGGCCGCCATTCGATACAAATCGTGACCATAGATAGTTGTAGAGGAGCTTGAAAAGATACATGTTCTCTCCGCTTTTTTCCCGCTTCTTTGTTACATCTCCAGGACATGTTTGCCTAATTGGGATGCAGAACCCCTGAGTTTCTTTAAAGTCCTGGTTCTCAATCTGAATTGCCGGGAGAAACTCGTTTCAAGTCGAGGCAGTTAACAGGAATTAGTCCGGACTCGTTAAAAAAGGTGGAGAATTATTTACCACTCTCAACGCGTCAAGTCGCGTCTAGTCGCGTCAAGGACACCTGGCACGTGCCTTCCCGAAAGGGATGCTTATATAATAACGCAGGACGCCTCATATGGTGGCGCGGTAACTAATAGACTATGGCAGCAGTCGTTTGCTTTCTTAATTTCTGCTTGTGATTCAAGTTTTTTTTGTATATCACATATTCTTGTGATTCTCGAGTTGACTGAACCATCCTCTGTATCCGATCATTGGGTAGTAAATAAATGGAGTCTGGTTCCAAGTTCAATCGCAATATTCTTAGAGAATCACGCGACGTCTGTGGAACGACGAGGTTCCTTGTCTTCTCATCTTCCGTGTTGCTTTGTTCTCTTTTCAGGATTTCCGCAGTAGATGTTGTAAGACGAATCAAAATTTGTATTCCCCAGAGGTTTCCCTGTCCTGGATAAGCAATTTGATAGTTTATGAGCTACACTCAATCTGCACACTGGGTGGAGAATATCCTGCAAGGTGGGAAGCTGTTGACTGCTGGACTCATGGAGGAAATCATTTTATTGTATCAATACTGTACATTGCTGGTCTATGAGTGAACATGAGTTGAGAAGATCCCGCAGTGGATTAAATGGCTAATGGATGAGAACTGGCCAGACACACCATTTGAACAAATTTGAAGTTTGAACACAGTTGCCTCAGACTGCTTCGTGTTGGAGGCAGAATCCAGTGGTACTGTTTGCCGGATTACCACGAAAACGGTGTAATTTGGCCTTTATTGCCATCCATACTTTCTCTGAGTGGCTGGGGTTCAAAAAAACACTGTAAAGTCGAACATTCAATATTGAACATGAGCGGAGACCGAACGGGCCGGCACGATTTACATAAGCCGATTTGCGGACATTCGCGACCCCCATAGGAACAAAACAGAAACAAGTTTCTGTTTGTTAAGATGCCAGGAACTCTGGCAGCCGTCCTTCCAACCTGTCCCGGTCATACAGTTTCGGGCCCAGTTCTGCCTATTACCCACAGCTCACGGCTTACTTGTACCGGTGACGAGTCTGTACCTGGTCGGATTACGACTTTCTCGGCGTGGCAGTCTCTCTGAATTACTTATCAAGCAGTGGATCTATAGGCCTAGTGGTCCAGTTACAACTTACAGTGGTGTCAGTTTTCCAGGTCTCAAGAGCTATAACTTACTCAGGGGTCTACTTTCTTTTTCTTTTTCTTTTTCTTTTTTCAAAAAGCACTTTACCAAATTCCCTCAAAGACACGAACAATGCTCCAATTATTGGTCTGTATCTTGAATCGTGTTCTATTGACTGTACTCTGTATAGTCTCTGTCTGTATACTGTATCAATACCTCGCACTGCGACCCGATCTCCGCCTCGCAACCCGTGCTTGTGCGGTGTTCCGTTGTCATAAAGCCGCCTCCATCAACGCCCACTCTTCCCTCCTACCACTGCGAATCGAAGAACCCTCGACTCGATGCTCACACTTGCGCCTGAACTCCTTCAAGCAATCGCTTCTGAGGCGAGTATAAATTCCTAATCATTTAGAACTGACGAGATTGTTAATCCTGATCCCCGTAGATCTGCTGGGTGGACAAGAAAAGCCTCAGAGCTACCTGTCGTACCGTCAACTTCGCGTTGGAGCCACTTGTTCTGTCCCATCTCATCATCGATCCGGTTCAGTTCTTAGACGCCAGCATAGGAAGGCTCGCCCTTCTGGCTGACCCTTCTTGTCGCAACTCAACACTGGTGAAGAGTGTAGATATTTGTTACCTGACATGGCCAGAACTGACTGCCTTCGAACGCGAGGGAAAGGAACTACTCCACGACTTGGACGTTCTACGCCAATCCCTGGTACCAGCGCTGTCTTCGATGCACAATTTACGCTCGCTAAGGTGAGGAAGGGTGTCCCTTCTCGCAGTCTGTCTGATAGATTTCAGATGGCAACTTGACTCGCAGGAGGACTCGACAGGCGAAGAAGCTTCAATTGTCGATGCGTTGATCTCTCTCCCCCATTTCTCCGACCTCGAGTTTCTCCTCCCAGAATCCGGGAGTACATACAAGATTAGTAGCATAGGCATTCGGCTTCGCCTCCGAATGCCTATTTCTGTGCTGAACGACTATCGCCGGATGAAGTGATTGATCGGCCATCACTACTGCTATTTCTCGAAAATTGCACTAAGTCCCTCCTTCAACAGCATTTAGATACCTCGACCCTGACACTAACCGACCCTAACATTAACCAAAACCCTACCTCAAACCCTACCCCCTCACCTAACCTCTAACCACCCCAAACCTTAACCAGCCGCTGCGCGGCAGGAATACGGCAGAAACGGTGCCGCCATCATATGTTGATCGCTCCGGATGATGGATAGGCGTTCGAGGGATCAATAGGCATACGGGCCTCGGTCCGAACGCCTATGCTACTAAAGTTGTCGTGCCTCAGAATCCGGCCTGCCCCCTTTACTACCCTTCCATCGGTTGTCGAACTTGCGCACGGTGTCCCTTTTTGTGCCACCGAGGACCGCAGAATGGACGCGGATCCTGGAACGCGTCGTGCACCCTCTCGCGGAGGCCATCGCCCACAGTCCCACCTTGGAAAGCCTCACCATAGAACAGGAAAACTCATCTGATCGATATCACGCGGACGAGGAGCGAAATTGGCACCTTGACGAGTTCCCCAACGTTAAACACCCCATCACGTACGGAGAGCGTCCATGCTTTCACCACCTCGTCGCAAAGGTGGATGCACAGCAACCCCTGCGTCTGAATTGCCTTCAGCTGCGCGGTGACTTCCTTCACCTCGACGACGCACACCTGGCACATATCCGATGTCTCAACAAGTTGGCATTTGACCCTCCCAGTGCCGGGGTGATATACGAGGACGACACACCGAGGGAGAAATACGCGCCCAAAGCACACGTCGTCGCGATGTGGAAGACCCTGACTGATGAAATGATCTTCCCGCCGGCCTTCCAATCAGCAGCACCTACAGATGAACATGCTCTCCAATACCTTCGTTCGCATCCCGGGCTCCAGCGCCTTGATCTCACCCAAATTGAGTCGCTGTATGACCCGAGGGATTTTGATGTGTATGCAGATTTATTCTTCGAAAACATACTCCCCCGACACACCGAAACTCTGACGCATCTAGCCATTACGCCAGGTCGGCATGGGCGCTGGGCCCTCACTAAGCGCAATGCTGGGGCGATTCTTCAGTGCCGCGCTTTGGTCGAATTGGGAGTGGAGCTCAAGTTGATGATGAAAATCGATTATGCGGTATGTCCACGTATATGTGTCTCGAAATATATTTCGGGATTTGATCCTCTGTAGGTACTGCTCCTGGACATCGCCCTCGACCTGCCGCACTTGAAGACCCTTACAATTACCATGACACAGGGTTGGTACGGGCAGGAATCAAAAAATGTATGTGGCACCGGACGCATGCGGTGGAGAAATAAATGGTACTCGGCCACACGACACGCTGTAGAGCATTATCGATTCCTCCCAGAAACTACGACGCCCATGACGTTGATGATATTCCTCGAATGTAGGGATGATGGGATGTATCGCCTCAGACCCAGTGTCGAAGCGGACGGCAGCATGCAGTTCGTCTATGTCGTAGACGAATCCCGGGTGAAGGCTGCAAACATTGGCCCTGGATCGGGACTGGGACTGGGGCTCGAGTACTATGATCAAGCATATGCCTCGTCATTGCCTGCGGGTCGAAGAATCCGAATCGAGGATCTTGTTCGGAAATGATCGGGGAGTTTTTGCTAGACTGGAACCACTCGTTATTCAATATTGACAGCTGAATAACATTGGTGATCGGCCGTCATCAACTACCCTTTGGAACTGGCTCTCGAGTCTAAGTTTTTGCATGTGCGTGTACAACAAAAACCTGTTATCTTCCAAGTTACAACGCGGATATTTGGCAGGGGCCAATTATAAACGTACATACGTTACATATGCCGATTATCGCACTTGTATATGTGTTTCCGCTGCCCATTGCCCGATGCTCATGATCCTCGACGGAAATCGCGGGCCGCGGTTCATTCAAGAAACCCCTATGGCAGCTCTGTCAGTTTTTCAACCCTTTCGGACTCCAGCTACAATTACCACAGTCGCTTGCAGTCGCCAGAGCGGATCGCAAGCAACCTCCTTGCTGACTGTGACAATGTTGAAGTGTGCAGAATGGAGATATACACAGGGGGCAAAACAGTAGGCAGTGAAAACTTCCCTGCCTCGAAGGCAGGAAACCGCGACACCGCCCAGTGTCAGCTGTCATTCACCGATCACAGACTTCACAGAAACGCGAAAACAACGTTGGAACACGGTCACATGTCCTTGACAGCTGTTCCCGACTTCATTAATCCTGGATGCTAGCACCGCTGGGTGAATGCAATGTATTTTATTACACACACGGGAAGGAGTCCAAGTATATAGATAGAGTCTGTATATGTGGCTAATGGTATACTCTCTGCTTTATGGAGTGCATTCTGTTACAATGAAAATGGGTGCCTCAAGGCATGCCATAATTTCTGCCGCCCTGTTTGATCGCACACGGTGGTTTTACTCTTTGTCTATTCTCTACTTTTGTTGTCTATATTCTGCTCTCAATGGCTTCTACCTCTGCTACGGGTGCCGGTGCAGGATCATCTTCCAATAGTGCTGGACCATCAGGCGGGTCAGCTGATACATCATCCCGAAAGGGACAAAGACCTTCTCGCCCTTCGTCTCGCCGTCATCCACCCAAGCCCAAGAAAGGAGCTATGCCGCCAAAGAAGAAATCCGATACCAATGTGTCACGTCTTTTCAAGACTGATGTTGCAGCTGAGGACAAAGGTCTTCAGGTACGCAAAATTCCTTTGTTCTTTGTTCTTTGTTCTTCAAACTAATATGTTCTGAAATTTCAGAAAGCCCTTGGTATCCACTGTCGCATCCTTTCAGGGTGTTTCAAGGCCTCCGATATTCCGGAACTACCCTCAGAAGACCTTCAGGTCGACTTTGAATCCCGATTTGGCCCAGTCGACAAACTTGCTGAATTGCGAGAGGAGCTCCGGAAAGCACCCTCGCACAATGAAGAAATGGTGAAGGTCCGTGAACTGCGCACCGCTGTTCGCCAGGCAACGAGCCAGATCGCGAACGACATCAGCCGGGTCAAAGACAACTTCCTCCTCATTATATTCTCTGCTGTCCGCTGTGCGGGGCTGAAGAAATGGCGCCCTGATATTCTCGGAGCCCCCGACTCTCTCTATAACCAAGCCCACCAGATGGTTGCTGTTCAGACTTTCCAAATCGTGGCATCCGCATTCGCCTATGGCCATCTGAGAGCCAACATCTCGAAGTTGCAGAACATCATTCTACTCAACCAATTCTACGAGCATCATTGGTTTTACAGAATGGCGAAGTCAGTTAAGATGGAATTGAAAACCCCGGGTTCCGTCCAGAAGGCTCTCGACGATGGCAACACTTACAAGCGTCGTACTACGGTGCGTTATCCAAACCTGTTGATTATAGTGTACTGACATCTATGTGTTCTGTCTTCTAGTTGGACAATCATCGTACTGACTTCTGTGTCAACGAGGGTTTTCCTGAGCGTGCCTTGGGGATAGTCCAGGACGTGGAGTGCCACTCTGATGATGAGGGGCCATACCCAAACCCTCAGCCAGCACCTGGTCCACTCAAATCCATCTACTACATCCAGAACAAGCCCCCCCGCAATGGTTACATCACAGATCTCTACCGGGATTTGGATACTCGCCGCTTTGCCGCTGCTGAGGGGCTAGGCAAAAGTCAATACCTCATCACGGAACGAAGCCGCCAATACGACGCAGCAAGGGCAAAGAACACTGATATCTCCCGTAGATTCCCCCCGAACGCCACTCTCGATTGGTTCAGCCCCGATTATTTCAATCAACTCCCAGCATCTATCCGCCGCTTGTATCGCAACAATGGAATCGCCCTTCCACTCCCAGCCCACTGGGATGAAGATTGGAAGTCCTTGGACGATGATGAATTCATGAAGAAATATGGTAACGAGGTTCTGAAGTTGTATCAGCTCCCTGCTGCAGGCGCAGATGACGAGGACGAGGACGAGGTGGAAATGATGATTTATGATTAGGCATACTCGACACGGATTTCATTACGACGCACTCTACATCTTTACTCTGACCCATGTTCCATGTACTCCCTATGCACATTATGCAATATGTCTTATGGTGAATTTCTGGCGATGGGATAAGCTGCAACAATATTGCCGGGCCGGAGCTATGGTCGAATTGACCTCCCATCTGACCCCAGCTCCGGCCCGGAGCATGTGCACCTCAGGTGTGACGATGATGTCATCTCCCAGTGTCACCGTGAGGTTGTAGGTTCGAACCTGGCTTGAAGTGTTTTTTAAATTTTAAATTTTGACCAATTTCATCACATCTCAAAAAGAGTATCTTTTTTTGTGAGCAGACCTTAGTCAGCTCACAAAAAAAGAGACCCCTTTGATATCACATGATCATTTCACTTTTGTTGTTCATGAAATAATAAATAAATGAAACCTAGTAGGCATCACATGACAAAGAGCGTTCAAGACTTAGTAGACTTGCTTAGTAAGTCTACGAGGTCTTTAACGCTCTTGAATCATGTGATCCACGGCCTAATTAATTTGTGTGCTTTTTACCACTCCATTGCATATGAACACAAAATTATAACTAAACAGCTCAATTCTAAATATTAACCACGGCGTCCCCGATTCAATGATGAAGAGATAGTAAGGAGTTCCCGATCTTGAACACCATAAGTTCCCGCCGGGCGCTTATAAACTGTAAGATGGGTAAGAATATGTCGTGGTTCAATAATGCAGGTGTTGCCAGATGATGCTGCATATACAACTGCACTGTTTAACAATGGCATTTCTGTGAATGGAGAGAGAACAGCTTCTGGAATCGGTGTGTGTATATCAACCAGGAGAAATGTTTGCAGGTGGCCCTGCAACGGAATTTCCCAAATCTGTGCTATGAATCCAGTGAGAATTGTTAAGCCAGCTGGGAGTTTGAATTGTATGCCACTATTTCCACGATGCGACTCTTTGCAGCTGAACTGCCGACCGTCCAGTGTGAATTCATAAGGTTGCATTGCAGAAGGCGGTAAAATTAATGATCCTTCGGGGTGAGGCAAGTGTTCATAGTCACGCCAGAGTTGTCCAGTAGACCGCAAATATAGCAGCAACATCTGATAGTAATGTGGTAGCAGCTCCTTTCCTTTCGCAATTATTTCAGCAACTTCAGCAGGTAACAATTGTTTTGGAGCCGTTAAACGAGGTGGGTTCCCACGCTTGGGATCCAAGATGCGGGAGAGGCCATCGATGTGCCCTTCAGAGTCCTGAAACTGTTCTTCATTCAAGTATGCTTCTAAGCGCCCACGGCGTGATACTTGACGAATCATAGTGGTAGGAATATCATCTATACATACAATGTCAGACACAGGTTACATAAACAGTAAAATCACATACCAACACGTCTATTATGCTTTACCCTCCCTAGCAGTCCATTCATTCTTTCCCCTGGGAATTCACTAAGTCCTGCCAATGGTCCCCAGAATTTAAGCAGTTGTCCATTATGCATAGCAAAGTGGTGATTTGGCATTGACTTGAACCCAGGAAATAAGTCAGGGAGATCAGTGCGGTATGCAATATAATGAGCTGTATATTCATCTGCATCTAGATTTGATGTTGTAAAAGAAGCGAGGATATTTGTGCAGGCGACAAGATGATAGAAATTTTTGAGTAATTTTCTTTCCCTTTCATCTCCTTTCCACCAGAGTTCAGGTAACACAAGAGGAAGAATAACTGTAAAAAGTGTGAGGTACTCTTGCGCCTTTAGCTTTCCGTGTTTAGCTTCGCCTAGATTTTTTGGAGGGCGTGCAACCCATGTTGGCAAATCAACATCTCGAATACATGCTCGGATAGCCTCAAGGGTATCTTCAGGAAATTCAAATCGAACTACTGGGTCAGGATCAGGGTAGAATTCATCATCATCCTCATCATCCTCATCATCGAGGTTGATAAATGTGCTCGGAGTTGGTGTAGTAGAGGCAGCAGATTCTTCATCATCCACATCCATTTCATCATCATTGGATGCAATGTGGACATTTTCTTGTTCCCTTGCTTGTGCGGCTCTATGTTCTGCATCCAACTCATCAAGCTCACTGGAAGATTCTGAAAGATCTGAGTCATCCCAAAATTCATCTTTGTCCTTTTTAGGTTCTTTGCGTCCAATTCCCCAGAGCTTACGAAGATGATGTTGAACCACCCCTTCCAGCCAGTTATGCATAAAACCTAGAACCACATGCCAAACTGGATCCCACCCTGGTATATCATGCACAGGGGTAAAACGAACCCCAGACTCCTTTCCAAGACGGTTCTGTTCCGTAATAGTTGCTGCATTTTTCCATGCTTGCGCTTGAGCTGAAACAGTTGCACTATTGCGAGGGATCATAGCTGTCATGTTGAGCTCCTCAATGTTCTTTGATAACAGAAGACAGAAGGAGCAAAAACAGTGTGCATTGTGTGCAAGATAGCCTGCAACCTTTCGGATTGCTGCTAGATCTGCAATGAGGGCTAGAATTCTGATTGAAACAAGGACACCATTCGGATTGTGGTAGGTTGAGATCATCTGCCCAGGAGCTGCAAAGCGAATGAAGATTTTGACCAGAAGATCAAAGATATGCGAAATTGTCCACACATCCGGAGAATTTGGAGCTGGAATCATTCCCAAGATAAAAACATTTTTCAGCAAAAAGCGAACCTCAACCGGAAGATTTAGGCAATAGAGAATGATGGCACCACATGACACCACTTTTCCTGACCATGAACCAATCAGTAAGACTCACTACCATAAGTCAATGTGCCTACCTGCAATTTTGTTGGTATAGGGGTTGAACCAATCGACGTAAATGCTCCAGACAAGGTTATACGGAGACAAAACAAAATTTCCCAAGCTAGACCAAGCTGGGCTGTCCTGTATATCCCGCATCGGACCCCACTGTGCAGCATGCTGTCTTTGCAGATTTCGTTGCAAACTCTGCGCCAGATAATCCTCAATCTCTGCTCTGCCCAGAAAGAACTGTAGCCAATCGTCAAATGATTGAGTGGCAAATAAACTTTGGGGGCTGTTTTTGATGTTCCCTTTTCGAGTTTGCCGCTTCTTCCAGAGTTCAGCACCACAAACCTTAGCTCGTCTTGATTTTTTCCAGGTGCACGTCAGTGGAAGGTTGTCAAGGGAGTAGGTGGTGTAACATTTTGGACAGCAAGGAGTGCGTGTGATGGTGGGTTCAATTCCATATTGGTAAATAGTCCGAATGTCCTGTGGAATTTTGAGGACAGGCACTGTTATTTGAATCCCAGCTGATAGAAGTACCCCAAAAATAAGGGTCACAGTCGTAGCAAGGATGAACCGCATAGCCTTCAGAAAGATGCTGGAATTTCTGCGACCAACACCAACAACAAGATTAAGCCATGCAGCAAGTATAATACACAGCTGGATGACAGGGGCAAGAGCTGTAGATATGTTGATATAAGTTAATATGACCAGAAGTGGCATACCTTTGTCAAAATCCATAACAGGATGGGCTACTGGCTTTAAAGGCTGTGGCTCAACAATATGTTCCATCCGTGGGACCATCTCGGAAAGCCCAGCTTCTCTGCGCAATTCAGCTCTAGCCTCCCTTCGCTCATGTTCCTTTCGGGCATTGGAAGAAATATCGCGGCCAGGCTGATGTTGCCCATTGACAAGATGAGTCTCTTTAAGGCAGTTAGAGCAGACACAGATGGGCATGGGGGGGAGCAAACAGAAGTTGATCACTTCACCCGTATTAAAAGGTAAAAGAATCTACTGATAATCACATTTTACTTCTGATTCTCTCACGCAAGTATGATACATAGTGACAGATGGCAAATACATCGGTCCTACAATATGTCCGCCGCACTGTGTGAGAAAAATGCCCAAAATGGCAGTGTCCGATCGTTTCCTGCCTGATGCCCTGCCTTCGAGGCAGGGAAGTTTTCACAGCCTGGTGATTTGCCCCCTGTGATACCGTTACCAAAAAAAACAATTTTCGCACAGACCCGACCAACCGTCACTAAGGTGCACGCAGACGTTGTTATGTGCAACCCGAGCGTCTCAGTACACACGCACTCGAATTCACATGAGAGAATTCCGCAGTTGTCCTGCAACGATTTCTGAAGCTCCACTTGAACGATTCCTAGGCTTTTGGGGCAATCTCTGGTGGTAATTTCCATCCATTTTCAGCAATCTCAACCATTCCCTGCATGCCCTGCAGCTGGTCAATGTAACGTTCGTTCATATGATCTTCAGGGCGAGATCTGGCCAGATGTTTCGCTAATCCTGCTTACGGCACAGATTGTCGGACTATCTGTAGTTATCTCGCCGCATGGACTGAGTTGAGCCGGCGGCTATATATAAGGCTGACGGTCTCATCCATTCATTGTTCTTTCCAAACTCTTCTCCTGATATGAAGTCTTTCTCTTTTGTTCCTTTGTCCCTGGCGATGGCGTCGACGGTCGTGGCCGATCGTATCATCACAGTCAGTTCTATGCTGCTCGCCCACAGAACATCATACTCACGGCCTTTAATTGCTTAGGTGTACAACGCGTGTCCCTTCACCATCTGGTATGTCTCTTTAACTGCATTCCAGGCTGGCATTCTAATTTTCTTCTCAGGCCGGCGGTATGGGCCAAACCAGTATAAAGATTATTCAACATCATGCTGAACCAGTCTTCTAGCTCTTTACTTCTTCAGGCGGTCGGCCTTCGCACCCGACTGGGTACGGCACAATTGTGGTGACAGTAATTTGATGACTGACGCCGAGACATAGATGGGAGGCACCTTCCTTCACGAAGGAAACCTTCACCGTCCCTAATGATTGGGTGAGAGTGATTACTTTGTCTCTATGACCCCGAATTCACGCAGAAATTTAGGACGGTCGTGTTTGGGTGTGTAGGATTACCGGATCTCTCTCCCTATGCTAAACAAGGTCCAAATTTCATTAGGGACGTCGGAATTGTGATTTTTCAACCAATCCTGGTCCCAACTCATGCCTGAGCGGTGGATGCAATGGTTCGTTTTCGCCTCCAGCGTACCCGTTAAGTTGATACTGAACTTTACATCCCAGGTGGTCTGGTAAGTCGCGAATATGTGATTCGTTGAGATGCGTGCTGATTCAGGTTGAAGCTTTGCGACGTCAACAGTGGCACTGTGAGAAACAAAAACACATCCTTAACTCATCCGACCGATGCTGACCGCTATTAAAAAAAACAGGGTGTCCCTCCCGCAACTCTCGGCGAGTGGAACTTGAAAGGAGATGGCCAGAGTGACTTCTACGATGTCAGCCTTGTTGATGGCTTCAACTTGCCCATGCGCATCGACAACAATGTCGGTTGCGCCGTGGGTTCGTGCCCGGTTGACCTCGGACCCAACTGTGCGTGTACAAAATCTCAGATGCCAGTGACCACCTCCTGATGTGTTCTTTTTAGGCCCCGCCGACCAGAAAGGTCCCTTCGACTCCAACGGGTTCCCCGTGGGCTGCAAGAGCGCGTGTGTTGTGGACGCATTGGCCGGACACCCTGGTACCTACATATTATCTTCACCCCTTTGTTACTCCGCTCACGCTCATGCAGACGACTCGCCAAACTGCTGTAGCGGTGTCTTCAGCACCCCCGCATCATGCCCCCCTTCGGGCGTCCGGAACTACAGCTACTTCAGTGCACATTCTATTTTTTATACTGTTTGCGTTGAACGCTAACATTCCTTCTACAGAGAACAACTGCCCGAACGCGTACGCGTACGCCTATGACGAGTCGAGTGGTACCGCCCTGTGGACGTGTCCCATCAGCAAGCAGGCTGCGTACACGCTCACCTTCTGCCCTTGAGAGGGTTTTGACCTGACCTCTCAACCACGATCATTAATTAATGCACGTTCATTCAATCTATACCCGTTTTCTTTGGTGTACCAGAAATACAACCCGTTTGAATATTGTCCCGACATATACGTGAAGGAATTGGCTCGCTGAATCTGTTCGACTTCAATGTATGGTGCGGGGAAGTAATTTGCAAACTCGGGTGATCACGGAACTATCCCACCCGCAATGTGCCGAAGCGTTTGCCGAGTGATTGCTAAGATCCTGGCTGCTCTAATCGATGAACTCAACTTTCCTGTCTTCCACACCATTCCCACAGTACCACTCCTCCCATAACCAGTTCTATGGATCCCTTTTTTCACAACCCACAGACAGCACACGAGACGAAGTCAACCCGTTCACTTTGTCAGATATTGTCTCAGTTCCCTTCCAGACTGCTTTGAACTTCGAGGAATATCTATAGCCTCGAATCGAGAACCGTCGGGACCATTGACCTGTGCCCCTAACGACCTGCTCGTATCAGTGATTCTCCATTGATGCACCCATGTGTTCAACTTGTCTCGAACCCGAAGGATCGGTTGTCGCAAGCGACCGATGAACTATTATTAGCTCTTCGTACTAAATATAAGAGTCCACTCCGCCATGAGGGTCGCTCATTCCTCTTCCTCCGGCCGAGCCTCTTTCTTTTCTTTTCGCCTTCTGCACCAGGAACTTGACGTTCTTCTTGCCATTCCCTCTTTCTTTCGTTTCCACAAGCCTATCATTCAACATGCAGTTCTCCCTCGTCGCCCTGCTTGCGGTCCTTGCCACCGGTGTCGCTGCTGCCCCAGCACCACTCTTCCTCCGGGACGGTACCTGCGATATCAAGAGTACGCACTATCCAGAATTCGATACTCATAGTTTACTGATATGTTGTGTCCAGCTTGTGTCCTTGACCTCGCCCCCTCCGTCGTCTCATGCGCCTCTGCCGCCACCCAACTCGGCGCTGGTCGGTCACCTTGTTGCATCACCCACCCCTCACAGACTCACCATATATTTTTCATGACAGACGTTTTCTCCGATGCCGGCTGCCTCGTCGCCGCCGTCAAGGACGTCGCCCAGTTCCCTGATTCGTGCACGGGATGCGCTGAGCAGTTCGGCGTCGCCGATGCCATCGAGAAGGCAAAAGACAGCGTCGAAGGTGGCGTGGCCACCGCTGAGAGTACGGTCAGCGACGGCATTTCCAGCATTGGCGACAAGATCAAGGGTCTCTTCGACTAGACGCGTCTGGACTGTTGTTACTGTCATTTTTACTAATGATCCCTGGTACTGTGATTGTGAGGAGCGGTAATGGAGTAATAATATGTGATCTGCGAAACTTTTAACTGATGATGAATTCTTATGGATAAGACGCGGGAGAATATATGAATGTAGCAACTCTCAAGTCTGACCCTCGAAAGGAACCTTTGACCATCGCCATTGTCAATTGTAAGATTGATCTTTCAAGCCGCGTTCAATTTTGTGCGTGTACCGCTATCCTCAACACGTAAAAGCGCCGCCCCGAGTAATATCAGTATGTACTCGGGTCCCATCCGCCATAAATAACGATGGGTCGGCCGCGGCGCTCTAAACTCATCCAGTACATTCCCAATTTACTCCCTCAATGACTACGCCAGCAACACCGATACTCGTCAGAATCTCGAAATAGCAAGTGGTGGCAAAGTATGACCGGGAGTCACCCACTCAACCAAGGTTGAACTTGGGTTGAACTTGAATTGAACCAAGCTTTGCATTTGTTGTGGCTCCCCAATCGAGACGCGCCTAACACGTGGACAACACGTGGACCGAAAAAGTACGGCATCAAATTTTCCATCTTTTACCCATCTTTGCCACTTGAATTTCGCCTGAGGATGAGTCGCGATGCAGCCATGAAATTCACGCCTGCTTCCAAGGGCGACACATACGACAAGATGAGCCAATGTTTCCATTGCCTCAAGGAGCCAGACACAAAACCTTTTGCGGTGTGCTCTGCATGCAAGGTAGCCGGTCCTCTTTGAACACAAAACGAAAACCCAGTTGAAACCTGCGCCTCAGGAGACCTCCTTCTGCTCCAGGAAATGTCAAAGTGATGCATGGCCTCTCCACAAGTTCGCATTTCAAGTTTTCCCATAAAATTAAGTTAGCAACAACTTTCGGTGCAGAACGTTTTGTCAGATTCGAAAAAACACCGTCGCTGCCAAGGCACACGCACCGTCTTCGGCCAACTTCCCCCCATTTCTGATTCGAAAGCGTCTACTTACTGATTTCATTGAGGTTTGCACCCCCTGCGACTCGTGTTTTCCATGCTCATTGATATTCTACAGGCACATGAATGCACTTTCCGCAGCGCCTTCAGCTCTGCGTTGATCCTGGAGGGCGGCATCGATAATTTCCCGTACGAGAAGCGCGGCATTGTCGTCATGCTCAGGTACCGCCCCGATTGCGGCGAGAATCCGAGCGTGGCATATTCTGTCCTGAGCTACACCTGGGTCACCAGCGACGAAATGGCGGCGCGATTTGGTTACAAGATAGAGCCTATGGACCGGGCCATGGACGCACGTGCGCAAGCCGTAGCAGGCTATCGGGGGCTGCTGCGCGTTTACTTCCGCATGGAGGACAATATTGTGCAGGAAATGTACCCACAGACGGCGCCCCAGGGCCTACACGCAGTTTTACATCAAGCAGCTATCGCGAACATCGACCACACTAAATGGATCGAGCGGGTCCAGCAGTTTGTGAACGATGGGTTGGTGATGCGCGCGCCGGGGGAATTCGAGGCAGTGATGCAGCTGGGGAGGTTGAAGATGAAAAAGGGAAAATGGGTGTGGGTCCAGCTCACCAAGGCGGAGTTGTTGGAATTCGGATATCCATCTGACTTCAAAGGGCTTTTATTCTAATTTCTTCCTCTTGGATTTGTCCTATCTGTTCTGCTGATATATCTGACGTTGCTCCCTTTCCCGTCCAATCTGGCTTGAATTTGAAGTTACCTCCAACCACGAGTCACTTAATTCTGTCCACCGGGAAGGCTTAAAGGAAGGAAGGAATGTTTTATACCGCGGTGGTTCCAATGAGGAACGTACGGCTGCTGTACCTACATACCTGGCATCCTCACGCTTACTCCATTTTACGTTGATGATGACTCGGACTCCGGGCTTCATGAATAACGGAAGGGTCAGCGGTGACAATAATGCGGCGCTGCGGTGTGAATGCGGCCTCCTCATGTTGACCTTCACCCCCGTCCACCTGGCTTCCGCCCTCACTGCCTTGGTGTTTGCGCGGTATTTCCTCCTGCGCAAACGTCAACCGCCATTTCCGCCAGGACCCAGGGGGCTCCCATTTGTTGGAAATTTGTTTGATATCCCAAAACACTCTCCTTGGCTTGCTTATGCGGAGCTTGGAAAGTAATGGGGTGAGTGAATCCCGATCCCCACTTCAGTTTAAATGCAATTATGACCATATCTTCTCGCAGGCGATATCGCCTCTTTAACCGTCCTGGGCCAATCCATGATAATTGTTAATTCCCTAAAAATCGTGGAAGATCTCCTGGACGTCAAAGGCGGCAACTTCTCGGATCGCCCAGTGATACAAATGGGTGGCGAGCTCGTTGGGCTCCGGAACGTGCTTACCCTGTCCCAGTACGGAGGTCGTGTGCGGGAGGAGCGAAAGCTGTTCCATCAACTGTTCGGGACTCAGAAGTCAATCGAGCGATTTTTGCCCCTTCACAGCCGATACACAAGCTCTTGAAGCGGTTTCTCAGAGAGCCAGGGTGTGCATTGGAAGGCGTTCAGAGGTGTGTTTTCTGCGGTGAAAGTGACGCTTCTTCCTTGAAATAAACTGCAGGACGACGGGTGCGATTGTTTTGCGTATCGCATATGGGTACCAGATTACAGAAAACGAAGACCCGTTTCTGGAAATGTTCGACATACGGGCGGGTATATTCGCACGCTCCACTCAACAGGCAGCATTCCTCGTCAACATCGTCCCTGCATGTGCGGTGTCCCATCTTCCTCCTCTCCACGCAATCCTAATCCCCGTGTGTTAGTGCGTTATTTGCCCGAATGGTTCCCCGGCGGGGGCTTTCGTACCACTGCCAAAAAGTGGACACGGCTTGTTCAAAACAGTGTCAATGCTCCGCACGACTATGTCAAGCAACAGATGGTATGTTAATTTTTTTCCTCCACCTCCACAAATCTATTCTTTCTTTGACGACTTGCACGCAGGCACACGGTCGCCGAAGTCTCGTTCACGTCGACTCTGCTGCAAGAGCGCTCCGAGGAGGACCATCTCATCAAATGGGCGGCTTCTGCAATCCAGGCCGGCGGGAGGTCTACCGTATGTTGCGTCAATATATTCACCTGCAGCCAAGATCTGTAACTAAATTCAACAGACATCATCCCAGCTCGAGGCATTTTTCCTGGCGATGAGTCTCTATCCGGAAGTGCAAGCCGAGGCGCAGCGCGAGCTGGACAGTGTCGTCGGGAACGACAGGCTTCCCGAGATCTCTGACCGTTCAGTCCTTCCCTACATGAATGCGCTGTGCAAGGAAGTCCTATGATGGCATAATGCTACACCTATAGGTATGAGAATTAACTGTCCTCAATATTATTCCCTAACTGCATCAGGCATCCCGCATCGCACGCGGGAAGATTTCGTGTATGAGCGTGAGGGCCTTCCAGCTCTTCTCATTCCGAGGGGTGCCTTGGTAATCCCAAATATCTGGTTCGTTCAAATCGATCGCACTCTGTAAAAATCTACGGGCGTTTACTAGGCACGGTTTGCAGGAAGATCACGCACGACCCGGATCTGTACACCAATCCAATGGTGTTCGACCCGAGTCGTTTCATTGGGTCAGATACTCGGAAGGCCGAGCTGGATCCTTCGAGAATCTGTTTCGGATATGGGAGACGGTGATATCAGAGCTTCCCCGTCGATACATCTTCGGACCGAGTCTCACCGACAGGATTTGTCCTGGTTCGCTTTCGAACAGGATTCACGTCCCTCCCATACGGACCGACAGGTGGCGGACATGTTCATGAGAGAATGAGGGTGTCTTCAATGATATTGCTTTGTCCAAAGCCTCAAGAGTGATTCGACGGCGGGCGAAATTCACAGGGTCAGTGGATTAAATCTGTATAGTAACGGCTCAACCCTACGGGACAGATGGAATCAGCACTGCCCCACAAAGTCGATAAGTCGACGACTTACCATGCTTTCACGCGCCACGCTACAAGGGCTGCAGCGCTGATCTTGGGATTCTTTGAGGATGGGACATCAGCCTTTTAACAAATTTCTTGTGGCTTGTTTGGCCTTGTGAGCTTGTGGCCCAAAAACACCCTACCATAACTCAGGAAATGCCGAAGTGTGATTCCTTCAAATACTCAAGGCATATACTCCTTTAATCTACCGATCTTTGAGTACCAAAATTTTTGAAAAAAATAAACAGCCTTTGTCAGTGCTGGGGTCGAACTTTCGACCTTGTGGGTTTCAAGACATAGCTTTGTGACCTTGCAGCTTTGTGGCTTTGTTCGACCTTTTCTGACCTTGTTTGACCTTGTACAAGGTCACAAGGAAAATGTTAAAAGTCTGATGGAGGATGCCGCAAGCTCGAATATTTCACGCTCCAGATCCATAGGAAGGATAGGTTTCGGTCGCTCTGGATGGGTAAACATGCTTTTGATGGCAGCGCCGTTTCAGGATTGTAATGAATCTGAATGAAAGCGGAGGACACAATAAGTGTGTGGTGGCACTAGAAGCCGAATAACGCCGAGATCCCGGTAAGTTCTGACAACGTCCCAGTGTTCCATTGATTTGTAAATTCAGCCACTGAATTTCTCCCTTTTAACTCCCATCTGACGTAGATCTAATTAGCCAGCAAGAGGTAGGCGGAAGTAAATTTCATGACATCAACCTCGAGAAGTTTTGACATGCTGTGCACCCGAGGAGGAGGAGGGTCCGGATCAGCGGTCCGCTGGGTAGGTATGGGTTGCACTCACAAATTTTCCTTGGGCCCCTCTTCTCTTTCGCTCGATCGACTCGTCATCGCGTTTCTCAAAAGAAATTTGATCTCTAGCGGCTGCCATCAAAAAGATCAATCCACTTATCGCAATCATCTGAGACAAAAATATAATATTCTAACAACATAGAGGGGTGCAGAATATACGAAAATGGGAGAGTAGGCAAAATTTTGGAGAAATTCAACTCTAATTGCGGTCGCGGTGGAGAAGTTTTCGATTCCAATGGTGAAAAGCAACCCATCAGCACAGCTTTCCTAATTTGGGGGCCCTGTCAAGGAGGTCTGTGTGCGATTGGGGATTCCCGCATACCTCTTGTTAGCCAGGCACAATTTCCGTGCAGCATCTGGAGTGGTATCGAAGTAATTACAACCAATTGCAAGGCCCCCGTTTACGGTCTCCCCGAGCCCTCGGCGGCGCCAAAGTTGCAATTTCCGTGCCCTATTCGAAGGTAAAGAAAATTTCCACCACAGAACGGAGAACTCGTATTTTATACTAGTACATAGACTATCCTCACGGAAGGATGCATATTAAAACAATATTACACATTGTGACATTTTCATGAACATGTGGGATAAACAGTACGTTGAAATACAAGATTGCGGGGTCATAGGATCGCCGGGTCGCAAAATATTTGTTATACCAGGGCCCGTCCGAGGACCTATGATTCCTTTACGGTAACGAACTGCATGGAGCCGTCTGATTCGCCGGTAGGATTAAGGCAATACATCCTGTTGTCCATTTCTTCCAACACTACCGACAACGTCATCGGCTTTTTAGCTTTGGGGAGGATCCTATAGCTCTCGATAGTACGTCTGGTAGCCGAAATCCATTCATTTCTAGCCCGTCTGCGGCCAGTACCGCATACTCTCACCGGTGCCTGACTGGCATGCCACCATTCCGCTCTTGTTATGGCGAGCAACTTTAAACGGGGAAGCTCGAAAGCGATGTCTAGGAGTAGTCGCTGGATAGTTTAAGTCTCCTGAAGTAGCAGTTTGGAAGAGCATACATACCACATAATCAAATTTCACCATGTCTGGATCTCGATCTTGCGACAATGGATTGAGTGTCACCCTGAACTCAAGTGACTAAGGCCCGGCACTGAAGAATTGCCGCAGAATTCCCCTCGGTGAGGGCCCAGCGTCCACACCGGCTGGGTTAATAGCCAGATGTGTCGGAGTTGTGGTGTGCCATGGAAGCACATTTTCGAAGAAGATATCTGCATAGACGTCGAAGTCATCCGGATCGTACAGCAGCTCAATTTCGGTTAGGTCAAGGCGCTGTAAACCTGGATGTGCCCCAAGATATCTGAGAACATGCTGATCTGTAGGGGTTGCCGTGTAGAAGGTGGACGGGAAGATCCTCTCGTCTGTGAGGTCCCACCATAATGCAGCGTCGCGCGCGCAGGGCGCGTATTTCTCCATTGGGGTGTCCTCCTCGTACATCAACCCTGCACTGGGAAGCTCCAACGCTAACTTGTCGAGATATTTGAAATGTGCGCGGTGGGCTTGATCGTATTTGAAGAAATTGTGGTGAAGCTGGAGACATTCAAGGTGCAGGGGCTGCAGCGCATCCAACTTCGCGACGAGATGATGAAAACAGGGGTGTTCTGTATTTACAGTGGTGTTGGGCTCCTTGCTCGCGTCACGATACTGATAAAACAAGTCAGTCTGGTCTATCGTGAGGCTTTTCAACCCGGGGCTGTGGGAGATGACCACTGAAAGTGGATGCAGAACACGTTCAACGATGCATGTCCACTCCGCCGTTTCTTCGGGTACACAGAGGATAATTTCGCGCAGGTTTCTGAGGCGCTCGAAGGGCACAGAAGGTGGTAGTTTCGATTTCGTCCCATGACCGGGGAGCACAATTTCGAGGTCGGAGAAGTGGGGGAGGATGTTCAACGTATCGAGAATTGAACTCTCTATGCCTATCGAGTCCTCTTCAGAGTCGAGTTGCCATCTGGTGATATTCAGCTGCTTGTCCTGCCATTGATACCTGCGCCGTTTTGCTTACCTGAATGAGCGCAAATTCTGCAGCGAAGCCAACCCTGTTGTCAACGTTTGGCGCAAAAGATCCAGAGTCCGAATGAGGTCCTCCTTGCTTTCCGCGCCTTTGAAGTACGGAGGGATCAAGTGCCGGATATTTACGCTCCTCACGAATGTCGAAGAAGGGCCGGACATAAACACGAGCTGTTGGGTGATGCTGGCTAAGCCCCGGCGCGAATCTATAATGAGATGACACAGAACAATCGGTTCCAACGCGAAATTGAGAGCACGACATGCAGCTCGGAGGCTTTTCTTGTCTGTCCAGCAAATCTGCTTGGATTCAAGTCGGCGCCGCCAATCAGTTCCGATAACTGTCAAAGGAGCTCCGAGAGCAAGAAGTAGTGCCCACTTGAAAAGCGATCAACTGTATGAGTTCGGGTGCGAGTACGAGCATTGGGTCCGCTAGGTGTGTATTGGTGGTGGCGGTATGGAAGTAAGAGATAAATCCGAGTCACTCTGACGGAGGTAGGTAGGTAGGTAGGTAGTATTACAAGGCCTTTATGACAGCGGAACACCGCCCAAATCCGAGTTTCAGGGCGGAGATCACGTTGCGGGCGCGGGGCATCCTGGTCCCCGCATCCATAATGTATTAATATCCGCACTCGCAAAAATTACGGGGATCAGTAGTTCTGGAGGCATTAAGCAAGGCGAACAAGGGACAGAGTATAATTTTAGTACACCTGAAGGTCACATTCAACAAAAGAAATTCCAGTGTTCACCGCAATCCGGGAGACAAATTGTAAAAAGATCTCAAAAACAATAGCCCAGCGTGGTAGCAAAGGGCATCAGGCCTTGCATCAGGTGTGCCACAGCACCTCCATACGGCCCCAGAGCCTGCCAGAAACCATTGATCGCTGAGCCGCACTCAACCAACGCAACACCACGTGGGCCTGTATCAGTGAATGTGGTTCAAGGCGTGACAAACTTTTCATACATTCCAGTACTAGTTACAACTTGTAATCTCACGGCTGTGTGGTTCAAATTCTATCTGCGTCAAATATTTGAGCAGAAAAAGACCTGTCAATGCAAGTCACCACTGGGATGCAGGTTAGCCCTATTGTTGTCATTCAGCTTGTGAACGCAGAGAAAATAACGAGTAGCGTAACTCACTTGAACCTCAAAACTATCTTCGTCGTGAGATTCTAGGAACGCATTGTCGCGTCCTCAGGCAACGTCGAGTCCCTCATCGCGTAATGTTTGTATCAGAGGCGCGAGATCATCCGGAGGATCAGCAAGGTCCAAATCCGCGATGAACAGGCGGAGGAATGACAGATGGCAGGATGGGCTTTGGTGAAGACGAGAGTGGACCATGGAGAGGAGTGCATCAAAAGGGATCGGATCCCCGTCACAAAGCCCATACAAAAAGGAGGTGAGATTCGGACAGGCGTCGGAGGAGGCGCCGTTTATGGTCATCCCCTGCAACAAGGTGGCCTTGTCTTCCACTTCATTAGAGAAGCGGCCTTCAACAACGTAGAGACATCTGAGACTGGGAAGAGCTCTCAGAACACGAATGAGTTCCTCCGGCGGTCCATAACAGTAATCCACCAAAACCAATTTGGTCAACTGGCAGCATGTTCGCTGGATGAAGGCAGGAAACGGCTTCATCCATGCGTTGTACAAAAACAAATCTTCAAGTACAGGTGTCATCAGATAGTCAAGGAAGTCTTCCTTTTCAGATAGAACCGGCGAAGGCGAGGAAGAAGGACCGGTGGAGTAACAGGTGTCATGGGACGATATTGGACAAAGCCCAAAGAGCATTCCCATAGGTTGGGTGTTCCTCGCAAAATTTCTAGTTGACGCTGCCAGTGGGAGGTATATGTCCCTCGATAAAGTAGGATTTGCTCCCATGGGATGGAGATGGCGATGGAGTATGATGTTGAACGCCGGTTGGTAAGAACGACTTCACGCAAGCCTGGAACACGAAGGTCGTTCACACTCTGAGCGTGGGAAGAAGTACAGACAAGTTCCAGTCGCTTCAGTCCCAAAAGGTGACCGTCAGCAGGGCCAAGGATGGAATTTGCAATGTTCACTGCCGAACCGTAGAAGTGTAGACTCGTCCAGCGTCCACAATGCTGGAATAAGAGCTGTAGGAGGTGGGATTGCTCCACAAGACGGCTACCCAAATGGAGAGTGAGCGGTGCAATGGCAGAGCGCAGAAGCTGGGTTTCGATTATGGAAATGGTCCTATCGGTCCAAGAGTGAGGGTGGATATAACACCACAACTGAGGGAGTGAGATGGCTGAATGCCTCCAAGATCTGGATATAAGGCCAAGATGCCACGGAGGTCTGCGGTCGCCCGTGGTCGACAAAATCAAGATCTCGCAAATCAACTCCGGCGGTAGTCGGCGGACGGGCGACAATACGGCCTGATGCATACAGTGCACCTCATCACATCACGGTTCCGCTTTTGGCAGTAAACAAGTCAAAACTTGAACTTGTAATTACATTTTTTCAGAAACACTTATTGGCTCAAAAACTGTTGCAATGAGCTTAGAACTACCTACTCTACCCAACTTGTGCAGGAAAACTTGGTGGGATCAATTTTGAAATTTTGTCCATCTGAAAAGTGAAACAAACCCTACGCTAGGGTCAAGATCGTGGGAAAGTTCCATATATGGATACCCCTATCTGACTACCCAAATTTATCATCACCTCAGAGACAGTGGATGGAAAGCCACAATACATCAGAAACATCTCAGTAGCTTATTGAAACTTGCCTGTGACTCATTACATTCTGTAAAGAGCCATTCTAAGATGTTTTATTTTTTTCGCCGGCCGAAAAAGTGAAACACCGTGGGAAAAAATGAGATCTCGGTGTCAAATGCATTCTTTTGGCCAGGTTCCTGGCCAGGAAAATCACAAAAAAATCACAAAAATTTTCTTCCATGCGTATGGCACGTGTTGGAGATGTGCCGCCTGGCACTGTACGCATAGATTCTGCAGCATTCGTATGCCTTTGAATGAGCTGCATAAGCGCGGCTTGTACGTCCTGGATTTGTGCATGGAGTGACTGAACTTCAATGTCAAGTGGCACATTGTTACTCTTCAGAAGATGGGCGAACTCGGAGAAAGGAGTTTCTGCTCGCGGCAAGTCGAGCTGTGAAGTAGGCAGTACCCCACATTTCCAGCACGACTTTGACATGCTGAGTGTACTGAAAACATTGAATCAAGGTCGGAAACAAAGGGAGGATGAAAACGAATGTACCTGCGCAAGAAACTGCAGAGTCTTGCCGGTGGTCAGAGACTCAGAGTCAGAGTCTGAGTTAGGGTGCGATCCACGTGACGGCTACGCGTCCCTGAGGTGCCCAAGCATGTACAAGCAAAGACACGGCCAGTTTTGTGGCCTTGGCACGCGCGTCGAGGGTGTATTCATGACACCTGAATCACAGCGACATGTTTTTAAATCAGCTTTCCGACTCATTTTGCGGCGAATTGTGGCGCTTTCCAACCGCGCACCTTGATTGATTTGCATTGCAGGAAGCTTAAGGGTTAGAATTATTGGAGTGTAAATTGGATAATGTAAATGACTGCCATAAAATACAAGCTACATGTATCTAAGTCAACTTGAAAGACTGTGGGAAACATGAGTTGATGTGCATCAAGACAAATGAACTTCCCACCTTCAAGATGTTCTTTGTGAGTGTCTTTTTCTGTACGTAGTGAATCATGCGCTCAATGTCAGGGATAATGAAGAGCGGGACAACGACGACCATGATTGGGATGGCAAGGATCCAGTACCTGGGTTGGAGCGGAATGAGAGGCAGTGGTAGAGGAGGGAGGGAGAGGGCGTACATCGAATCGGAGCGCTGGGTGATGAGCCAGGGTTGGTCAAAGTTCATCCCAAAGTACCCACAGAGTAGTGTCAATGGCAGAAAGATGACCGTGACGATCATGAGGCGGCGCCTACCGACACGAGGGTGAGCGAACCGATACGGGGCGTGCACGGGATACTGACATCACTTCGTTCATCTCGTACGAGGTAAGCTGCGAGGGCGTCAGATTGAACTCAACACAGGAAGGGATGAGGAGCTCACATTAAAGGTATAATCTACAAGATTCTGCCCGATGCCCGCGATGACATCGAGTTGGCTGAGGACGTACTCAACGTGATCATACACATCCGCCTGCAACCGCATAAGCAGGGTACAGCCAGCAGAGGTGAAATGCACGCACGAGGTATATGAGGGTCTTGTGCGTCATGAAGCCCACGACTTTGCCATCATTGTGTTCAACAGTCGCCGCCGCGCGGTCGAGATCGTACCGCCGCAAGCCCGCAACAACGGACTTCAACGGCTCTAGTGTCCGCCGGTGAAGGATGAGGTCGGCGGAGAGGATGTGCAGGTTGCGCACGGTGTCAATGCTGGGTCGGAGCATGATCTGCCGCTCGAACTTCTTGATCTTATCTTGGTATGCATTTACCACCTGGGATAAGGTTTGAGTTGAAAATGAGAACTATGGATGCTGCATTGTGCGTTCTCACCTGGAGGGCCTTATCGGCCACGAGGCTGAGCAAGCTTTGTACAAGGAGCGACGCATCAGAGGACGTGCGCAGACCCGTGTCGAACTGGCGCAGGCGATTCGTGATGGGCTGCGTCATCTCGAGACTCGGAGTCGAATGGATTGTGATAACGGTACCTATCAAAACTAGTTTCAGCAATACACCGACGAGAAGACCTAACGGTACACCCACCATCCCGGAACAGGAATATGAACATGGGCGACACCTTCACGTTCACACGTTCACCCCTCTTTAGCACCGACAGCGCAGCCTCTTGTATGCGGCGGCGCTCTTCCACGTCGTCGGTGGGAGGGAGATCCCCAAATTCTGATGCCGGCGGGTACTGATGCCCCGTGTCAGCGGTACCCGTACGTCGCCTGCGCATTGAATTGCGAAGCGTCGTCTCGGAATCAACGGGCGGAGTCGCGCTCGGAATCGGACGTGCAGATCGCGGAACGCCGCGGAACGCGTTGTGAGGGACCTCCCCAACCAGCTCGTGACAAAGAATACGGAGAAATAGATGCCGCGAATAATAGTCGGCCTTTGACCGAGCTTTTGTAGACTGCGTGCGGAAGACGTCGTCTAGTGCGAGGGGGTGCAAGTCTGGATACAAGAAGAGTATTATTAGACGAAGAGACGGATGGATACGAGGACGCACCATATTTAATCGACACAGCCTTGATAGCATCCCAGCTCATGCCTGCAATATTTATCCAGCGCACCTTGACCCATGCTTCGCGCTTGCTTGCTGCCGAATCGTTCATGAAGTCGACGAAGTCGCAGTTTGTCATGCGCCCAAAGCTAGCGCGCACAGAGGAGTAGTCCGCGACCTCGATGACACACTCCTGGTGGATCTGCCCGAACTCTGCGTCTGCGGAGGCGTTGCGGGGGTCGACGCCGGGCTCAGCGCCAACACCGCGACGCGACATGACAGCTGTGCCTCTGTGCATGGCGATGACTTTCCGGACGACTCGGCGGAACCGTTCTGTTGGGTACGGCACTGGGCGGCGGGTCCTTGAGACCTTTGAAAGAGCTGATTCCCTCGTGCGAGTGGTGTACAAATTAGGACTAGGGGGAGCGTATGTCGGTGACTTGGGCGGGAAAGAATTGACCTCATCCTCATCCTCGAGGTCGGGGGTCAACGACCGTCCATCGGAATCGCTGAAAGAGTTTTCTCGAGGCATGGGAAGTGGGAGGAGGGAGAGTTGCTGCCTTGAGGCTACCGATCAACATAACAGCGCCCATGTTGCCGCCTGGTGAGGATGAGCTTAACATGGTGCTACATAAATGTATTTTTGTTCCGTCCGCCCTTTGATCGGGTGTTCCAGTTGTCGGAGAATCGACTAGAATCGACGATAAATTGAATGATGCCGTAGACGACAGATTGCAGCGGGATGCCGTATCATGCTACCCGCCTTGGCACCAGCGCTTGAGAGAACGAAAATCTAGGAGGTCGCGCACAAAGAAAGATTCCGCGGAATTCACGAGTCTTGAGCTTGAGAGCTTAAGCTTGCCAAAGTCCTCTCACCAACCCCTCACAAGTCTCCTAGACTGCCTCCGGGACACTGGGCTTGAATTTCTTCGCTTTGTGAAGTCCCAGTAAGCGCCTGAGAGGTGATAGATCTGTGTAACGGTCTGCGGGTCTAAATTGGGGTCGGAGCACTGTAGGCGTAGTTCTTGAAGAGGAAGAAAAGCTGCAGGCTTTTGATGCAAACAGGACAAAGCAACACCGCCACATCGAGACCCAATCGGGACCTCAAGAAACAACACAGTTGCCGTGGCGCCAATTGTTTGGCATACTTGACGCTAAAAAGAGAGAGCACACAGATAACATGAAAAAAACATTTGTCGGCTGAGCTGCAGCATTTTCGTGAACATTGAAGTTTGGTTCAATTTTTGTTCAATTTCGCATTCCGATCTTGTTACGGTTGTTGAACTCTGTTTTAAATTCCACACAAGGATGGAATCATGGAAGGAACCGACAAGGATAATATCTGCTGTTTTTTTTGCAGCGCAGATCGGACCTACAAGAGTGTTGGGTAAAACATCTGCCTCTTAGTCGGAGGATCCATGTGAAGTTCCAGATTACAGGTTTTCAATGGTCATGTGGAAAGTCAGTAGATGCCTTATTAGAACTTTAAGGAGGAGTACATAAAAATGGTGGAGATGTGAAGCGCATTTCTACGGCTCATGTACGTGTCGATTCATCTGGAGGTATCGGAGCATCTTCGGGTATTGGCTCAGCTCCGTATCGCGTCGACGACGTCAAAAGGAAGAATACAGAGGAAACCAACGCAAGACCAACCATCACCCACGGTCCCCATTGTCCAACCGCATAACTCTTCTCGGACACCAGTGCTGCTTTCGCTAGTCGATGCTCCCCCAAAGCGAGCTGTATCACCAGGGCGATCGGCGCAGCCACCAGAATGAAGAAAACCAGGCAAGCTGGCCCTGAGTCCCCCTTCTTAACACGCCGACTGCGGCGAGCCCGCGGTCTTGTCGATCTTGTCGTAGAAGTGCCTCCAAGTTCCATCATTGCAGTAAGCGCACCGCCGCCGGCGTTGGGAGCGAAAATAGTGACGATAGTAATTGAGGTGACCCCAATGGCGCATGCAATACCAACGAAAAAGCCCAGCTCCCACAGCCCGCCGAAGACACCGTGGAGCGTGATCGTGGAGTCGAGCATCTCCGCCTCCCCGACTTCACGAATCAGGGAGGATTTAATTGCACACATCTCTGCGCAGAGGCCCGCGTCCGTCGGGACCGTGCGATACGTGCCATCAGGTAGTGTTGCATTGTATGGCGCACAGGGAGCGATTGCCGCCGGCCCTTCGACGAGGAGCGAGCAGAAGAAGCCAACAATGATGAGGACCGCCCACACGCTGACGACTACGACTGTCGCAGATGTTTCGCCTGTGTGCTTCCGTAATGTATACGAGCCGAGTAATAATGGAGCGCAGAGGTAGAGGCACACGGACAGGATCTGGAATATCGGAATGGCATCGAGGTCTATGGTCCCTTTCTGCGATGACTTGTTTGATGACGCAAGAATGATAATAGAGTGGATGGCTGCAGAGCCAGCATATGCCATCGCTCCGCCGAGGAAAGGCCCTAGTGTTTGCTAAGTACATTCGGTTCAGAATATCAAGATTCACCGACATACCCGTCAACCAGCCTGAAGCAGTGAATAATCCAATTGTTCCAAGCAAGAATAAGATGTAAAGCAGCAGCCTCTGCAGCACGGGGTATGTACCACTCATTTGATACGCGCAGAGGAAGGCCGGCGACGCAGCGGTGCCACGCAGACTACCACCGGAACCTATGCCGCGGTCGTCGCCGAGGGTGATTACAAAGGAGGCCCACGGCTCGATAGATGGGTGCCAGTCGAACCCGACACCTTGCCCTTCCACCTCTGTGATATCTGGGATCGATATGACTGATGTTCGAGTATCCCAGGCAGTGTGACGCCCAGCGCCGAGTGTGGTGACACGAAAAGTGACATTGCTGCGAGACGCGTCAGGAAGACAAGACGGGAGGATATTAAGAAATAAATGCACCCTGCTGTCTTCCCAGCATCCCACCATATTCTGTTCGGAACACCAATCACAAATTCCTTGGACGCCATGGTGAAATTGAACGGCTGAGAATACGATTTCGAGCATTCGGGGCCCACTGAACGACTCTTATTGTATAATTGAGAGGATATCCAACCGGTGTCGGGCGATTGTGAGTTCATCCACTAGACATACGTAGGTTACATACCGAAGCGGCCACAAAGAACGAGAGTACTCACCACCAGAACAAAATATGGATCCGGAACAATCACAGAAAAGTTATGATTCCCAGCGTCTACTTGTCCGGTGACAGCCCAAGCTTGGTCGCTGGAAGAAGGTAGCAGGACAAATGTATTGGCGTTGCTGCCAGATGTGATGTTCAATGTCACGGTGCACGAAGCGGCAGAGGAGTTTCGCGAGCGGAGAGAGTGGCCATAGACATGCCTTGTTACGGCGAGGACCGCAAGAAAGAGGGTTGTGAGCATCAGGATATAACGCGTAGATCACGCCGTTATATAGTTTTCGGCTCAGGAACCCTAGACGGCTATCACTGCCACTTGAGCTGTGGAAATGATGGCGCTTTGTCCGCGAGCGCTTATCGTTCGGAGGCAAAAAAGTCAACTTGAAACTTCGTGAAGTGCCAGAGAATAGGCGCGTTGACCAGCGAGACACACTGGCTCGATAACCTAAAGAGCAGCAAGATCTAAGGATTCAGTTCAAGTCGGCGCTTAAAAAAATATTACTACGAATAGCCATCGACGCCGGCCCGGGGCCACGGTGAAACACGGAGGAACAAGCATTTGAAGCTGGGGTTGGGTATGTTACAGTTCAGTAAAATGTTTCTTGATGCGAGAATAGCACAATTTACCAGGGCCTTGGTGGCACAACGAACGATTGTCATCCACAGCTTGAGTAATCCATTAATTCTCGGCATTGACATAGTCACATATCCATATTTCCACACAATACGCAGGGCTGAAACATCATGAGCACCAACCAGTACCGTGAAGAGGGGAATATATGGACAAACCTTCAACTTGCCCATTCCCTCGAAGCCGTCGGGCACCGAAATCGGCAGCATGAACCCAATAGTCCTCGCCACCTCGTAAACCGATTTTTCAATCCAGATACTCGGTTTACAGTTTCTCCCCTTCAAAGCCTGAGGAATGAGTTCTGTGGTCATGAACGTTCAGAACAAGGATGGAGTTGTTTGGTCCTGTATCTGATTGGGTAAGAAACACGGTCACCTGACTGACAATATTTGCCACGCACAGTTTCCACCCTCCCCCGTGGGCCGTGGCTATGATTGAGTGGTGCACGGAAATTCGGCCCAAACTCAGTTGATTCATCGGTTTAAGTCACTCTCTCTATACGTTATTTGCAATCCTATCTCATCACCTTCCATTGACTGAAAGATCCGACGCAAGTTCAACACTATATAGACAACACGCCGTCTTCGAATGGAAAACAGGTTCCCAAACAATCGAGGCACCCTTACGCTTCCTTTATTTCTTCGTAAACGAGGCCGCCCGGGCCCGCTCCGTCAAAGCTTCTTGTGTATGTATGCATGCGCCATCGCACACGTCTGTCAAGCGTTCCAAACAGACATTTGCTCATTCCTATCCGGCTATTCGTTGCCATTTTGTACTTCTGTAGATTACAATATTCAAATACCCCCACTCCTCCGGAGCTCTGAGCTACATGATTTCGTCCAAATCTCCTTGTAATCTCCCATTCTTTTACCCTCCATGCGAAATCTGATTTTTGAAAAATATAGTCGTGCCCACTTCACCTGAGGTTGGCGCCGAATCCCCAGTCTCCGCCAGCGATATGGGAATATCAGCTTTTGAATTTGAATGGGGTTAAAACTCCAGGGTCCAACCAGGGTCCGAATGATCCCGAAGGTGGCGGTGCCAGATTTATCGCCTTGACACCGGATTTATCCGAGATCTCAATTTTCAGCGCTCTCTACTCAACGACGATGTCCGAAATCCTGCGATTCTGAGTGGCATTTTACCTCCCCCACTTGACGCCATGAACCCCCGCCTGCTCCTCGCAGCTTCCGTCCTCGGACTAGCCAGTGTTTCTCGAGGGCATTTTGCCGCGTGGCACAAAGGTGCGCCGTTGTCTTGTTCAGGGCGACTGAGAAAATACTCACGCTGCATACCAACAGGGATGTATTGTCTGAATGGGAGCACTTCAGGATATGACGACTCTGATACGACTGCGGCGGTGCAGCCTTTGTTCGAGGTGCGTACATAGCTCAGTGGCACCCAGTGAGGTTGTGGACGGCTTTCAATATCGTTGGTAGCTTTCGAGGGAGGACTGGTGGTTCCACCATATGAACAATGTGCGTCTCCTTCTCATATTTTAAACGGGGGGCTTTTGACTGAACGTACGTTTCCGCAGTGCGACGAATTTCCTCCGGCTGGGGGCGACTTCCTTGAACTGTGAGCCTGCGGTGCCATATTTACATTGTGCAAGGCAAATTATCATCACAACACAGTCCTGTCAACGGGACGTTCACCGTGGAGCTCGCTGTCAACCGTGCCTTCACGACACTCAGTTACGGCGGTGAGCGCATTGGCGACTTTGGCGACGGCCAAAATTACCTGGATGGTCTTGGTGGGACGGAATGTATCACCGAGTTGAATAGTGCGTCTTGCTTTGAGTCGCTCACATACCGTCCTCTGACATTCTGCCGCAGTACACACGCAGAACGAAAGCATGGCGGCCGGTACAGCGTTCGCGATTTCGTACCAGGTGCGTGGCATTTGTTGCATTCGATCGTTGGCTCTCGAACCAAGTGAATCAATTTCCGACTAGTCGGAGCTCTCAGCCGTGACGCCAGAAAATCTTGTGGTCTTCACGACGCTCGATCAGTACGTGCTTCGCAGTTGAACATCCAATCTTCGAATCTTATATTTTGCATGTAGCACCCCATGGAAGCGCATCGCGACGTACTCCGTGCCCAATCTTCCAGCGTGTCCCGATGATGGGTGTCACTGTGCTGTGCGTGTCCCCTACTTCGTGACTCTATTAAGTTTAATTTCTCATCGGTCGTTTTACAGTGGGGATGGGTTTCGAACGGGTGATTTCTTCTGTGTTATCTCTCCGACTTTCGGGGCACCCCACTAAAGAATTTACCTAGCTGTGGGGAGCCGAACATATACATGCAGGGTACGCGCACTTCTCTCCACGCTTCCCGCTATATTTACCTCTCCTTCCTACCAGGCTTCAAGTGCAAAGTTACCGGCGTCACCGGCAACGCCGCCCTCGCTGCGGCCATCCCGCCCGTGTGGTGCGAGGGCAACTCGTCCGCGTGCGTCCCCGGCGCGCGGCAGATGATATTCTGGAACCAATTAGAAGGGGACAATATTTTCGTGGACGGTACGGACGCGGCGGGGGCACCGAAATCCCCCGCATATAATGGGAAACTTGGGTTCGCGAATGGTGAGCTCCCTCTTGTGATTTGGAGGTTCTGGGAGTTGCGGTTTGCTCTGGGAGTTGCGATGGGGAGTTTGTTTTGTTGCTTGTTGTAGCAGGGAATGTTCAAGTACATCCTTCGGTCCTTTCTTGCGTCTACCTTTTTCTCCATCTTTATGTGCCACTGACGAAAACCGTCAGGCGTGCAAACAAATATTTTCCTGGCCCCAGGAACCGCGACGCCCATCTACGTTCCGCCGGCGCCGCCTGTTCAGCCATCGTCGGCAGCCTCTTTTTCGCTCCCCAAGATGCTCAGAAACGCAGCGTTCTGCTTATTTGTAGCAACGGTGGTTGGGATTATCTAAGGAGCGATGAACGTAATATTAGAATTCTACGTACACCTTTTTACATATAGAGCGTGTGAAACACGTGTTGGAATCGCCCTGCTTCTCGCCAGCAGGCCAGTCGGACCAGGTCCATTTATTGTGAACACTGCTGCGGGTGCGTTCATTTTCATGCCAGTTTCGTTCACCTGGCTGAAGGGTGCCTTTAGATTTATCATGACACGATTGTGCTGGAAATGTGGGGCACCTGCTTTGCAGCTTGCTGTGCCACCACCGGCAAAAGCTCCATTTCCCGAAATTGCTCATCTTCTGCGAAGTAACGATGTGCCACTCGATGTTGAAATCTCACCCATCCGTCGGGTCGTGTTGAACGAACAGGAACGCGTCAGTGCTTTGAATGCCCAGATCCGCGATGTGCAGGACATGCTTGCCTGCCTAGAACGTGATGAGGCGGCAGAATGTGTACGCCCGCATCACACTATGGAGGCAAGTTAGCTTGAAATTCACCCTGGCGTCACCCTATAGTAGGATGAAACGGCACATATCAACCCCTATATGTGCACATTTAGGTTGAAAAAATATTAACCTACCAAATAGGTTAACATCGATTTCGACCTAATAGCCAAACATAGGTTTAACTTGGGGGCATTTTAGGTTGATAATCAACCTGACTCCATAGGATAAATTTCAACTGAAGCCGCCGTCGCAGAGTCGAGCTGCCATATCGCCTCTCCAACGCGTGCCCCCGGAGTTGGTTTGCGAATTTTTCATCTTGTCGACCGAGGATTGATCATGTCGGTGACATATGGAATCGATGTTTTGCCATCTGGCGATCCGTATGTCCCAGTGGCTTGAAAAGCCATGCACGCTTTATCGATTGCTGGAGTTCCTGGGAGATTTCTCGTGGTCAATATCATGTTTTTCATATCCCTTTCCGATCCAAAATTTTGCAGGATTTGATTCCGGCACTGAAATATATCCCCGATTGGTTTCCTGGCGCTGGATTCAAGCGCAAAGCCAACCAATGGAAGAAATTAACCCTGGGATCATTAGAAATGCCGTTTGCAGAGGTCAAACGCCGAATTGTGAGCGTTGCTTCGACACTTGTGCCATTTCTTTTTGTTACGATTCACAAGGCTACGTAGGCCCTGGGTACCGCTCGACCATCCTTTGTATCGGATGCATTGGAAGACATCAACCAAGGAGGCGAAACGGAATTGACGGAAGACGTCGTCCGATCTACGGCTGGAAATATGTTCACTGGTGGCGTTATTCCCACAACTTGAACTTCTGCCCTGGGAAGTCTTATGCTTGCTATGCTACTGGATCCCGAGGCTCAGAAAAGGGCCCAAGCGGAAATTCATTGTGTAGTGGTGCCAGATTTCGAGGACGAACCTGCTTTGCCCTACGTTGCCGCCCTGATGAAGGAGCTTCTCCGATTGACCCGGTGATTCCCCTGGGTGAGACTTCTGTTTTTCGTATGAACCTTTCCCGTATTCAGACTTGAATAGGTATTCCTCACTTCATCGTGTGCAAAGACAAATCGTGGGTACAGAATCCCCATAAGTAAAGTAGCGATGAACTCCTAGGTATGACTAATATCTCTCTCCTGACACATGGCCATCGGAAACTCTTGGTGAGCCGTTCTCTGCGAACTTGAACTATCGGCGATTTATTGTTACAAAGGGATATCCTCCAAAACGAGGTAACAACAAATTGTCTCATCGCCGAAATCAGTTTTACTGCATGATTTCAGGCTGTATATCCGTACCCCGATTATTTTATGCCTGAACGCTTTCTGCCAGGAGGAAAGCTGAATGGAAAAGACAGCCCCCAGCCGCATGCGGCCTTTGAGCACGGGCGGAGGTGTGTGCGTTCATTTGGGATGTCCCTACCAGTGTTCTGATCGCGTGAAACCAGAATTTGTCCAGGAAGATTCATGGCGAGCGATTCAGTCTGGATCACACTTTAAGGCTAGCTTAAGCTTGTTTCCCTTCTTGCTGCATTTGATATCATGAAAGCCATTGGTGCCGACGGCATAGTCATCGAACCCCCCTGCGAAATTTCTTAAGTGTTCCTCTTCCTTTCAAACATTAATGTTCCATCACCCCGAGATCCAGACGATCGGCAGAGCTTGTCGAAGCCACTGCTCGGAGCGACTAGAACTTGGAGTACTTGTGGTGTAACGTGTAGGGAGTAATTATGGGGCCAATCATTCACTGATTCCCATCTGCGGAAGCTTTACATATAATCTATGGAAGACCAAAATTGCGACTGATACTTAACCTGTGCTTCACACAGATTAGGATCTGAATCAGAAGAGACGTGGCTCTATTCCTCCGCAAGAACCGAGGATGTTGTCGCCTTTGGACGTCCTCGGGAGTCGGCACTCCAAGAATAAGTTCGGACAATGTTCAGACACCAATCGGAGAATGAAAGCAATTAGCTACGGTATCCAGAACGTAAGTATTATCTACATGAATAAGGCGAACAACGTGAATGATAGAAAGCCAATACATGTAGAACGGTGTATGCAGTTGAAGAACGAGTCTTGTAAACTATATCGCTTCGGCCTAGTGGCGGCGGCGATCCAAAACCAACGCCATCATCAACGCGGCGCCGACCGTCAATCCCTGTGCCACGAGTAGCCCGGCCGCGAGTGCGGTCTGTTGGAGATAAAGTCAGGTATGTGGGTGGGAATCAATTATCAAGCGGCTGCCGGACGCGATAGTACGGAGGGCAGAAATCAGCATAGTGGAGGAGAATATGTACATACCTCTTCGTCGATGTCTTCGTCTTCGTCGTCAGAATCGGAGTATTCCTCGCCTTCCGCGTCTTGGAGATCGTCGTATGTCTCGGCCTCGGGCTCCTGCGCAAGAGGTTCAGTATATTGATTATGAGGAGTCGGAAGACAGTACGACTTGCCTCGGGCAGCGCACGCGAGGTACTGGGGACCGGAGCACGCGGGGTGATGGGGACCAGAGCTTGAGAGGGCTCGGCTGGGCGCGACGCGGGGCGCTGGGAGCATCTACTTATCTCGGTGCGTAGAGTGTGAGATTAATGGTGCATACCATGGGCTCGACAGTCTCGTTACTGCCGCCGTCGCCATCCTCATCCTCGGAGTCGGAATCATCGTCGTCGTCCTCACTTTCGGCTGCGCGAACGGGCTCGTTCGTGAGTTCCTTGACCTTCAGCGCAGTCTTGCCGGCTCGCGATGACACCTCGCCCTTGAGGTGCTTTTCGAAAACGTCGCGTTCGAAGAACATGGGTGCTATAGTTTTGTGGCGGCCTTCGATTTCACCGAAGACATCACCCCGAACGTCTTCAATGGGGGGCTGGTAGCTGCGTTAGAAGTATGATTGATAACGATGGGAACAGCCGTACCGCGCCTTTGTTCTTCCCCACGACCATAATGGGCAGGTTGGACGCAGACGGAAGGGTAAAGAAATCCTCCTCGCGGTCCATGGTAATATGGACTGACCAGGACGCTTCAATTAGGTATTTCAGCATCGACGAATTCTCAAAGCCAAATGCGACGTACCACCCAAATCATACTCGTATATGATGCCCATCTCCTTGTTCGTGCACGCCCCCTTGCTCCCGTTCCTCCTCAACTTCCGGTTCCACACCTGCGAAAGGCAGAGATTCTGGTCCTCGACAACCTCGTCCGCATTGTCCACAAAATCGCCAAAGTAGTTCCGACCACGCAGTTTGGTGCTGCGCCCCTGCACGACGACCTCGTACTCCGCGATGTCCTTGCGGCGCATCAGCTCGTGGTGCTGCGCCATCAGCTCGTCCGACTCGTACCCTTCGGGCATCGGCTCGGGCTTCCCGTACTTCTTGATGTGCCCCGCCTTGTAGTTCCCCGAGTACATCTCGATGTGCGAGTAGACGCGCGCGCGGTGCGTGTGCTCGCCGCTCCAGCCGAACATGAACACGATGAGCCGGTAGAGGTTCGCGAAGGTGTAGTTGAGCGGGATTTTCGCGACGCGATAGACGCCCTTGAAGCGAGCGAGCTGGAATCGGAGTTGGATGAATGAGGTCGTGGGGGGTGGAAGAGTGGTGTAGGGATCTATCGTGAGTGTTGCGACGTCAAGACGCGCTTTTTTCGTGCCAGGCTGACGCGCATCGACGTCATGGTTCTCCTTGTCGACGTGAGAGTCGACGCGTGCGCGTTTGGCGCTTGAGCTAGGCTGAGAGGTCTTTTCCATGACACAGAAGTTGCAGAAACAGGGAGCGGTCCCAATCGCGCTTGGTGGTGAAGGAGAGAAAGCGAGAGGATTTGAATTTTCCAGTTTGTGCGTGTTTGTTCCATCACCACTAACATGCGTACACGATCGCGCCGCGTCGCGTCCCGTGCCAGGATGGCGGAGTTGGCAGAAAAGTCCCTTTTTCTCTAAATGTTAGCATGGAAAACACCCAATCAGGATGGCTTACATTAGGGTCGTTCACAGTAGCCCTTTTTTCTTTCCTTTTTCTTTCCCTTTTTTCGTACTTTTTGGATTCTTTCGGTTTTTTTCCGGGTTTTTTTTCCCTTTTCAACTTAGAGATGTAAAAAGGATTGAAAAGGGAAGAAAAAACGACCCTAGGTGCTAAATTGGTTAAAAAGGAACAACGGTGGAACGGAAAAAGGGAAGAAAAAAGGGCTACTGTGAAACCCCCCTCCTGGTTTTCCTTTTTTGTTCCCTTTTTGCTTCCCTTTTTTCATCTGTTGGTGTCGTTAGCTCGTTGAACTCCCTCAGGTGCATGACAACTATAGCAGTGCACTTACCCTGTACCTAAGAATGTTCTCCCTTGAATTGTTAAAGTTTAATATCAAGTACAACCAGAGTTTCAATTTTGAAGCAAAAGAGGAAGAAAAAGGGAAAGAAAAAGGGCCAGAAAAAGGGCAACTGTGAATGACCCTATTGACAGGCCAATACTCCCAAGTTCTAGTAGAGTCCAAGTCGAGTCACCACATTTGAGAAGGGGAAAGAAGAAGAAAGATAGAAACCAACGGTCAATAAGCTAAGTAGTGGCGCAATTTGCAATCGACGCGCCACACCAGTCTACTTCGAGTCCCCGTCGGGGGTAGACTGGTGATGGTGTACTGAGCTACAAGAGAAATAGTGTTGCACCCGCATCCCCAATACACTCTGAGCTACCTCCGCGAGCGGTCGCATGGGAAATTACTCGGGTAGATAAGCATGAGGAAGAGTTGATTATACCCGTCCGAGGTCCATCATAGACAGTACCGGTCGCCGGATGGTCCACGATGGTGTCGATTGTGGTGTTTGGGAGCAAGCACCGGAGTTTGAAATACGTTTCCCACAATCCAACCATCAACAAATCTGGTTCAAAACATTTACGGCACGCAACTTGAACGCAACTAACTTCCGGCTCCTGGTTCATTCAAGGAAAGCTCCTGGGACATTCGACAGGTATTTATCTGGGTTACAATCACACACAGACCCAACTTGAACTGTCCGAAAGTCGGCCTTTGAGGTATCATTGTGGAAAATTTGAGCTTTCACCTCACAGCCCCACATTCCGTGGGTTTCAGACCGTATTAAATGTGGCACCACACCTATATTGCATCTACTCTTGCCTAACGCGGGCGCCTTTTGAAACCCTCCGCTTATTCTACTGTACTTGTTGTTGTAACTTGTTGTTACATAAATGTTCTCAGATCTGTCCCTGTAGCTTCCTGTCTTCCGGACTTGCAGAATTTTAGTATTCAGAAAATTTTCGCAGAGTCCAAGTCTCCACCATGCAAAAATATGCCACCCTGATTGTCGATTTCGATTCGGTGACCATCAAAGAGGGATCTGGCTCGCTCCAACAACGTTCAAAGCAAAATGTTTGATTGCACGCTCTCTTCTCCAACATTCTCCGGGATCACATTGACAAAATTCTACGGTTGCCGTACCATGTCTGCCGTTGAGGGCATAGCTTATCAGTCGCAATCTGGCTTGCCATCACAAAATTTCGGCAAGCGACTCCCATATTTGCGCATGCTTGTGCGCGAAGGCCGATCTAGGTTTCTCTCACACTACGTTGTCGAATTCAAGAATCGCAAAGAGCAACGACAGAAGGCTCTGCTTTTTGCACAAGTCCGTTCGTTTCTTATTCCGGCCTGCCTTCTGACCCTCGTTCCCCTAGTTTCATCATGTCACCATCCGCTTTCGAAAAGACTGACTCAACACCGACGGCAGGAAGAACAGCTCCTTCGCGGAACTTCACACACCTTCTCAAGAGCAACGAGCTTCCCTTTGGTTTTGAGATCTCAGCCATCCGCCAGGTCATTTCGGACGGGCAGGAATTTGTAAACGCTTTGGAAGCACAGATCCAGGATGTACAGGACGTCAATGTGCTTGCCGGCCTCATTCAAAAACGTAATGAGACGGCAGACAGTGTTCGTCTGCATCGAGCTGCCGTATCGCCTCTCCGTCGCGTTCCACCGGAGTTGATCTGCGAGATCTTGGCCTTGTCGACGGAAGGTAACAGCAGTCCGCCATGGCATCTTGGACACATTTCGAGGTTCTGGAGACAGGCGGCAATCTCCTTTGGCCACTTGTGGTCCTATATCCACCTCCGATCGTCAGCGGACTACATCTCCAAAATGCCCATACTGGAACACCAGCTTCTTCGGTCCGCCAATGCATCCCTCACTGTCAATTTTGATGACTACGAGGTCCAACCACCCGTGCTAGCGCTATTACTCCAGAGTTTCGAGCGCTGGACGAGTGTACGCATTTTTCGCAGGTCGCTCGATAGCGTGGATGATATTTTGGGCCGTGCTGGTGGTCAGTTTACTCGATTGAAGCGGCTAGAAATCGTCGGTGGCGGCCCTGATTCGCCAGAAATTATCCACAACTTCCGCGCGCCAAACCTGCGCGAAGCTGTTCTCACCGAGTCGGTTCTGAGGATAGACTACTCGTCAGCCATTCATATCCCCTGGCATCAGCTCACGCTTTATCGAGGGACATATGCCCCACAGCGCCAGCTCGAAATACTGCAGGCGATGCCGAATTTGCGCGAATGCACCTTGGCCTTTGTGAATTTCGCTCGCAGCCCTAGATCTACATCGGTCTCGGTCATTCTCCCCCACCTTCGCCGTCTCTATCTCGAGGAGGAAAGATTCCTCATCCAGTTGACGACACCTGCGCTTACAGACCTGTTTTTGTTTTGTCCGGGACTGCACACCGTTTCCTCCCTAATGCACTTTGAGTCCCCTTCTCAATTAACCAAACTGGTTTTTATGGGAGACTATCGTGGGTCTTCGGGAGACATTCTCGCGGTCCTGAGGGCCCTTCCAGCCCTCAAATCTTTCGCCATGATGGGCGGATTGGGTGGTGGATTAGCGGAACAGGTCTTATTCCGCGGGATGACAGTGACCAATACCTCCGACGACCTCTCCCCAAACCTCACGTCATTCTTGTATGGGATCTATCTCATGCATCAATTTCCTGCCGACGAGTTTGTTTCCATGATTCAATCTCGCCTTGAACAGACTGCATCCTCCCGCCTCGCATTCGTCCGAATCTGGGGGACCGGACTGGGGAGTGCGACTGACCCGACGGATAGTCTCGCAGCTCAAATACTCACAGCTCAAATACAGATATGGCGGGACGAGGGACTAGATGCTGCTTGGGGACGCGACGATGCCTTCGAGGAACCTCGTGACTAGGATAGTTTAACGTTGAACTATTGATCAGTGCACTGCTCGTTCCCAGTTTTGTTCACTCTATCGCTCGGGACTTCGTTCGTGGAGTCCGGTCGATCTGAGTTTCCGATGTGTTGACACAACAGGGAAGTAGGCGCGTTGAATCGAAAATCTGGATGAAGAGGCTACCTTTCACCCTGACTCCAAAGTTTTGAAAAGGGCTGTATTCGAATCCGTTCAGCACAGTCTCCGGCGCTTGGCGTTGGAATATATCGATGTGCTTCAATGTCAGTCAAATCTATCTCCTGGTATCATATTTATCGCTTCTCATGACCAGGAGAAATAGGCCACCGGTTTCAATTTTGATCCCAATACACCCATCTCGGAGACTGTATGTATTACCTTTCGACACAACTCGCTAAACTACTAACTGTAACATACAGATGCAAGCCTTGCACGATCTAGACAAGGCTGGACACGTCCGGTACATTGGGATGTCCTCGTGCTGCACCTGGCAGTGTAAGCTTAATCTTTTCCGCCATTCAACCCTCTTAGACTATAGTGATTCTTTTCAGTCCATGCAATGCAAAGTATGTTCCGAGCCTCGCCAGAATTACGTTGCAGCTGATCATCATCAGACTATGCGATCGCCAACATGCTCACACCGTTCATCTCCATGTAGAACTACTATTCGCTCGTCTACAGAGAGGAAGAGCGGGAGATGTTCCCCACACTCAAGGTAATACTGTAGGCTTGGCATACGCATTGCGTTGCCCAAGCTTTCCTTTCAGCATTTCGGCGCTGGATCCATCCCATGGTTCCCCCCTTCCAGAGGAGCGCTGACTCGGCCCTTCTCGCAGCAGCAAACGAAGCGCGGGAGCTCGGATCCGTGCGTGTCGCAGTCGTTCATATATGATCATCCTGATAAACTGCTTTTTGCAGCTGGTCGGCTAATTCATTCACCCAAAGCACCGCAGGCCAAGCCATCGTGAACAGGTTGGAATTTTTGAACTCGGGCTCAATAGTATCATTTATGGTCAGGGAATCGGGACAGAGTCGAAGAGATCGTGAAGAAGCGCGGTATCAGCACGGCGCAGGTGGCCATCGCATGGATTCCCAGCAAGGACGGTCAGTCTGTCTCGAATTGGCCATACAAATCAACTACTTAATGGCTTTACCCTGCCGACAGGCGTGTCCGCGCTCATTGTCGGGTCTACGTCGCTCGACAATCTGGCCATCATCGGTTTGTGTTCCTGTTCACGACAAGTGACTTCAGCTGATCTATAATTCATTTTTATAGGAACTATTCACGTTCAGCTCACTGAGGAAGAGATCAAGACCTTAGAGGCTTGGAGGAACCGTACCAGCCTATGGCGAATCGCGATCTTTGGGCATTAGTTATCACGTTCACGTTGTATGGCCGTAATGATGTATCCTCACGAGAGGTTGGATTCGAACTCCAGAGCGTTTTTTATGAAGGTCTAAATCAGGACGTATAAGCTTATTTATGCGGATTCTCTGTTCAGATGATTACGCGACGCGTTTGTTGGATCGTATGTGTACCTGATATTACCAATCTCCGAAGTTTGCCGTTGCCGTTCCGGGGGTGCTCAATTCTTAAGCCCGTCTCCCCGTTTCCCGTCTCCCCGAGTTTTTATTTGTTCGGATCAAATATAATTTTAACCTCCGCTTGAAGATGCTCTTTGCTTGCTTTTTGCCAACTTTTTGCAGTCCTCAGCATACATACATTTGCTGTCTCCCGCTGAAGGATACATGCATAGCACTCCCTCGGTACTCAAAGCATCTACATGATAATCCAGCTAGGAATCCTCACCAGCTCCTGAGTCCTGACTCCTTGAGTAATATATGCTTAGTTGCTGTCAGTGTCGCTGGATGGATCGTGGGGTCTGCGACATACAGCCTATTGAGCCTCTGTCTGCATCTTCGTGGTGTGCAGAGTTTTCTCGATGGCAGCGAAACATGCCGTGTCGGGCGGAGATTGAAATTATATTTGATCCGAACAAATAAAAACTCGGGGAGATGGGAGACGGGGAGACGGGCTTAAGAATTGAGCACCCCTAATTATCCCGCTTTATGTTTTCCTTGATCATCACCTAGGTCTGTCTGTCCGGATACAACGCAGTTTGCCCGGCATAATTACGGCGGTATTTCGCGCCAGACTCCGATAGAGCAAAATGGGCTCGTGGATAACTCCCCTCTCCAGTGCCATACATATCATGGCGGGGCACAAGCGGGGCCTATTTCAACGTATTTTCCCAAGCAAGCTCACGTCCAACCCAATTTTCTTTGTTTTTTTTTAGATAATTCTTTGGCGTGAAATGAGCATGCCCAAGGAAATTTGAATATTCCTCAAAAACTTACTGAACTTAGGCGCATACACGTAAGGCATTTGAGCATTCTGAATTTGAGGCAGCAAAACAGACAAAAGAAAAAAAACTCTGCCGGGGAAAGAATAACAGGAAGGAAACATGCATGCAACCAAGATACTGAGTACATACTTCACGGCCGTGTTTCTCGAGCACGCCGATGATTCTCAACCAGCGGTGAGTTGGAAGAGGACGCCAAAATTCGCATTCATCTCGGGCACACTTGTACACTCCCATCTAATATAACCTATATTCATGTACTACAATATCAAGGTCGTCTCAGAACGCTAAGCGGTAGCTGGTGCATCCGTAGCAGCTCCCTGATCTGTCGCAGAGGCAGCGGCATCGGGTACGCCGGAAGCCGCGGGATCTTGTTCTCCAGAAGATGGTGCTTCGGGTGCACCTCCGCCGGCTCCGGATGCGCCCGAAGCCCCAGCGCCTCCAGCGCCAGCCCCGCCGCACTGATGCGGAAATCCACCTTTGCCTCCACCCGGAGGCCCTCGGAAACCTCCACCTTGTCGCTTCACAACAGCTGTGGTGCTCGTAACCTTTGGAGCACTCTGCTCGATCGGCACGGTGGTTGTAGTTGCGGCGTGTGCTCGAGGGCTGAAAATTTAAATAAATGACACTTGTTAGAATCACTTGAGAACATAACTCACGGGTCTGAGCGTTTGACCAAGCTCGCCGAGGCCTTCTTCGACACGGAAGCAGTGGTGGCGGGTTTAGAAGCAGCACGAATAAGCAGACTGAAGAAAAATAAAAACGTTTCGTAAACGGTGGGTAAACATGTGGACCAACTCACGTTCCGGGGTCGACGGGTGCTCTGTGTGGAATTTAGTTAGTGGGGTTCGCCAATTAACCCAACGCAGGATATCGTACCCATCATTGACCGGCTTGGCACTGGGATTGACGGGCATCGCATAACTCGAGACGGCACTCAACGCCACGAGCGCAAAGGCTAGGGTAGTCGAGGAAACGTGAACCATATTGACTGATATTGAAGATGTGAGGATGAATGGGACAAGGGTATGAAGTTAGAGGAAGGAGAATGGGTAATGTCCAGCAGTACCTCAGTTGGGGTGGTGAGACCGGCTGGGGTTCTCAGACGCACCACGACTGTTCTTATACTTTGCTTGCCCGTTGGCAAGGGGAAGGTGGAATGTATACGGGAAGTTTTCTCCCTAATTGTTGATTAATTATCGGGAAGAGACTAACATATTAGTGGCGGGCAGAAAAGCGCAGATCGACAACTGCCGAGTGAGGGTGATGGTCACTGAAACCGGGGTCAATTCTCCAATCCGAGCCGGCTTTCGGCAGACGTATATACAGAGACTGGATATCAACAACACATCAAAGAGCCGTGTCAGGGACCGAATTGAACTGTTTGTGCTTGTATGCTGATTGTTAAACTTGAATTGTGATCAGCTCACAACAAGCAACGAACTCATCTTTCGGTTGGCGGCTCCAATTTCAGTACTCGGCCATCATGATGCACCTACGACTAATATTGCTCCACCTATACAGTCGATTAATGTGCTGCCTCGATACGGTACCTCGTTACCACCTGCCTTTCCATCCACAGAGTTCGTATCATCCGGGTCTCGGTAGACGAGCATAAGTGATCCTTAATCGGTTCTGGGAATGACTACTCGCATTGAAACGGGACTAAATCATTGAGATTGCGTCTCGCAGGACACCGTGAAAGTTTACATCCTACTACAAACCATGGGACCCACATATTCTAGGGTCCCCTAAGTTTCATTGTGTCGCGCCATTGTGTCGCGCTGTTGTCGACAACCCGCGTCGCGGCGTCGAGGGCGCCCGTCTTTCCATCGTGCTGTCGAGAATGCGACCGGCGAGTCCCGACCCATGCCTCCCCACGACGGCACTGGCAGACCTATCCCTCCCCGCGCCGGCGCTAGCAGACCCATTCATGGCATACACGAGGGACAGCGGCTCCCCATGCTCCGCCATCGCCCCATCAAGCCTCGCTCGCACCTCCGCCGCCCGCTCAGTCGAGTCGAACACGATGTGCCCGCGTCCGAGGAGGTTGCCGGTTGTCGGGTCTCGCACTGTATGGGTGCAGTTAGTTAGTTAGAGTTATGTAGTTGGAGTCAAGAGTGCAAGACAAGAATGCAGCAAGCAAGGAAGGAAGACCAAGTAGAATTTGAACGCACAAGAAACAATCAGAAACAAAGAAAAAAAAACAGAACCGAACAAAAAGAACCACTCACAAAACCAAATCCCCCTCACCCAACCCGCATCAAACTCCCCCTCCAAAATCCGCCTCACCACCCCCTCCTCGCGGATGCCATAGCAGCGGAAGCGCAGCATGTCGCAGGGCGGGAGGGTGGCCCGCGGCATCTCGTAGTCGATGCCCAGCCGGCGACCGAACAGATATAACGGCGACTCGGGACTTCGGAAGCGTTCGTACGCGGTTATGGCGTCCGCTTCGTGCAGGAACTCGACGTACGCGTGCCCGCCAGACTGCCGACGCGGGATGCGCACGTCCCGGAGAGCACCAAAGGGCGCAAATAGCGCGCGGAGGTCGGTCTGCGGAGGGGATGTTAGTTAAAAGGTGGATATACAGAGAGAACAAGAAACACACCTCCTCAGCACCGAAGCGTAAGTTCTTGATCAGGAGGACTGCGCTCGGGGTTGAGGCTGCCCGGCGGGGGTTGTTGGCGACGTATCGCAGATTGAGCGGCCCATGCGGGGTCGTGAGCCCGTCGCACTTCTCGAGGACGTCGGTGGCGCTGTCGATGGAGTCGAAACGCACGGAGCCGGTGTTTTTACGGACTGTGAGCGGGACATTCGGAAATAGGTCGGTCAACTTACATCTGCACAGTAAAATGAATAGGACTCGAAACACTCACACATAGACACCTCTCGGATAGTGCCTCCGAACTCCCGCAGCACGAGCCGCAGGGCAGCCTCGTCGCCGGGGTAGTCCCAGAACGAGAGAGTGTCGCTGGGCTGATTGACGCGTGCATATACGACGCTCACACGCCGGCCGAGCATGGTGAGCGGAGTATCGGCGAATGTGCGATACGCGCTGGCAGCGTCCGCCTCCTGCACGAATTCGACGTATGTGAAGGGTGCGGACAAACCGCTGGCCCGTGTAGGGAGGCGGATGGTGTTGATGGGACCGAAGGGCGTGAATTTGGCGCGGATGTCAGCCTGCGGGTTTTTGGGTAAGTAGATGATTGAAGTCAATGTACTAGAATATAAATGAAGACAAAAAAAAAGATGATTCACCTCGTTAAGACCGTGGGGGAGATTCCCAACATGTAGAACGCGTCCTGGTGGGCCAGGATCAGGAGTTTTTCGGCGAACAGGCGCCGGGGCATAGTCGACAGATATGGAGGAAGTACCAATGCGAGGAGCTGGTGATGCGAACACTGCTGTCGCCGCCGCTTGCTCTGCAAACGTCACGTATCCAAAGCGCCGGGAAACGGTAACATTTAGATGAACTCGAAGCCAAGAACAAAAGGGAGTCAGCAGAAGAAAATAAAATACAATTACAGTAAAATAAAAAAATACACACACAAACGGACGTCTTCGACTTCGCCGAACCGAGAGAAGGCACGTTGAATTTCGGACTCAGTGGCATTAATAGGAATGTCCTCCACAAGAAGCTGCCTGCTAGGTGCGTGTTCAGAGGACTTTTGCGGCCTGCGGGATCGATGCGCTACAGTGGCAGAGCCTAAAGACCTCAGTGAGACAGAGACTGGTCTGTGAGGAGAAGAGAACGGTATGCTGGTCCGTAGAGAGTATACAAGCGCCAGCTGTGCCCGTCGACAGAGGGTATTGGCGAGCATGGGTGGTCCGGGAAAAAGTAGCCTCAGGCTGGTGGCTGTGTTGCATGTACTTGTGTGGGCTTGTATTGCACAGTGTGGCAGATCCGTCTTGCGCCTTCTTCAACTGCGAGCCATTGGCAAGTCACTTTGAAGCTCGGTAGGCCTTCGAATGCCCTGGAAGTTACCGTCGGCGCAAAGACCTATCCGGAACCGGATTATCGGCGCATTTGTACCGTAGCCCACTGGCAATTCTGAGTTTTTTTAAGAATACCAAAAGAATACTTAATCGTTCGACTGCCAGCTACTCAGTACTCACTGCATGAAACCGGGCGGCCGGGGGGTTTGCAAAAGAATAGGATGCGAAAGCTACAATAAGATCAGAAAATGATCCACGACTCCACAGGTTCGCAGCACAGCCTCTTCTTCCTCCCATGATCATGTCCGGAATTCTCAGTCTCGCTGCGGGACTTGATCAAGATGTCTGTACCCAGGTATCTGTTGTTTAAAATGCGTGCACTGTCCCCCGTGTTTATCCTACGCAGATGCTATGGCCGGACAAGAAAATCCCATTGTCCCTGGACCTCTTTCTTCCTACCCCGGAATTATCACTCCCCCAGTGGAAGTTGACCAGGTAAATCTGCACCGGTAACTAGATGCCACTTAATCATTTCCCCTCGATTTCAATACCTGCAGATATCGTGGAAGGACAAAAAGAATCTTAGGATGGCATGTCGCACACTAAATTCTGCGGTCGAACCAGTTGTTCCGTCTCATCTCGTCATTGACGCACAAAAAACCACCACGGAACGTTGAAGGCAGTGGCTGAAACACCTATTACGGCGCATCTCCCGTCAAGAGTCTCAGCATCCGAAGATTCATGCCAAAACTCAAGTCAATGACAAAGAAGTCATTGATACAATGAGTCGTGTCCTGGAATTATTGACGCCAGCCTTGTTGTCTCTGGTGAATCTGCAATCCGTAAGGTCGGTCCTATGCTAGACCCGACGACTCACTGATTATTCTGGTATTCCTTCAGCCGGTATGCTATTCCTCGGAGCATTTCTTTTTGCTTTGGCCCGATTTTTGGCTGTCCCCAAGCTGTGGAGCAAGTTTTGAGGTTCTGAAGTCCATCTGCGTTGATCAAGGGGTTTATTTCCCACACACATCATCGAATTTTACCACATAGCAATAGCGAGTATGTGTATGCAGTCCGGAACCCAGAGAATGATTAGATTTTGAGCACATATTATTGAGCTAGAAACTCCGCGGCACTCATGTTCAACGTTGCAACGTCAGCCTTACCGACGACTCCAAACAATGTTGCAAACCTCAAGATGCCTGGCCCTCGTCGCCGGGCCCCGGATTTCTGCTGTGTTGCCAGAGTTGAACGCCGTGAAGAAGTACAACCACGTATTCGCTTGTGCCTGTTCAGTTCGAAGATCACGTTTTCGCCTGCATTAGGAGCCGGACTGGAGTATTTGTAGGATAAATGGATAGAAAGGGCAAGCTGACAACCAGGCATCGATATCAATGCGCGCCTCGCACGCCAATTCTAACAGACCCTTCATTTCATTTGGTTCGGCTGTCACAGCAAGTGCTGCCGAAAGTGGTTCAACTAGACTCGTAACCAGTCTGCCTACAATTTTTCAAAGCGGCAAGCACTTTGCTGTGCCTACAGCAAAGAGTCTATGGTTCAACGACAAAACCGGAACATTTCAGATTCTCATACGATAAATATGTACGCGGTACAAGTACATACAAGAAATTGCCAGGATCCTTCACGATTTTCGATTATTCCGTTGGTGTCTTGCAACATTTCGGAACAATTGCACTTGTCAATGATGTTTCCGCTTCCGATGGCCATGTCCTTTTCCGGACCCACTTTTCGACTTTCCGTGCGACTAAATCAAACGCGTGAGTGAGGGTGTGGGTATACGAGCTGCTAAAAATTATTCCCACCATGTACACCAGCGTGCTGCCGGTACTAGCTGTGGGCGGCGCCACGAAATACCCCTGGCTGGGACTTGTTGAAGGCGCCGGAACCCATACCATCTGTGGTTGGACGTATTGCTGCACCGTCGGCTGTACTTGGAGGAAAGTTTGTGCCGCGGGGAATGTGTGGCCGGAGGATACACTTTGACGCGGGACCCACACCGGCGGCAGCTCGCGTTTCGCCTCTGCACGATGGGGGCGGTGGATCTTCATCGGCGTAAGGTCCGCCGTGCGAGGCGCGGATGTGGAGCCTCCCCAGACAGCGCTCGGGGAAGAGTTATTTCCGTTTTTCAAGGCCGAGCGCAGGGGTTTTGCTGGGGGTCGCTGCGGTGCATTTGCCCAGGAGACGTTATTCGCTGGGGCATAGATAGGCGGCGCAGTGGGGTGTGAAGGGTACTGCTGCATAGTGGGCGAAGGCAGGAGTGTATCGACACACGCAGGCACATGCGTGCCCCGCGGTGGCAGTAAGTCATCGAAAGATACGCCGCGCGCTAAACTCACCGCGGAAGCTGTGGACCAGATTTCTGGAAGAAGTTATTTGGGAGGCGATGCAAGACTTCAAACTGTTCGAGTTTCAATGTCAATTTTGCCAGCTTGACGGGCGTTTATCTGCGCCAGACATTATTATGGGGCATCACCAGCGTCAATTAACCGTCAAGTGCATATCAAGTTTTACGGTGGGCGCCAGTGGAGGAAAGATCAGTGGCGCACCCACAAGATCCGTATCGGCCATGGCCAGCGGCTGTTTAACTATGCGGATTCCTCGACTTCTATGTTCCTGGTTCCGGTGCTTGACAGCGTCAATGTTCCCAAATTGCAACGGAGTCTCGACACATGTCCGATCCCAAAGTAGAAATCGATGTTCGAGAACAGAAGATTGTGATCAACTTCATTCGACGGCTTTCCGCAATACGATCCGGTGGTGCGAACACGGCGGCGAATGTGGGAATAAAATGCTTGAGAAATGGCCGAGAAACCCACCGATGCGGGCTTTCAGACTGCCAGAGAAAAATCTAGATTCAAGGCCACCCCGCGGACAGGTGGATATTCCATGAGTAGAGCTTGTGTACTGAGAATCCCAGGAATTTGTTCGAATCATTTTGGCAACGAGGAAAGGATGAAGGGGAATATGGGGGAAAAAAAATTAGAAACCCAAAGTAGATCCATTCGACCCTCCGCTTCTGCGGTCCATCTATTACATGTAAAACCAAAAAAAAAAAAAAAAAAAATATAGATTTACAAACCGCCATTTTCGCAGTCACAAGCGAGGCGGGATCCCCGCTTGGATCTGTTTCTCCAACTCGTCTCGCTCCGCGGCAAGGCTCTCCAACGCGTCTCGCTCCGCAGCAAGGCTCACCCACTTGTTCTCGTACATGGCCTCCCTGCGCTGCCAGTCCGCATCGCTCCATTCCGGCAGCACCACCGCATACTCCGGCGCAGCCCCAGAAACCTCGTCCTTCAGGCCCTGCGCATAGCGCTGCTCGTCGGACCCGAGGATATGGTACGCGACGAGGGAAGAGAGCTCCATGCCCTCGCGCGCGAGACCCGCCTCGCGGAACGACGCGACTTTTTCGAGGCGCTCTACCTCGCCGCGAAGGCGTTCTTCGAGTGCGGTGGGGATGAGGAGGCACCCTGAGAAGAAGAGGGTGAGCCAGGTGCTGGCGACGTCGGCGAGGGTGAAGGGCGTGTAGGACATCACCGCGCCGATGAACGCCAATGTGGGGTTCGGAGCGTAGAGGATGTGGTTGTACAGCGAGGGGATTCGGGGCGGAGATGTGTGCTCGGAGGTGAGAGGGATTAGCTGCCCTTTAGCGGAACCTGGTGGCTCAAGGACGCGCACGAAGGGTGCGGAGGAGGCGCTGTATCCGGTACCGAGCACAACGGCATCTATGTCAGTCAGCTTCGAGCCATCGCGGAACTCGAGGTCAAGGTTCCCCGTGGGTTTCACAATGTAACGTATTATAGGCGGGACGTCGAGTACACGGGCATCCGGGAGGAAGGCAAAGCGGCGCAGACCTTGCCGGCGGATGGAGCGGTACACAGGCGTTTGTGCGACGCTCTTGAGCTGTCCGGCGATGTCGTTGCTGGAGTTGGCATTACCAACAACAACTACGCGCTGATCAGGCCGCGTCAGTGCACTTCAATAAGACTTAGGCGGAATGATTCACCTTGCCTTCGTATCCGGTGGGACCGTTCCACGTCTGCGCATGCGTCGCGAGGCCCGCCGCACGCGCTTCGGCCAAGCCAGGGGTCGACTCGGGCCACGAAGGGTGATCATACCACGAGGTGGCAACCACAACTGCGTCCCACACCTCGGTATGCAACTCTCCATTCTTCCCGGCTCGCCAGTCGCGGATCGTCACGCTCCATCCGCGCTGTGCTGGCAGCTCATCGACCCAAACCACCTCGGTCGACAAGCGGATCTGCCCTCGGTCAAGAAACGGGGCGGCAAATCGGCGCAGGTACGCATGGGTATCCGCCAGTGTGGGGTATGGGTGGAGCGTAGATTCAGGCGCCAGGAAGGGATGGTGCGAGAAGGATAGATATTCCGCTAATACGTTCCCGACGAGTCCAGGATACGCTGGAGACGGCCAGAATGGACGGGTGCGTGGGGTAGCTGGATCCGGGAGAGGTTCAAGATACCTGCTTCTATCTCAGCTAGAAATTCAGAGAAAAAGAAGATCGGCGGACTGACCAGACTCCGCCAACGTCCTCTCTTCTCTCAACGAGCACCACCTCGCCGAATTGACCTCTTTCGACTATATTTCGAAGGGAGACTAGTCCACATGGACCTCCCCCGACGATAAGGATCCGCTGGGGTTTTTGGGCGAGCACGGAGGTCATCGAATAAAAAACCGGTGGTGTCGAGAAGTCGGAAAATCTGGAAGTTTGCGGATAGTTAGCTTTGAGTCAGCTGAGCAGTTACGCTACAGGTCTGGGTAAGGTTTCACCTATTCGAGATCCTTTCGCGTGGTGATTCCAGTTATAAAAATTCGCTGGGAGTATCTTCTTTGAGGCTTGAGCCTGCAGTGCCAGCTGGCTCTTTTTTCCTCAAGATCTACTGATTGTCAGCAGCAAGTTGGCTTCGATGTAAATCGCAATATTGGATCGTACTTGTGCTTCTCCGGTCAGTATTGGGTCAACGTCGCGCCATCGTTGACGGCAAGAGCAAAGAGGTGGCATCACTTCTATTCGGATCCGGATAATGGCCGGGCCGATGACTGTTAGTCATCCATCAATTCTGGTTCAACCCAGGTTCTGTTGTATTTTTGTGTTTTGACCAAGGGGATCCTGATCTGCGAAATCCACACTACACCCCGAAGTTTTATTTTCGGGAGTTCTGGCGACCCCGTCCCGTCCGTAATGACGTCATATCGCCCTTTTAGGCCGCTGATCCGGAGTTTCCCACGGCCTCTCGAAGAAAATGAATGCAATCGGAGTGCTCAAGTATGTTTTCAGTGCTTCTATCCTATCTATGAACTAAGTCCTGCCTCCACAGACATCACCGTTGATTTTAGAGAGCCTTTTCATGCAACTAGGATTGAACAGATGATGACTCATGTTAATTACGCCTCAGCGGCAAACCTCTCGGCACCCGAATGAGGAAATAATGTTTCTTCCTGTAGCTCAACGGGCATGAATTCTGGGAGCTTCGAACTTCAATTCTGTGTCGTAAGGTGCAGAATTATCCCGAATTCGAGGTGTCTGAAATTTTCTTGACTTGACACCCCCTTGTTTTTGACGGCACATTTAGGCCATTCTATTGTAGTCACCTCACTGAAAGTTAGGTCCCACGACCTGGAAACTCAACGCCTCTTTCAACCCCCTGTGCAAAAAAAAAATAAACCCAAACGTTCCGGATAAGATTGCGGCCGACACACAACCAAACACTGGGAGACTACAGACTACTCTCTTGCTGCCCCTGTGCAAAAAACAAATAACTGCAACCACCGATAAGATACCGCCGATCACTACCCGCAAAACGAAACTTCCCATCCTCCGACTGCCCGCTCTTTTGCACGCGCCGTCTACCCCACATTTCCCTTTAATCACACGTTTCATTGCAGTATGCCATTCTACATCTAGATATCAAACCCTGCATATCACGCTGCTGGGTTCTCACTGTTAATTTATTTAGCTACACATCCTCTGTAGCTAGGTCAGTGCTTGAAAGTGTGGTAAATAACTTCTTGTCAGATCCTCTGGGTGACGACATCAACGACAAGGCGCCGGAGGATAAGGAAAAAGAGGTTGCAAACAGTGAGTGTTCTTCCTTATTTCCACACCTTAGTATACTGATCACACAACAGATAGAAGGCGCGAGCGCGAAGCTGGGCCAGAAGGGAATAGCCCCGCGAAGAAGTTCGAGCTGGGAGATAAATATTCGGAGGGTGGGGTTGGTATACTGCCACTTAGAATACTGTGGTACATGTTCTGGTGGTTTTTCTATTTCATCTGCTACAATGGTTGGCTGTTGACCCATAATCTGTTTTGTGAGAATAACGGAGATATAAGGGAAATCGAACCAGTCAGTGAGGTGCATGCTTGCGGCAGCAAGCGCCTAGTGGTTATATATGTGGATCTCAGGACCTTCAAAAAGGCCGGAATCCCGGTATACCCATTAAAGAGGAAGTGCATGCAACCTGTCCTGACACGCTCCGCGCGGTGAGTGGGATTTTTCGTCATGGCAATCGCAAGATCCTCCCTGCTCTGAGTATCCGATTCTTATCAGACTTGTAGGAGAGATGGAGGGAGCTTTCCGGAGAATTTATTTAGACGACACGCGGCCATGGTTCAAGACAGCTATATATAGCTCCGCCCTTGTTCCTCCTTGTTCTATATTCAAATAGGAACAAAGGCCTGGCGCTCGAAAAACAAGGAGTTGAGAACGCCCCCGGCGGCTACTCCTTATTCGAAATTCGCATTCATTCACGCAACGACGAGTACAATGTTTTCCACCAAGTCCCAGTCCCCGTCCCGCACTTGCTCCTTACCTCGGTCGTGACACGGCATTGCCGCTCCTCAGGCCGGTCATACTCACGAAAGTCACGACGTCCGGCGTCGACACATAGTTACCCGCTCACCGCCCATCTACGGCGACCGCTTTTACGCCACTGCATCTTGTTCCCCAGCGTACGTGTTCGTAACAATATATTCTAGGCTACGATATTCTTGGGATCACTTGTATTTTACAAGGTCGCCCTGTCCGCGTTCTGAAAATATTCTCAATAACTATGATACTGCTGAGGTCGTTGTATGCTGAGGCTCGTCGCTGGCACTGCGGATGTGGTTCCTTTTGTGGCGCTCTTGTTAACGCTGCACATAAAGAGAAGAGGCTGGCATGGACGGAGATCATCCCACTCCATCTCTCTCTGTTCGTTGACCGGACAGAATCTCGAGCTCGCGTCCGCCGCACGCACAGAATTTTATATATTGTATTAACCGGACCATGCAATTCAAGATTTTTATTATTACATCGACTTTCGGTACGCAATATTGAATATCCGTGGAGGAAGATGACCGCTAATAAGCCGTGGCATTTACAGCTCTACTCGCCGCGGCACTGCCGATGCCTGTAGCTCTTACCACCGATGTACAGACGCCACATGTTCGTTATTTATTGTCTCGGAGCATCTCACTGCTAATCCATGTTGCGCAGGGATCGACGAATACCGCTGCGGTCAAAGCGCGTGGATGCAGAATGTATGTCTGCCTGTGAGACCTTGTGGTCGGACTATTGTAAACTGCGTTTGACCTGGTCGTGTACGCATTTTGACGGTGGAGATTTGTTCAACCGGTTCATAAATATCAGCTGGCCTAAATCCTTCAGTTTCGAATAATTGCGAGGTTGGCGATGAGGCCGTGAGAATCTTCAGCATCTTTGCGAGACTCTGTTTACACTGAACAGCCTGAATTACAGGGCGCAAATAATTGCTTTCCTATGCCGCGTAATTCGAGAAGTCCAACAACGAGATGATCCTCCAGCAGGACTCTTCACGACCTTGATTCTGTTCCAGTTCCGCTTCACTGTTTTAGTTATTTTGAGCAAGCAAGAAGATTAAAACCCTCCGACAAATAATCCGTAAAAGTGTGCTGAAACAGGTATGCAACAGTGATGTGCGGGGGAAATTTAGGCGCTTGAAAATGGACAATAAGCGCGGGAAATCCGATAATAAGCCGTGAACGGAATTTACGGGTACGGGCGCGGAAATAACCAGAAGCGGGCAGTGTCGACGGTCACGTGCCACAAACCGGCGACGTGTTTTGCGATCAAACGCGCGAGGGAGACGTGGCCCAACGTGTCTCAACGTGTCAGAGGGCAGTTTGGATAGAGTCGAGGCGTTTAGAGGCCAGTCCAGCCTTGAATGGCATGGTAACAGTTGAAAGAAATGTCAAACACGACTACGGGCTGTACTTCAGTCCCGTTTCGAGGCGTACGTGGGCCAATTAGTGCACTGAAAGTGGGCTTCATGGTTACATTTGCACTAGTAGTTGTTCATTTGGTGTAGCCAAACATTAAGGGTATAAGGACCGCGAAATGTACCAGTAGACAGAGAATTGATCCCCCCTTTTTCACCTTACACTCATATTTTCTTGGGCCCAAGGCCGCACGTCTTACTTTGGACCCAAGGTCGTACGGTTGAATCGGAACGGAACGAATTGGGCCCGAGGCCGCACGGATATTATTTTGGATTTGGTTATTGGTTTTGGGATACTTAGGTGGACGAGTGGTGGTGGATTTATTGGCTTTGTTTTGGAGCACCAGGAGGAAGGTTTCGAAGGACGGATTGCTGGATTGCACAAGACCATATACGTTGGTCCGAGCCCCGAACACACACAAAGCACGGATTGTTGTGGATCATTTGAGTGATTTATTCATTCACGTGTCTGCACATTTCCAGCCTTTCAACAGGGTCTGCGGTCAAAGAACTCCCCGATTTGGCTAAAATAAATTGTTTTGAAGTATTTACACTCACTCGTGGAATAGGGGAGCTCAAAGTAAAAGCGGCGCCGGACGCTGCTTCGCAGATTTCGCCGGACGCTGCTCGTCAGGTGATTTTGTTGCGGTCACATCATTTGGAGCAATCAGCCAACAATTCAATCCCACCGTTTAATCCCACCGCCATCAAAACTGTCCGTTCATCATCCTCGCCCCCGCCAGCGACTTCGAGGAGTGTTCTACAACTGCCAGACAGGTCCCCAACTTCCAGATCAAAGAAGAATATATATTGGATGGTATGTCTTGCCCGCATTGTGAATGAAGAACCATGTAACTGCTCATAAAATTGTCAAAAGCCATCCCGACGTCCCCCGACATATGGCGCCCGACGTCCGCCTCAATACCGGCAGTCGCATAGAGTAGCTCGGCAAAGTGGCGCCGATGTATCGGAACAGTTCCAATCAAATCTGATGTGACCAACAAAATCACCTGACGAGCAGCGTCCGGCGAAATCTGCGAAGCAGCGTCCGGCGCCGCTTTTACTTTGAGCTCCCCTAATGTACTTACTATTGCTAATACAACTGGGTACGTTCCGAGTATCCCTTTCAGCAGCGCATCTCTGACTACTCTAATCTGGTGTAGGACTTTTTGTACTGCAGCTCGAGGCGCCCATGGGGGGTCATCGTCCCTTGTAGCTTCTGCAAGGCTTTGCTCGCCCAATCAACAGACTTGAAGCAGATGAGGCCCGTGTGGTTGAACTGGCCCGTAACACGGTCGTGTCCTGGAAACAAAATGTGAGTAGAAGGTAGTGAGGAATGAGGAGAAGGGAGAATAAGTCCAAGGTCCCACCCAGATAGATGTTTGTAATGACAGCCTCGAAATCTTGAAAGCAGACACGGAGTGTCTGCTCATTCCCCCGGTAGCCTCGAAAGTAAAGGGCGCGGTGTGGAGGCCGTCCGTATTCAACCCGAACGGGTGCCCCAAGAACGTGGAGGGGTGTGTGTTCGAAAGTCTCGAAGGCACAGGTAGCCTGCTCCAGCTGCATGAAGTCGACATTGGCGAAGCCTCCCGGTTTGTCGTTGGAGTACTTGTTCAGCGAGACGGAAGCGAGTTCGCCGAAGGGCTTGAATATGTCGCGGATGTAAGCCTGCGGATATGTCAACTTGAAATGACATGGGGAAGGGAGGGAGAGAATCGACCTCATCAACGTTGCTGGGAAGAAAATTAAGAATGAGGCGGCAACTGGGAGGCGCAGTTTGGCGTACGCCGGAGTAGTCGGGCATACTGTAGCTGATATATATGGGGCGTCCAAGAAGATTCATTTCTGCCGTGACTGCCGCCATTGCCTCCTCTTGATGTATAAAGGTGACGTACCCAAACCCCCGCAGCTTTCCGTTGCCATGCCTGGCTGAAAGCGATGTCAAGGAGCCAGGAAGATAAGACGAAGGGGAAATCGAACAGGCTAGGAATACGAACCTAGGCGCACCTCCCGAACCTCCCCAAATTGAGGAAAAGGCATCCCGGAGATCTGCTTCCGTCGTTGTATAAGGAAGATTTTCGACGATGAGCTGGCGATTGGGCGAGAGATTCAAGCTGCGGCGAACTACGTAGCTGACTTCAAATGTGTCGGGGGCACGAGCCATCGTGCGAACGGCACGGATGGCGTCCTCAGCCTTCGTGAATTCGACGTGGGCGATCCGACAGGACTCGCCGTTGGCATCCCTGCGAAGCCGGACGTCCTTAAGCTCCCCAAAAGGCAGGAACACTTTCCGGATGTATGCCTGCAGTACATCAGCACCAGATAAAATATGAAGCAAATAGAGAAAATCTACCTCATCGATGTCGAGGAAAAGATCGCTCACGCGAACTATGCAACTTGGACGCCCAGGTTGTACAACGAGCTGTTTGGGCCTGTTGTACTTCACGTCTATGGAGTGATTGAAGAGGTTCATTCTTGTTGCGCACGCCGCGGTTGCCGCCTGCTGATCCCTGAAACTGACATATCCGAAACCTCGTGAGGTTCCATTGGGATTCTTCACTGGAGCGGGCAAGGGAAAAGCCAATGAGACAACACCAAAGAAAAGCTTGACGCGAATACCCACCCAAGCGTACATCTCGGACCTGTCCGAAGTGGGAGAAGGCGTCCCAAATATTGGCCTCCGTAGCGGTCAAAGGGATACTTTCGACGAAGAGTTGACGGCTGGGCGGAACATTCTACTCCTGGGGAAAGCGGCACATCGGGGTAGTTGAGAGGCACCGTAGCGACGAAATAGCTGCGCTGCGAAAGGCAAAGGCCACGCAAGAACACCGTGGAGGAAATACACGATTAGCTCCCGTCGACGGAGTACACTTGCGAGCATGATGGTGGTCGGGAACAAGGCGGAAAATGGCTGTGCTGAGAGTCGGCTATTTGGGTGGACCCGTGATCTGCGGTAAGTTTATTATTTTGAAAATTTCGAGCTGCATACCAATGTGCCAGCATGTGTCTGATTTCTATCCTGGTACTCAGCTGTTGGAGGAAACCTGCAAGTAACCTGAGTGACTCTAGGATAGTATATTGCAAAGAAACAGCTGCAGAAATAATTTCCTGTTACTTGGGTACAAGTAAGTAGTCAGAGTTAAAAGGCAATGATCTAGCAGCTGTTGTGGACGTGCTGAGAAAAACAGAGCCGGAGACGGGAAAACCCGGAAGAGCACCGGCAAACTTCGGATATGATCCAGTATACATACAGCCAAACAAACGCGTCGCGTCATTATCTGGACATTTGAGAATTCGCGTGAATCACTCGTATGTAGGATCAATTGAGGTAAAAGAGTTTTTTGAAACTCCGAGGTCAAATTCACTCGATACTACTACATAATCAACTTGAACAAGATATCTAATGCCCAAAGATCGCCATAGGCTGGTACGGCTCTTCCAAAAGCTTGATCTCTTCCTCAGTTAGCTTGATGTGAAGGGCACCTATGACATACCGTCCTATGAGTTTCATTTCTAACTCATTTCGAACGGGGGGCATACCAATAATGTCCGCCAGATTGTCGAGCGAAGTGGTCCCCACGATCGGTGCGGACACACCTGTGGCAGCAGAAGATCTTAGTTGATTTTCGGCACAAATGGATAAGATACGGCACCCACCATCCTTGCTTAGAACCCACGCTACGGCAACCTGAGCCATGCTGATACCGCGCTTCTTCGCGATTTCTTCAACTCTGTCGTGATTCCCCGATGAGAAATGGTACTAAATGTAACGTTGGAAATTTTGAACCTGTTCACGATTGCCTGGCTGGCGGATGATTGGGTGTAGAAGCTAGCGGGAAAGCTGCAGACACCTGTTGCTCAAAATAATCGGATCATGAACGACTGGGGCACGCACACGTCAGAACTGCCGCGTTTCGTTTGCTGCTGTGAGAGGGGACGAGATAACGCTCCTCTGGCAAGGGGGGACCACGGGATGGAGCCAACACCGAAATGCTGTGAAAGCGAAGTTTCAGCAATACGATACGCTCGCCAAGTACATAAGTGTTACCTTGAGCGTGGGGAACATCTCGCGCTCTTCCTCCCTATAGAGGAGCGAATAGTGGTTCTGCATCGAGATGAACGGTGTGAGCTTGTTGGCGATCGCGTAATCTGGATGAATGCTCAGTTGCGCGGAATGCTGAAGAGCATGGGGCACACATACTCTGCATAGCGTGGACTGGAAGCAATTGAGTAAATGACGGCGGAGAAGGATAGGCTTACACTGCCAAGCGTAGCACGAAGACATCCCGATGTATCTGACGTGTCCAGCCTTGACTACATCGTGCAAGGCTTGCATCTGCATATTGTAGTTAATATACCAGCGCGATGCGTCAGAGAGATTCTACGTACCGTCTCCGAGATGGGTGTATCGGGATCAAAGCGGTGGCCTGTTTCTCTCGATCGTGAGAAGCCATATAATTCGAAGAGATAGATGTGGTTTACACTGTAGCACGTCGATGTATTCCAATCCAAGGCGGCGCAGACTGTGCTGCACCGAATCGAAAATGTGCTGTCCGATTATGAGTTACATCCTACCTTGGAGGCATGGACATGAGAGTCGAACCTTTCGGCTAAGACCATACTGGTTCACGTAGCCCTTGGCATCGAGATCGGGATCACCGTACAAAGCCTCGTTGGTGTTACGCGCCACGGCCAGGAAAAGCTTCGTCATAACAACTATTTCGTCGCGGGGGAGGTTGTGCTTTCTAATCGCTCGGCCGAGCACCTCCTCAGAGAGACCGTTAGAGTATGCCTAGAATAGCCTACGGTCAGCACATATGTCGAGGGTTATTACCCAGAGGCGTGCATTGGCCGTGTCAAAAGTGTTGATCCCTGCATCGTAACTTGCAAAACGAATCAGTATTGGACAGGGGTGAAGCGTGAAAATCGAATCGATACTCACGCAGCCTTGATATGTTTGGATGCTTCCTCTTCTCCGAGTACCCAGTTCCCGGACCAGTTAGGATCGCCGTATGACATGCAGCCGAGAATGATTTTGGAGACCTTGAGACCAGAGGTCCCAAGTCGAACTATACTCGATGGATTGAATATTTGCTTTTGAATAATGCGATACTCGTAACGAACCGTATTGCATTTTTTTGGTGGCAGCCATGAGGATTCGAGTGGCGGGATGCGAGGATAAAGCAGGGACTGATTGACATTGTGTGTGGTATTTAAATCGCCCTCATCCACGATTACCAATGAAGGCGGCCGGGGAATGACGAATCCTGTCTGCCTCGGCAGACATCCGGGACACAGGTTCCCGGAAACATCTGTCAGCAGATATGCATCCCGAACTGGGACGTGGTGATCGCCGTCGACGGGGTTGATTATCCATGTCCCGAATCGTTAGTACCGTCACGTCAGATTTTTTCCCTCAAAGAGGAAGTGGAATTGAGACCACCAAAAAGTCACATCTCTAAAAGGGGTCTATACTTCCGCCTTTGCGGGAGAAAAGCGAAACACTGTCAGAGATTCAATGCACTGGCTGTGTAACCATCGGTGTTGCGTGTCGGCTGTCTCCACCGAATAAAGCTCCAAAGTGTGCCTCCGAGTATAGCGAGGGTGTGCAAACTGTCCCGACGAGTATAGAATCGTAAATGCAATTTTGAAATAATCAGCTGCAAATTAACAACTCATATGCAACAAGCTCTTCACGACAGCAAAATATAGACCTGTACATACTTCTGCTGAACAACTCCTTTTGTATCTTCGATGGAATACAGTATAATTGCAGGAGTAGCAGAAGTCCTTGAACGCTCGACAATGTGATTATTGGTGTTTTACATAGGATATGACTGAGGTAACAACCCAGGTATAAAATACAGGGCGATAATTACAGGTCACTGATAGCAGTGCTTCTACAGGATGCCGCCGACAGAGCTGCCGCCCGGCGCCAGATGCGCTTGACCGTCGCTAGCCTTTGCCGGTACGGCGACTGGCACGGTGACTGTGTCGGTGTGGGAGTGCGTGTGATTAGAGCCATGGATAGGGTGCACGATCTTCTCGACGATCGCACCGATGCCGTGCTTCTTGGGCGGCTCGACGGGAGGCTGTAAATTCTTATGAGACTGGAAGATAACGGATGGTAAAAAAAACGAATACCTCAGTCTCGCCCGCGGGGTGTGTGTGCGGGGCAGTCGCTGCGTGCCCTTCGTGCGTCGTGTGGTCTGCGTGGGGGGTCGCTGTGGTTTGCGGGGCCGCAGCAGAAGCGGTGGGAGTCGCCGTGGAGGCAACCTGATATCGATAGCAGCGTTAGTTCACATTCGATGGTCAATGAAAGGTGCGCATACGGGTGCGGTGTGTGAAGTGGATGCTGTTGTGGAGTTCATGATTGTGAGTTGGAGTGGCCATCGATGTGGAACGTGTGCGCTTTATATACCCCCACCGGTCGTATGCCCTGTGACGTCAGGATAAGGTTACATGTGGTAGCATGTGGGTATCAAAATCTGGTCAAATTAAGGCACAGATAACGCACAGAGTCGTGAGGTTCAAAGTACTTTTGAGCAGAAGAAATTAGATGAGTCGTGATTATTGGCCACTCAGGAAGTTCCGGTGCTGTAAGTTGAATTTTCCTCAGCCCCATTCGTTCCAAGGAAAATCTTTTTAAAAGGTCCAAAGGGCGAACAATGACGAGCGCGGGCCGGATAGATGCGGGTGACCACAATACGGATGGATTCGTACCGACTTCGCCCGGTGGGGTCTCGACCGGTCTAGACTCTATTCCTGAAGTTTTCCGCCTCGAGTGAAGGAAATCCAGACCCAACCAAAAGTCGGTCTCGCCCCCGAGGATTGCCTGGGCTTTCGTCTCAAAGAGGGGCTTCGCTGACAACAGTGACAAGATTACACCACCGTTTGTCGATTGAGGTTGATTCAACATAATTGGGCCAGGGTGAAATTTGCAGTCCAAACAACCATTATTTGACCTGGATCTATGGCCAAGATTATGTTGGAGGCCAGACCTCTGTTTGTGACTGAAACAACAGTGAAATGAGGTGGGATCAAGTAGGTGATTTTGTATGGCACATATAGTGTGCAAAAAATAAACACTGACATCTCCCCGCTGAACGCATGGTTTTTGCTTACAACTATTGTCGCAAAAGTCCGTTTTGGATTATAGGCTGGTATAAGACAGTATACGGCGGTATAAGCCTCTAAGATTGCTGGGGGGTCTATTAGGCTCGAAATGCCCTAGCAATGCCTTGTAAGTATTTACGGAACTTATAAGACTTATAAGTGCTTAGGGAGGGTTATTCAGGCTTATACCTGTTTGGGCTGCACCCAGCCAAATTGATTGCGCTTCCTGCTCTTCCCGGCTTACTTGCAGCGAGACCGTGACACTCCAGGAGAAACATAACAAGATAGATTTGAACTAGACTACTAATACATGGTACGACAGACAGCAATGGACATACCAGGTGCGTTAGGGCATCTGCAAGTTGTATTCATAGCGAAGTGAAGCAAAGATTGCCCAAACAAAGTTGCCTGAGGGTAGGATGGGTCCGCTGGTGCAGGCCGCTGTAGATTGGTATCGCGGAGTATCCGTCAAATTTACATTGGTCAAGATTGGGAGCGCTGCAGATCAGCGCAACACAGTAGGGGTGCTCAATTCTTAAGCCCGTCTCCCCGTCTCCCATCTCCCCGAGTTTTTATTTGTTCGGATCAAATATAATTTCAATCTCCGCCCGACACGGCATGTTTCGCTGCCATCGAGAAACTCTGCACACCACGAAGATGCAGACAGAGGCTCAATAGGCTGTATGTCGCAGACCCCACGATCCATCCAGCGACACTGACAGCAACTAAGCATATATTACTCAAGGAGTCAGGACTCAGGAGCTGGTGAGGATTCCTAGCTGGATTATCATGTAGATGCTTTGAGTACCGAGGGAGTGCTATGCATGTATCCTTCAGCGGGAGACAGCAAATGTATGTATGCTGAGGACTGCAAAAAGTTGGCAAAAAGCAAGCAAAGAGCATCTTCAAGCGGAGGTTAAAATTATATTTGATCCGAACAAATAAAAACTCGGGGAGACGGGAAACGGGGAGACGGGCTTAAGAATTGAGCACCCCTACTAGGGACATCGAGGCGAGCATATTCCTCGGTTTCCTCCAAATCGTCAATAAACCCGATGGCCAGTGTTTTCAGGAACGGAAATGACGTCGCTATATTGTTCAGATCGCAGGGAGGAAGGTATAACTCTATATTTCGAAGTCGATGTGCATGTTTGTGTACCGCGTCGCGGACATCCGAATCAAGTGCTCCGGAGAGCAAAATTGAGAGAGGCTGGGTGCGTGAACGTGCCATCCACCTTTCCATAACCTTCGGAAAGTCGACATCCCGCCCAGAATCCACCCGGATGGCGCTCCATAGGGCAGGAGTAGCAAGCGCGATATCGCGCCAAGAATGCGATACGTTGAGAAAAACCATGGGGCAAGCGCTTGGATGTGGTTCAGGAAGACCAGAGGCGGGGAGAGAATGTTTGAATATCTGAGATGAGAGTTCGAAAGGCAGCCGCGTTATGGGGTCCAAGAGCACATTGAGCTTGGTCTGAAGCTCGCTTTTCGTGGTTTCGAGGTCCCTGGGCAGCTGTCGGCGATGATTTATAGTCGACGGGAGATCGTCGATGCGCATGCGAAGGTCAGCAGCGGACACCATGTTTCGATGGTGGTGGTCTGGAACTGGGTTTGTTTTGTGGGAATGTGAGTCATTTGTTGGGCTGTGTTATAATCGCACGGATGATGGCCGCCGGAGCCGAGCCTGTGTAAACCTGCAGGAAGGAAGTGACTGTTGGATAACCCCATCTTCTATGCTTTCCCCCATGATGGTTTGGAAATCACTCGCTTTGCCACAATGGTGACGTTGAATAAAAGGTTGAATAAAATTCAGAACGTGCTTGGAACACGCTCAACTCCTTGTCAACTCCGAGCGACGAGGGTTCCCGGTCCAGAGCATTCACCCATGTAATGTCCGATCCTGGCTTCATTCCGACTTCAGTCAACGAGTAACAGGTGATACGGTCTCGGCTACGTACCTGCAAATTTAGCATAACCAACGAAGATGAAGAGCTTAAAACCAATATGTACTCCCTGCACTGATCGGAATAGCTCATTCGGACAGAAATTCGACAGTGGGGCGGAGCGGAATATGCCACCAATGTCAAACCTATAAATGCAAGGAAGTAGCGCGCCAAGGGGTATTCTACCATGGACGGATGGTGTCTCAAGCGGCAGCAATGTCGAAGTTCAAAATATAACTCAATTGGGAAGAAATTGCATTGCACGACTTCCGGAGTGTGTAGGGGGGAAAGTAAACATGCTCTAGCATTTCGGACGCGAGAGCTGATGTCGCTCTCCCAGAGAAAGCTGTGAATGCAGGAACATCTTGTACAAACGACGAAACGGAGTCTTTCGACGGTCTTCGCCACTATATTTTTAACCTCCTGGTCTCGAGTCGGCGAGCGCTTCGGACCCAGAGTTACCACGCATTCGGTTCGTGTCGCCAATTCGAGGCATATTGTCCGCAATATGCTTCTCGAGGCGTCTGCCTGTCCGCCGCAAGAAATTAGCTTCTCTATGAATAAAAGCCCGCCAAAGGGAATCTGGCTTGCTGCTAACACAGGAACCCACTGATGCTTGTTTCCTCCGCTTGGGCTTTAGCCCTTCTATTTGTCGCCCAACTGTTCTCCCAAACGATGGCAAGGAACAGCCGCCTTGTTACGCGCGCCGTGGACGCTGTTGTTTCGGCGCCGAAAGCAACTTCGATGTCTGGCAGCGGGCGGGAGATAAGATACCCACCACCACTTGTCCGCTCCACAGGAGGGCCACAGATAATGCCGACTCCGGCGATGGGGCTGGCGCTAAATCAACTTCCTTCGAGTGCATCGACACCGAGACCGATTTCCGAAGCTGTGCGTCTCCCTTCCTCTTCTTCTCCGCCAATACCTGTTAAAAGCTCAGTGGAGATAACGTACCGCAGGTGGTGGGTGCCGCTTTCCCGCAAAAGGCGAGGTCAAAGGAAAAGATTGCACCCAGATCGAGGGCGCGGCGGAGGCTGCTTGTGAGTGCGGCGGATGCGTCGTGCGCAGCTGTAGGCCTGGGTACGTCCTGGATCGCACGGCTACGTTTTGCGCCTGGCATGGCATCGTCGACGACCCGGTTGAAAGTCCGAAGTTCAGGGATGGTGAAGGCGGCTGGTGGTGGTTTTTTGTGCGATCTGGCGGGAGCCTTCAATTGCTTGGGTATCCGTTTGTTTTGCTCCTTGGTTCTGCGGTACTTCACTTTCATTTAATATCCGGGCGGACTTCCCCATCTAATATGCCTGATACTCACTCTCACTTAATCCCTAATTTTCCCTTTTACTTGATCATTTCACACAAATTACGACCTCTGGGACGTTCAGCACTCGGTTGCATTCCTAGTATTTAGTAATGATCACATACATTAATCGCGTTTTGATGGGATAATCAATCGCTCCCGTCCCTGGAGAAAGTCAGACTGAAGCATAAAAATGAAGTAGGGCGTACAGATCCTCCACCTCCAAAGTTACACTCGACACTCGAACCCCGTCATAAATAGCTCCAATCAATCTTATCCTCCCCTCTCCCGCGCCTCTCCTCCAGTGCTGCGTCGATCTGAATACGTATCCTATTCTTCACACTTTCCGAATCCAAACCAGGCTCCAAGCCTGCCGCAATTCCCGCCAACCTATCAGTCAGCGCGGATGTCTCCGTGCGGAGCGCGGCCATGCGTCGCAGCTTCCGCGTTCCAACCGCCACTAGCACGACAATAATTTCGATGCGGCCGTCACTGCGTGCCATGCGTGCAGTCTGGTCCGCCCACTGCGCCGCCGACGCGTCGGAGCGCGCGGGGTTCGGCGGGGGATCGCCGATGGCTTTCACAGTTACGGTCGCAGATCCGCGGGTGTAGTCACACAAGACGTAGAACGGCACCAAAGGATACGCGTACATGAACCTGACTTTTGCCATGCACCAGGCGACAATGTTCTGCTCGTACTCGTGACGGACGAGGGCGTGCAAAAAGTAGTTGTCTCGTACGCTGGGCATGGTATACTCCGCTGCGACGTACATAGGCACATTCTGTCAGCAGGAGAATTTCCGGCGCGTGTGTGTGCACCCACCGAGACGAAGAGGCCGGAGGCGCGAGCATAGGTCTCTGTGTCCGTCGACCCGCCAGTCGACGGACTGACACCTCACAGAGCAGTAGTTCGTCTGGTGGCAGGACGAACAGCGTTTAATCTCGCTCTTTCTGCAGAGCCGCCCACACTGCAAATGCGTGGATGAGATGCTGTCATCGAAACGTACTCACGGGTGAAGACGCACCTCCACATTATCGCATGCCCGGATCCACTGGTATGCCCTGGAGTCATACGCATGACAGGTGGAAGCCGTCCGCGTTGCCAATGTGACGAAATGTTCCCAGATCGCGGACAATTCTGCGTCCTGGAAGTCGAGGACGGGAAACAGCCGATGTCCGTCCACGTGAGGCCGGGGCAGAACCGTTACGACGTGGTAGGACACCATCGAGCGCGGGAGGACCGTTTGTAGCAAACGACGAAGGGACTGGTTCCAGTGTGAGCCCGGGCGCTCCGCACACGTTTTGATCAGTGCGATTAACGTGTCGTTTTCCAGGGCCATGGACACTTCAGGGTAGCTCGGGAAGGCGTTGAATGCCCGGTGTAGTAGGGTGAAGCACATGGCGACGACCTCCACTGTCTCTTCGGCGGGTGAGGTGGCATAGTGGCATGCGAGATCCGTCACGGTCTTGACCATTCCGTGATCAAGGAGGGCCTGATGTAGTGGCCCGCTGTGGTCGTTGCGTTCAACCACCATGCGCAGCATCCCGGAGAGCTCGTAGAATAGGAAGAAAGGCTTTGGCTTCGGCATGGCATGCGCGATATGTCGGATGACGAGCGCGGCAAAGTCATCGACTGTGCCTACACCCTCCAGATATTCGCGAAAGTTGGACGGTCGCCCAGACTCTTTGTCGTTTCCGAGAAACCGGACGACGTCCGAGTAGGCCATGGTGTTCTTCCCGAGAATCGGTGGGAATGTAATCCTCCAGGCCCGCCCGGCCAACACCCGCATACCTGGGGGCATACGCGACAGTGGCACAACGGTCGAGTTTGTCAGAACTTCGATGATGCTGCGCATGTATAAACTGTACGCGTCCACTTCCGACAGCGGAATGAATGACTGGATTGTCTGGCTGAAGGTATCCAGGAAATTTATCCAGCTCCAGATACGCGGCCAGAGATCGGAGAGGACTCCCTCCGGCCACCGATATCCCGCCGTCCACAGCTGCGTGGTTCCCTCGAGGGCCAGCAATGCCCGATTGATAGGTGAGACATGATCCGTCCAGGAATCTAGCTCAGCAGCAGTTGGAATGAGAGCTGGATTCAGATTCGCGTAGTAAACAGGAAGAAAGAGAGCAGGATCTGAATGTGGGTTCCTCTTCAGAAGGTCCATGAGTTTCCGGAAATCTGGTAAAGAGCCATTCACCGCCGGTCCTGCAAATCTCTACAAACGAAATCAGAAATGTTTACACTGCCTGGAGAACTGCCTGCCTTATATGAGATGGGAAGCGTGAATATGTTTCCGGAAGCCAGATCAGGATGTGGCATCGCAAAAGAAGAGATGGAAGCAGAAAGGAAATGCCCGTAAGTCACAAGTGGAACGGGAATGTCACACTAAGCGCGACGGTGGCTGTGACTCCAGCCTGACCGTGTCTTACCGTATATTTCCTTCTTAACACCCCAACTTCCTTGTCAGCTTGAGCCAGCGATGGCTGACAACAAACTTGGTCCTACGTTAACCACACAATACAAACGACCTCCGAGAATCGGGCGACTCTGGCTGACAGGATGCGTCCTAGCAGCCTTCCTCCTCGTCCACTGGCTCACAGCCAAAGTATCACCGCCATTCGTGTTCTTATCTCGCGCTGAACACGTCTATAGATCTTTACTGGATCTGAGGCGCATTCCGGGGTACATCTCACCGAGTCTGGCTTATCTAAAGAGCGCCCGGCGGACGTGCGTTTCGATAACTACAGTCTCATTCTGAAAGGGCAGCGGGTGTTCTTGCAGTGCGTGACCCATATTGAATAATTCGAAAAGATCTGACATGAGAATACCCAGCTCTGGAGAATTCCACACCTGGCGGCTCCCCGTACCATCGCTATGGCCCGATATCCTCGAAAAGACCAAGGCCGCCGGCTTGAACGCGATCAGCATCTACACACACATGGGCCTCCTAAACCCATCTCGTGGCGTCGTAGATCTCGATGGCTTCCGTGCGCTGAAGCCGCTGTACGAGGCTGCGATGGCTGCGGGGATATGGGTCGTTGTGCGTCCGGGTGAGTTGTCTTTCATCTTTCAATTTCTGTACAAGCAGTTATTTTGACTGACCTGATAAATTGTTGACTCGATAAACAAACAATAGGACCGGTGAGATTTCTCCTTGTTCTGCAAATAAATTCGAGGCTTATGGATACGTATCTAGTATATAAACGCGGAAACGTCCGCCGGAGGAATAGCCCACTGGGTAACCACCGAAGTTGCCGGCCAGCTGCGCACGAACGACTCGGATTGGAGCGCCGCGTGGCAGGATTACATCCAGGCGATCATAAAGGAGACGGTGCCGTACCAGATTAACGAAGGCGGTCCTGTTATCGGTGGGTTTGTCTCTGCGTTCGTATACAATGCACTCTTCACTGAATCATGATCAATTCTTTGCCGCAGCCATTCAGCTGGGTACGTCCTTGATTCTAATCTCACCACACGCACCACACGACCCACTCCAGACAACGAATACACACAACACGACCCAGGGCACGCAGAGTACTATGAGGAGCTCAAGGCGGTGTTCCACGCGTCGGACATCGTCGTGCCGCTGACATACAACGACCCCAACCAGGGGGGTAATTTTATTAATGGGACGGTGCGTTCTGCGTTGAGTCCACTTGCAATTCTCCGTCCAACTGTAAAGTGTAAGTCTCTAATGGAATTATATTTCAGGGGGCAGTCGATCTATACGGGTGAGCTTCAAAATTGGCACCACATTCTTTTTCTTCTCGTTGCGCCACATTCTGTTTTCTTCCACGCAACATGCAGTCCACCTGATTAAATTAAACATTTTCACAGCCTAGACTCCTACCCGCAGCGCTTCGACTGCTCGCACCCGGACGTCTGGCGCCCGGTCGTGACGAACTACCACGAGTACCACGCGCGCGTTAACCCGTCGCAGCCGTGGTATATCCCTGGTAAGCATTCTCTAATCTTTCCGCCCAGTTTGAAAACGGTAAGATTAATGTGTTTGCGCTTCGCGCAGAATTCCAAGCAGGCTCGTTCGACGCGTGGGGGCCGGGGGCACCGGGTGCGTTTTCTCTCTCTTTCCTCTACCCCTCTTTTTCTTTGTTCGCTGCATATCTCAAACTCACAAGTAATGTGTGATCACACAAACTGACAAATGATACGTGATGACAAACAGGCTACGCCCCCTGCGCCGCCCTAACGGGCCCCGCTTTCCAGTCCGTGTTCAACCTGCAGCTCTGGGCGAGCAACGCGAAGATGATCAATTATTATATGCTTTATGGGTACGTCTCGGGATCATGCTCCTCCGATCTTCTCCTCTGTATTTAAAGTTGCATTGATGCTGATCGAATAACGTTTGCTTTGCAGGGGCACGTCGTGGGGCGCGCTGCCATTTCCGTGCGTATTCGCGGTATCGTTGTATCTTGTCCGTCGCTGATTTATGGTGGACGGCAGAGGGGTATTGTTCTCTTCGCAAATGCTACAAGAGTGTGGCTCTGATCATATAATGCAATGTGTAGGTGTACACTTCGTACGACTACGGCGCGCCGGTACGTATTCCTTTGCTTATTCATCAGGTTGAAGACGAACCCAATATTAATTGAACATATGTTCCACGTACATAGATATCGGAATCCCGCGCTCTGACAGAGAAATACGACGAGCTGAAGCTGCAGGGGATGTTCGGACTCCCCACAACGATTGCAACTTGATGCGTGGTTGAACTTTACTGATCGCAATGATTGCTCACTGTCCTGAAAAAAAAAAAAAAACCTCTCTACAAAGTTCTTCTGCGTGATTTTCCATCGTTTCACATCCCCCTGCAACCAAAATTCCTGGGCCGCTTTCTTCGTTTCTCGCCCGAGATGCCCGGCGGCAACCAGATTGAAAGCCCGGTCAAAGCGAAGGGCATATTTATATTCAGGGCGCCGAGTCTGTGCATGTTCCAAGTGCTGGAGTCGAATCTGCTATGTTGAACATGAACCGTGATTTGTTGTGAATCACTGGCTTGAGTTGAACGGACATGAGAGCCACAACAAAACTCGACCGGCGTGCAAACTAGACGCCGCTTCAAAAAACCTGCTATCTAACCCATAGACCGGCCCTAAAGAGGGTGGAATTTCGCTTTCATTTCTGAGTGCAGTCTGGAAAACAAGAGAGGTAATGAAAGTTGTATCGATTTTATTCAGAACTAGCGTCGAGCGATACAAAAGTACTACTTTGATGCAGAAGTGGATTACTGACTACTGCGCCGTGATTCAGTTCAGAGTACATACTGGGTCAGGAATTGAAAGCCACGGAAGAGCGGGTTCTCACCCGAGATGCCCGAGAGGTGGGTACAGCTGATTTTTGACGGAAATGGACACATTTGAACACATACCTGGGCCGAAATTGGGGGGCGGGCTTGGATTTTGGGTTAAATGGCGCGGAATTCCAAGCCAGCCGTGTGAGCGGGGAATGTCTTAAACTCGACATGCTTAATATGACAGTCACAAAGATCTTGTGCGGCTCCTAACGGCAGAAAAAGTGGGTGTGGATCGTGAGGTCCTCACTTTGATAATAATAAAAACGGAAGCACTGTGAACGACCTGTAAACCGGATTATTGAGGCAAGAATGAAACTCAAAGCATTACTCACTGGTTCGGTAACCTCGCCTGCGGGACTGCCGAAAATTGAATTGTGGAGAATTGCATTGCGCAGCAACTCGGCGTCCACGCGCAATTGAAGCAGGGAAACCGCGAGAATGTAGTGCAAGCGATCTTGGCACCGCTATGCGGCTATGCAACGCGTCGGGGAGCGCGAAAACACGGTGTGTTGATAGTCGACGCCACGTTGGCCTCTGGCGGCAAAAAATCTGGAAAAAAGGGCATGAGAACGCCGCCAAAAACGCAGTAAAATTAGACCAACATGTCAAAAAAATCCTTTGCTCGCGGGATTTTGATCGTCGTGTAAACCGTGTTGTGGCGGCATATCAAATCCACGCCGCGTTCGCCTCTGCCGGTGAAACTTCCGAAAAAAAAAGCTTCGGAACCCGATCAAAATAACAGCGTACCTGCAAGGAATTCCTGCTCGCGGAATTTCGATATGCCGTGTAAGCGCTTCCGCTGCCGCTACGCGGCAGCGCGGCTCACGGGTGCGTGGGGGATACTGGCGTTTGGGGAAATACGGTGCTTTGAAGCCATAGCAGGGCGTTGGCCTCCGGCGGCAAAAAATCTGAAAAAAGGTCTTAGCAAAATGTGAAAATTCAAATCCGCAAGGGGTTACACACTGAATTTGAGCCCGCTCGCGGGATTTCGATACATCGTGTAATCGCTTCCGCCGCCGCGTAGGTGTGCGAAAGTTTCTGCTGTATGATGAGTTTAGGGTGGGGTGTTGGCCTCCGGCGGCAACTCTTTTTTGAAAACAGGCCGTCAGCATAGCGTCGAAATGCAAATCCGCTCGCGGGAATTCGATACGTCATGTAATCGCTTCCGCCGCCGCTGCGCGGCGGCTCGCGGTTGGGCGGCATACGAAAACGACGAGGTGAACACGCCCTTTTGAACTTCCAGCGCCGCGTTGGCCTCCGGCGGCAAATTTTCTGAGGAAAAAGTGTCAGCATGGACGCAAAAATGGTGTTCTAAATGGGGATGCACCTGAAATCTATCCCTGCTCGCGGGACGTCGATAGAAACAGTAATCGATGTCGCCGCCGCTGGGCGGCGGCTTAGCAGAACGAGGGATACAAGACATGGCGCCTGGGCACATCTTGCAAGGTGAGGAATGTGTTAAAGTGCTCAAATTGCCATCGAAACACAACTGGAAACGAGTACACACCTCAGGACATCAACAGATATAATAGTCCATCTCGCCGCCGGTATGCGGCGGCTCGCGCGGCACGACAGCGTGGAAGCGGTCGAGCGAGATATTCACTGAATTGCGAGCGAGTGTATTGGGGAGAAGGAGGTCGGTAAAGTGTCTGAAAAATTCCGTCAAGATGCCATCGAAAGACAAGTGAAAATGGAGACACACCCGAAATTTTACCCGGCTCGCGAGACGTCGATACATATAGTAATCGACGTCGCCGCCACCGCACAACGGCAAAAGTACGGGTAATTGCCCATTTGCGGGGCATTGGCCTCCGGCGGCGAAATTCCTGAAAAAACGGCGTCAGAGTACCATCAAATTCGCAGAAAGACAAGCACGTACCTCAATTTTGATGTCACTTGCGGATCATCGATATGTGGTGTCGGTGGGTGGCTGGCGCCGCTGCGCGGCGGCTCGGGGGTGCGTTGTGCGAGGAAGTAGGTGGCAGCGGTGGTGGTGGTGGGGAAGAAAGAGGGATGGGTGCGTTGCCGAATACCTAGGCAACCAAATACGCGAAGGCATACTTACGTGACGTCGAGAAATCAGGATACTTTACCGAGATGTAAATGATCGGCCACCGCTCCCGCCGCCGGAGGATGTAGGAAGGGATGGGAAGTAATGAGTACCAAGAAATAAAGGTGTTTGCACCGCGTTGAATCATTTCGGACAAAAAAAAACAAATCCAGAGCCTGTGGCACAAATTTCAAAATGGCGTGGAATTGAATATTGAGGAAAATTCTCCTCGGGGTGTGCGTAAGAAAGATTCCGCTGGGCGCCGATGCTGGAAAGCCTAGACCGTAATCAGGTCTATGAGGAAAGAAAACGGCAGCCCCAAGTCTCGGCTACCGAGATATCGGCATCCCGTTCGGGCCGCCAAAAATTGATCAGACAGAAAAATCTCGCCGCAACGAGTTACTGAGGATCAGTGAGCGAAATTAGACAGATTTCACACACGTACAATGACAGCATGCTGCTCCAGCGTGTAGAATGCGTAAAATTCATCTATCCCCGTAGAAAATTTCGACCGAGCTTGAAATATTTCGGCGGGAAAGGTCCAGCGGCGAAATAACATGTGAGAGCCACAGAATTGAATGGGGGGTACCCACTTAGACACCAAGGCACCGCCATGGGCTCGGCAAACGCACTCCGCCAGGGATTTTCATTTTTCGCCATGAAAATCGGGAAAGAGAGAGCTGATGACGTGTTCTTCAAACAAGCACAAATTTAAACTCGTCCTCACGTCCATATTAGGAAGGCACCAAGACTTGCTCTTGATCTCCATGTCCGCTTTCCCTCCTCGCTCTTCCTTTCTCCCTCTCATTCCCAAAACTTGCCCGGCGTAAGGACTGACCTGTGCGGACCCATCTGGCGCGTATCAAGGCCTCAGGGACGACGGAACGCCGGCAAATGCGTTTGCACACATTTTCCGAAAAACCGGGTCTAGAAGCCTACTGCCGACGCCGCATCACGCCATATGATGGGGATCCGTTTCCTTGGGAACGGACAGCTCACACGTCGGTTTTTAGAGCGATTCACGGGGAGATGCGGGAGGAATCATTATGGTGCGTTTTCACGTTGCCCCGGGTATCCCTACCTCCCTGACCACCCTCCACCAAGTATTTTCCCCAGTATGTATGAACCCATTTTTTCCCTCTGTTCACACAGTTACGGAGTGCTAACCCACTGTCATACACTCAAATTCGCACTTTTGCAAAAATGCGACATTTTCACATACAGCGGGCATCGGTGGACTTCGGCTAAATCTGAGAGCGGATATTTGATGGACATAGCTCCCCTGACTTTTGATGCGGTGCGTGGCCTTTCCTCGCACGACTTCACGCACTTATGCATATTTCCAGATACCGTGCTCCGCCGCTGCACCTCCCCGTATCTCCCCTACGCCCCCTCTGCAAAGGGATTTATTACAAGTCACCACACCATTTTACCCTCAATTTGGGTGGCCTTAAGACGCACTCAAGAGCTCAATTCGAATTCCAAAAATCAATGCAGGACTCGAACATCAGTCCGAATCCGGCGACTGAAATCTTCGAGATCTCGGCTAAATATGGCGCTAAATTCCTTCCCATGCTTCCTATCCTTACGCGTCTCGTTGCTGAGCGGCTGCGCGGTAGCACAGCGCGTGCTAGCGCGTATTCTGTGTTTACACCACTTGCGCACCCCGCGACCATCCCAGATCTCCGGATCTCATGTGAGTGATTCGTTATCACCCACATTTCATTCCCACACGGCGAGGTTGGTCCGCCGGCTGTGCGGGTACACGGATGGGCTGGGGGTATATATACCGCGACCGCCGGCCTCGCATGTAAGCCCCCATCATCTTCCCTCCCTTCACTTTTCCTTGCCCTTCCCTGTTTCGGATTTTGTTTCCGCCATACTCTCATCCTGCATTGTTCGCTTGACCTTCGGGGTCAACAAGATTGAATTTCGCGTCTTTCACAAGTTGAATTTCGCGTTTTTTCCTTGCTCGGATTCTCTATGCATATACCCACGGCGAATTTTATGCTGGTGTGGTTGGATTTTGGTGCATTCATTCGTGTATGCATCTCTCATCGCTCCCAGCGCGTTGAGTCCTTGACTCTTCGCATTTTTACTGGCTGTGCGTTGCCTCGGACTTCCCTCTCTCATTTTCTTTTCGATCTCCTCTTTTGTGGCTGGGTTCCACCATTGCATCGCGCTTCATTCGCGGCTTCAATTTTTTCCCCTCCCTCTCTGCTCCGACTCCCTGGATCTTTGGGCTTCAGCACTTTGTGTGCTTTATTCCCACTTCTGCGAAGTTCAACTTCGCTCAATTTGCCCATTCGAATCGGGATCCATTCATTTGGATCTGACTGCCTCGCGCCTCAAGTGTGGTGCAGTTTGTTATGCTTGTTTCTGCGGCAGTTCGATCTGCTTGTCTTTCCTCCGTATTCAACTGCACTCGGAGCGCTGCAAGTTCCGCTTCCGTTTCCCTCCGAGTCACAGCCTTTTTTTCACGTCTCCATTCGAATCCTGGCTTCATTACACAAGCCTCATTCCCCTCGGATCCAGATCGCAATCCTGCAGGTTCCATGTTGTAGTTCCAAGTTCGCTCTTTTCCCTCGAGTGCATTTGACTTGGTTTCAAGTCAGTTCGCATTCCATCTGTGCTGCAACCCTCCCACTTCATTTCATTTCGTTTCTTTTCTTTCATTCCTGTCCGAGACTGGTTTCGACCGCTTGCTTGCCTCTCCTTTCCCCGCGCTCTGAATGCCGAGCCACTTTCGCTGCCGACTCGTCATCGCACTCTATGCCTTGTGGTGTTCGCAGCGCTGCACTTTGAACTCATCTTAAGACTGCGCCACTTTGAACTCATCTTGAAAATTTGCAGTTCGCGTCGTCGCCAGCCCGTTTACAGTTTGCGCGTGGTCGATTCAGGTGAGTTTCCTGCATGCATTCATTCCGTTGATTCTATTTTTACTGACCTATCTATCTTTCTGCAGGTCTTGACGCGATTATTCGATTCGACACCATCGACGCGGTGGTTCGACTCTCCTGCTTGACGCGATCCATCCGACTCCCTAGACCCAATTCTGCCCCGCAAGATCTCCGCCCACTCAGCGCGTTCAACACCCAGCGGATCGACTTGAAACTGCGCCGATTGCGTGCTCTACTCGGCCGCACGTTGCCTGGAATTGAAAGATGATGAGGTGAGCTTGGATTCGTTGATTAAGCGTTGTTTGACTCACTTGTTTGCAGGTCTCGATTAGACGCCATTCCATTCCCCGTTTCCGTCTCGATCCACGCGGCGCCCGCCAATTGAACTCGATTCGAACGACACGGGACTGCGCCTCGTCACAACGCGGCTCGGCGCGATTCGACGCAGGACACGCACCGGTGCGATTCGAACGGCACGGGACGCGCGACTCCGTTCCCCGCGAAGCGCGCCATGCGAGTCGGGACCAATGGCGGACGGAGAAGGGCTGGGTGCGCCGCGTTTACGGGAACGAGCGACTCGCTGCAAAGCGGTCGTGCGACCAGGAACGACGCACAACGCTGTCGCTCGCGCGGATGCCGCCGCGCCTGGGGACGCACTCAGCGCGCGACTTGACGCAACAGCAGCGGCGCGGACACACAACGGTGCCGCTCGACTCGTTTGGCAAGATGCGGCGCGCCTCGGCGCTGGGATGCGTCTGGACTCGCGCCGGAGCAGTGCTGGGATTCGGGCCGAGCTGGGGTATACGGCGGGCGGAGAGGACGTGGCAGTTGCGCGCACGAAGGGACGGACCGGCGGCGCTCGAGGGGACCCGGCGGCGTGGATGCGCTCGACTTGCAGGCGGACAGGATTAGCATAGAACACAAGGGAGGGGATGTAGTACACGCACCGTATCGGGTATCACCGGGCTCCTCGTCTTGTGTGAGCGGTAAGGTGTGCTGTGAGCGGGGAGACCAGAAGGAATCGAGTCGGCGCTGGAGGCGGGCAGCGACAGGGGCGGTGGCGTCATCGATGAGAGCGGACTGGAGAGGGATGCGGAGGCTATGACGTCGCTGTAAGCTCTTTAAGTTTTCGGGAAAGAAGTGAATCATGACTCTGACATAAGCTCGCACGCCGCATTCTTACCGCGTTACTTACGCGTCGCCCTTGCTCCGACAACACGCCAGTCTCAGCCAGGGATGGCTGACAACAAACTGGGTCCTAAAGTAACGACTCAATCTACACGGCCTCCGAGAATCGGGCGACTCTGGCTGACAGGATGCGTCCTAGCAGCCTTCCTCCTCGTCCAGCTCACAGCCAAAGTATCACCGCCATTCGTGTTCTTATCTCGCGCTGAACACGTCTATAGATCTTTACTGGATCTGAGGCGCATTCCGGGGTACATCTCACCGAGTCTGGCTCATCTAAAGAGCGCACGGCGGACGTGCGTTTCGATAGCTACAGTCTCATTCTGAAAGGGCAGCGGGTGTTCTTGCAGTGCGTGGCGCATATTCATATTCAATAATTCGAAAAGATCTAACATGAGAATACTCAGCTCTGGAGAATTCCACACCTGGCGGCTCCCCGTACCATCGCTATGGCCCGACATCCTCGAAAAGACCAAGGCCGCCGGCTTGAACGCGATCAGCATCTACACACACATGGGCCTCCTAAACCCATCTCGTGGCGCCGTAGATCTCGATGGCTTTCGTGCGCTCAAGCCGCTGTACGAGACTGCGATGGCTGCGGGGATATGGGTCGTTGTGCGTCCGGGTGAGTTGTCTTTCATCTTTCAATTTCTGTACAAGCAGTTAACCTGATAAACTATTGACTCGATAAATAAACAACAGGACCGGTGAGATTTCTTTCTGTTCTGCAAATAAATTCGAGGCTTATGGATACGTATCTAGTATATAAACGCGGAAACGTCCGCCGGAGGGATAGCCCACTGGGTCACCACCGAAGTTGCCGGCCAGCTGCGCACGAACGACTCGGATTGGAGCGCCGCGTGGCAGGATTACATCCAGGCGATCATAAAGGAGACGGTGCCGTACCAGATTAACGAAGGCGGTCCTGTTATCGGTGGGTTTGTCTCTGCGTTCGTATACAATCCAGAATCATGATCAATTCTTTGTCGCAGCCATTCAGCTGGGTACGTCCTTGATTCTAATCTCACCACACGCACCACACGACCCACTCCAGACAACGAATACACACAACACGACCCAGGGCACGCAGAGTACTATGAGGAGCTCAAGGCGGTGTTCCACGCGTCGGACATCGTCGTGCCGCTGACATACAACGACCCCAACCAGGGGGGTAATTTTATTAATGGGACGGTGCGTTCTGCGTTGAGTCCACTTGCAATTCTCCGTCCAACTGTAAAGTGTAAGTCTCTAATGGAATTATATTTCAGGGGGCAGTCGATCTATACGGGTGAGCTTCAAAATTGGCACCACATTCTTTTTCTTCTCGTTGCGCCACATTCTGTTTTCTTCCACGCAACATGCAGTCCACCTGATTAAATTAAACATTTTCACAGCCTAGACTCCTACCCGCAGCGCTTCGACTGCTCGCACCCGGACGTCTGGCGCCCGGTCGTGACGAACTACCACGAGTACCACGCGCGCGTTAACCCGTCGCAGCCGTGGTATATCCCTGGTAAGCATTCTCTAATCTTTCCGCCCAGTTTGAAAACGGTAAGATTAATGTGTTTGCGCTTCGCGCAGAATTCCAAGCAGGCTCGTTCGACGCGTGGGGGCCGGGGGCACCGGGTGCGTTTTCTCTCTCTTTCCTCTACCCCTCTTTTTCTTTGTTCGCTGCATATCTCAAACTCACAAGTAATGTGTGATCACACAAACTGACAAATGATACGTGATGACAAACAGGCTACGCCCCCTGCGCCGCCCTAACGGGCCCCGCTTTCCAGTCCGTGTTCAACCTGCAGCTCTGGGCGAGCAACGCGAAGATGATCAATTATTATATGCTTTATGGGTACGTCTCGGGATCATGCTCCTCCGATCTTCTCCTCTGTATTTAAAGTTGCATTGATGCTGATCGAATAACGTTTGCTTTGCAGGGGCACGTCGTGGGGCGCGCTGCCATTTCCGTGCGTATTCGCGGTATCGTTGTATCTTGTCCGTCGCTGATTTATGGTGGACGGCAGAGGGGTATTGTTCTCTTCGCAAATGCTACAAGAGTGTGGCTCTGATCATATAATGCAATGTGTAGGTGTACACTTCGTACGACTACGGCGCGCCGGTACGTATTCCTTTGCTTATTCATCAGGTTGAAGACGAACCCAATATTAATTGAACATATGTTCCACGTACATAGATATCGGAATCCCGCGCTCTGACAGAGAAATACGACGAGCTGAAGCTGCAGGGGATGTTCGGACTCCCCACAACGATTGCAACTTGATGCGTGGTTGAACTTTACTGATCGCAATGATTGCTCACTGTCCTGAAAAAAAAAAAAAAACCTCTCTACAAAGTTCTTCTGCGTGATTTTCCATCGTTTCACATCCCCCTGCAACCAAAATTCCTGGGCCGCTTTCTTCGTTTCTCGCCCGAGATGCCCGGCGGCAACCAGATTGAAAGCCCGGTCAAAGCGAAGGGCATATTTATATTCAGGGCGCCGAGTCTGTGCATGTTCCAAGTGCTGGAGTCGAATCTGCTATGTTGAACATGAACCGTGATTTGTTGTGAATCACTGGCTTGAGTTGAACGGACATGAGAGCCACAACAAAACTCGACCGGCGTGCAAACTAGACGCCGCTTCAAAAAACCTGCTATCTAACCCATAGACCGGCCCTAAAGAGGGTGGAATTTCGCTTTCATTTCTGAGTGCAGTCTGGAAAACAAGAGAGGTAATGAAAGTTGTATCGATTTTATTCAGAACTAGCGTCGAGCGATACAAAAGTACTACTTTGATGCAGAAGTGGATTACTGACTACTGCGCCGTGATTCAGTTCAGAGTACATACTGGGTCAGGAATTGAAAGCCACGGAAGAGCGGGTTCTCACCCGAGATGCCCGAGAGGTGGGTACAGCTGATTTTTGACGGAAATGGACACATTTGAACACATACCTGGGCCGAAATTGGGGGGCGGGCTTGGATTTTGGGTTAAATGGCGCGGAATTCCAAGCCAGCCGTGTGAGCGGGGAATGTCTTAAACTCGACATGCTTAATATGACAGTCACAAAGATCTTGTGCGGCTCCTAACGGCAGAAAAAGTGGGTGTGGATCGTGAGGTCCTCACTTTGATAATAATAAAAACGGAAGCACTTGTGAACGACCTGTAAACCGGATTATTGAGGCAAGAATGAAACTCAAAGCATTACTCACTGGTTCGGTAACCTCGCCTGCGGGACTGCCGAAAATTGAATTGTGGAGAATTGCATTGCGCAGCAACTCGGCGTCCACGCGCAATTGAAGCAGGGAAACCGCGAGAATGTAGTGCAAGCGATCTTGGCACCGCTATGCGGCTATGCAACGCGTCGGGGAGCGCGAAAACACGGTGTGTTGATAGTCGACGCCACGTTGGCCTCTGGCGGCAAAAAATCTGGAAAAAAGGGCATGAGAACGCCGCCAAAAACGCAGTAAAATTAGACCAACATGTCAAAAAAATCCTTTGCTCGCGGGATTTTGATCGTCGTGTAAACCGTGTTGTGGCGGCATATCAAATCCACGCCGCGTTCGCCTCTGCCGGTGAAACTTCCGAAAAAAAAAGCTTCGGAACCCGATCAAAATAACAGCGTACCTGCAAGGAATTCCTGCTCGCGGAATTTCGATATGCCGTGTAAGCGCTTCCGCTGCCGCTACGCGGCAGCGCGGCTCACGGGTGCGTGGGGGATACTGGCGTTTGGGGAAATACGGTGCTTTGAAGCCATAGCAGGGCGTTGGCCTCCGGCGGCAAAAAATCTGAAAAAAGGTCTTAGCAAAATGTGAAAATTCAAATCCGCAAGGGGTTACACACTGAATTTGAGCCCGCTCGCGGGATTTCGATACATCGTGTAATCGCTTCCGCCGCCGCGTAGGTGTGCGAAAGTTTCTGCTGTATGATGAGTTTAGGGTGGGGTGTTGGCCTCCGGCGGCAACTCTTTTTTGAAAACAGGCCGTCAGCATAGCGTCGAAATGCAAATCCGCTCGCGGGAATTCGATACGTCATGTAATCGCTTCCGCCGCCGCTGCGCGGCGGCTCGCGGTTGGGCGGCATACGAAAACGACGAGGTGAACACGCCCTTTTGAACTTCCAGCGCCGCGTTGGCCTCCGGCGGCAAATTTTCTGAGGAAAAAGTGTCAGCATGGACGCAAAAATGGTGTTCTAAATGGGGATGCACCTGAAATCTATCCCTGCTCGCGGGACGTCGATAGAAACAGTAATCGATGTCGCCGCCGCTGGGCGGCGGCTTAGCAGAACGAGGGATACAAGACATGGCGCCTGGGCACATCTTGCAAGGTGAGGAATGTGTTAAAGTGCTCAAATTGCCATCGAAACACAACTGGAACGAGTACACACCTCAGGACATCAACAGATATAATAGTCCATCTCGCCGCCGGTATGCGGCGGCTCGCGCGGCACGACAGCGTGGAAGCGGTCGAGCGAGATATTCACTGAATTGCGAGCGAGTGTATTGGGGAGAAGGAGGTCGGTAAAGTGTCTGAAAAATTCCGTCAAGATGCCATCGAAAGACAAGTGAAAATGGAGACACACCCGAAATTTTACCCGGCTCGCGAGACGTCGATACATATAGTAATCGACGTCGCCGCCACCGCACAACGGCAAAAGTACGGGTAATTGCCCATTTGCGGGGCATTGGCCTCCGGCGGCGAAAATTCCTGAAAAAACGGCGTCAGAGTACATCAAATTCGCAGAAAGACAAGCACGTACCTCAATTTTGATGTCACTTGCGGATCATCGATATGTGGTGTCGGTGGGTGGCTGGCGCGCTGCGCGGCGGCTCGGGGGTGCGTTGTGCGAGGAAGTAGGTGGCAGCGGTGGTGGTGGTGGGGAAGAAAGAGGATGGGTGCGTTGCCGAATACCTAGGCAACCAAATACGCGAAGGCATACTTACGTGACGTCGAGAAATCAGGATACTTTACCGAGATGTAAATGATCGGCCACCGCTCCGCCGCCGGAGGATGTAGGAAGGGATGGGAAGTAATGAGTACCAAGAAATAAAGGTGTTTGCACCGCGTTGAATCATTTCGGACAAAAAAAAACAAATCCAGAGCCTGTGGCACAAATTTCAAAATGGCGTGGAATTGAATATTGAGGAAAATTCTCCTCGGGGTGTGCGTAAGAAAGATTCCGCTGGGCGCCGATGCTGGAAAGCCTAGACCGTAATCAGGTCTATGAGGAAAGAAAACGGCAGCCCCAAGTCTCGGCTACCGAGATATCGGCATCCCGTTCGGGCCGCCAAAAATTGATCAGACAGAAAAATCTCGCCGCAACGAGTTACTGAGGATCAGTGAGCGAAATTAGACAGATTTCACACACGTACAATGACAGCATGCTGCTCCAGCGTGTAGAATGCGTAAAATTCATCTATCCCCGTAGAAAATTTCGACCGAGCTTGAAATATTCGGCGGGAAAGGTCCAGCGGCGAAATAACATGTGAGAGCCACAGAATTGAATGGGGGGTACCCACTTAGACACCAAGGCACCGCCATGGGCTCGGCAAACGCACTCCGCCAGGGATTTTCATTTTTTCGCCATGAAATCGGGAAAGAGAGAGCTGATGACGTGTTCTTCAAACAAGCACAAATTTAAACTCGTCCTCACGTCCATATTAGGAAGGCACCAAGACTTGCTCTTGATCTCCATGTCCGCTTTCCCTCCTCGCTCTCCTTTCTCCCTCTCATTCCCAAAACTTGCCCGGCGTAAGGACTGACCTGTGCGGACCCATCTGGCGCGTATCAAGGCCTCAGGGACGACGGAACGCCGGCAAATGCGTTTGCACACATTTTCCGAAAAAACCGGGTCTAGAAGCCTACTGCCGACGCCGCATCACGCCATATGATGGGGATCCGTTTCCTTGGGAACGGACAGCTCACACGTCGGTTTTTAGAGCGATTCACGGGGAGATGCGGGAGGAATCATTATGGTGCGTTTTCACGTTGCCCCGGGTATCCCTACCTCCCTGACCACCCTCCACCAAGTATTTTCCCCAGTATGTATGAACCCATTTTTTCCCTCTGTTCACACAGTTACGGAGTGCTAACCCACTGTCATACACTCAAATTCGCACTTTTGCAAAAATGCGACATTTTCCATACAGCGGGCATCGGTGGACTTCGGCTAAATCTGAGAGCGGATATTTGATGGACATAGCTCCCCTGACTTTTGATGCGGTGCGTGGCCTTTCCTCGCACGACTTCACGCACTTATCATTATTTCCAGATACCGTGCTCCGCCGCTGCACCTCCCCGTATCTCCCCTACGCCCCCTCTGCAAAGGGATTTATTACAAGTCACCACACCCATTTACCCTCAATTTGGGTGGCCTTAAGACGCACTCAAGAGCTCAATTCGAATTCCAAAAATCAATGCAGGACTCGAACATCAGTCCGAATCCGGCGACTGAAATCTTCGAGATCTCGGCTAAATATGGCGCTAAATTCCTTCCCATGCTTCCTATCCTTACGCGTCTCGTTGCTGAGCGGCTGCGCGGTAGCACAGCGCGTGCTAGCGTATTCTGTGTTTACACCACTTGCGCACCCCGCGACCATCCCAGATCTCCGGATCTCATGTGAGTGATTCGTTATCACCCACATTTCATTCCCACACGGCGAGGTTGGTCCGCCGGCTGTGCGGGTACACGGATGGGCTGGGGGTATATATACCGCGACCGCCGGCCTCGCATGTAAGCCCCCATCATCTTCCCTCCCTTCACTTTTCCTTGCCCTTCCTGTTCGGATTTTGTTTCCGCCATACTCTCATCCTGCATTGTTCGCTTGACCTTCGGGGTCAACAAGATTGAATTTCGCGTCTTTCACAAGTTGAATTTCGCGTTTTTTTCCTTGCTCGGATTCTCTATGCATATACCCACGGCGAATTTTATGCTGGTGTGGTTGGATTTTGGTGCATTCATTCGTGTATGCATCTCTCATCGCTCCCAGCGCGTTGAGTCCTTGACTCTTCGCATTTTTACTGGCTGTGCGTTGCCTCGGACTTCCCTCTCTCATTTTCTTTTCGATCTCCTCTTTTGTGGCTGGGTTCCACCATTGCATCGCGCTTCATTCGCGGCTTCAATTTTTTCCCCTCCCTCTCTGCTCCGACTCCCTGGATCTTTGGGCTTCAGCACTTTGTGTGCTTTATTCCCACTTCTGCGAAGTTCAACTTCGCTCAATTTTGCCCATTCGAATCGGGATCCATTCATTTGGATCTGACTGCCTCGCGCCTCAAGTGTGGTGCAGTTTGTTATGCTTGTTTCTGCGGCAGTTCGATCTGCTTGTCTTTCCTCCGTATTCAACTGCACTCGGAGCGCTGCAAGTTCCGCTTCCGTTTCCCTCCGAGTCACAGCCTTTTTTTCCACGTCTCCATTCGAATCCTGGCTTCATTACACAAGCCTCATTCCCCTCGGATCCAGATCGCAATCCTGCAGGTTCCATGTTGTAGTTCCAAGTTCGCTCTTTTCCCTCGAGTGCATTTGACTTGGTTTCAAGTCAGTTCGCATTCCATCTGTGCTGCAACCCTCCCACTTCATTTCATTTCGTTTCTTTTCTTTTCATTCCTGTCCGAGACTGGTTTCGACCGCTTGCTTGCCTCTCCTTTCCCCGCGCTCTGAATGCCGAGCCACTTTCGCTGCCGACTCGTCATCGCACTCTATGCCTTGTGGTGTTCGCAGCGCTGCACTTTGAACTCATCTTAAGACTGCGCCACTTTGAACTCATCTTGAAAATTTGCAGTTCGCGTCGTCGCCAGCCCGTTTACAGTTTGCGCGTGGTCGATTCAGGTGAGTTTCCTGCATGCATTCATTCCGTTGATTCTATTTTTACTGACCTATCTATCTTTCTGCAGGTCTTGACGCGATTATTCGATTCGACACCATCGACGCGGTGGTTCGACTCTCCTGCTTGACGCGATCCATCCGACTCCCTAGACCCAATTCTGCCCCGCAAGATCTCCGCCCACTCAGCGCGTTCAACACCCAGCGGATCGACTTGAAACTGCGCCGATTGCGTGCTCTACTCGGCCGCACGTTGCCTGGAATTGAAAGATGATGAGGTGAGCTTGGATTCGTTGATTAAGCGTTGTTTGACTCACTTGTTTGCAGGTCTCGATTAGACGCCATTCCATTCCCCGTTTCCGTCTCGATCCACGCGGCGCCCGCCAATTGAACTCGATTCGAACGACACGGGACTGCGCCTCGTCACAACGCGGCTCGGCGCGATTCGACGCAGGACACGCACCGGTGCGATTCGAACGGCACGGGACGCGCGACTCCGTTCCCCGCGAAGCGCGCCATGCGAGTCGGGACCAATGGCGGACGGAGAAGGGCTGGGTGCGCCGCGTTTACGGGAACGAGCGACTCGCTGCAAAGCGGTCGTGCGACCAGGAACGACGCACAACGCTGTCGCTCGCGCGGATGCCGCCGCGCCTGGGGACGCACTCAGCGCGCGACTTGACGCAACAGCAGCGGCGCGGACACACAACGGTGCCGCTCGACTCGTTTGGCAAGATGCGGCGCGCCTCGGCGCTGGGATGCGTCTGGACTCGCGCCGGAGCAGTGCTGGGATTCGGGCCGAGCTGGGGTATACGGCGGGCGGAGAGGACGTGGCAGTTGCGCGCACGAAGGGACGGACCGGCGGCGCTCGAGGGGACCCGGCGGCGTGGATGCGCTCGACTTGCAGGCGGACAGGGATTAGCATAGAACACAAGGGAGGGGATGTAGTACACGCACCGTATCGGGTATCACCGGGCTCCTCGTCTTGTGTGAGCGGTAAGGTGTGCTGTGAGCGGGGAGACCAGAAGGAATCGAGTCGGCGCTGGAGGCGGGCAGCGACAGGGGCGGTGGCGTCATCGATGAGAGCGGACTGGAGAGGGATGCGGAGGCTATGACGTCGCTGTAAGCTCTTTAAGTTTTCGGGAAAGAAGTGAATCATGACTCTGACATAAGCTCGCACGCCGCATTCTTACCGCGTTACTTACGCGTCGCCCTTGCTCCGACAACACGCCAGTCTCAGCCAGGGATGGCTGACAACAAACTGGGTCCTAAAGTAACGACTCAATCTACACGGCCTCCGAGAATCGGGCGACTCTGGCTGACAGGATGCGTCCTAGCAGCCTTCCTCCTCGTCCAGCTCACAGCCAAAGTATCACCGCCATTCGTGTTCTTATCTCGCGCTGAACACGTCTATAGATCTTTACTGGATCTGAGGCGCATTCCGGGGTACATCTCACCGAGTCTGGCTCATCTAAAGAGCGCACGGCGGACGTGCGTTTCGATAGCTACAGTCTCATTCTGAAAGGGCAGCGGGTGTTCTTGCAGTGCGTGGCGCATATCATATTCAATAATTCGAAAAGATCTAACATGAGAATACTCAGCTCTGGAGAATTCCACACCTGGCGGCTCCCCGTACCATCGCTATGGCCCGACATCCTCGAAAAGACCAAGGCCGCCGGCTTGAACGCGATCAGCATCTACACACACATGGGCCTCCTAAACCCATCTCGTGGCGCCGTAGATCTCGATGGCTTTCGTGCGCTCAAGCCGCTGTACGAGACTGCGATGGCTGCGGGGATATGGGTCGTTGTGCGTCCGGGTGAGTTGTCTTTCATCTTTCAATTTCTGTACAAGCAGTTAACCTGATAAACTATTGACTCGATAAATAAACAACAGGACCGGTGAGATTTCTTTCTGTTCTGCAAATAAATTCGAGGCTTATGGATACGTATCTAGTATATAAACGCGGAAACGTCCGCCGGAGGGATAGCCCACTGGGTCACCACCGAAGTTGCCGGCCAGCTGCGCACGAACGACTCGGATTGGAGCGCCGCGTGGCAGGATTACATCCAGGCGATCATAAAGGAGACGGTGCCGTACCAGATTAACGAAGGCGGTCCTGTTATCGGTGGGTTTGTCTCTGCGTTCGTATACAATCCAGAATCATGATCAATTCTTTGTCGCAGCCATTCAGCTGGGTACGTCCTTGATTCTAATCTCACCACACGCACCACACGACCCACTCCAGACAACGAATACACACAACACGACCCAGGGCACGCAGAGTACTATGAGGAGCTCAAGGCGGTGTTCCACGCGTCGGACATCGTCGTGCCGCTGACATACAACGACCCCAACCAGGGGGGTAATTTTATTAATGGGACGGTGCGTTCTGCGTTGAGTCCACTTGCAATTCTCCGTCCAACTGTAAGTGTAAGTCTCTAATGGAATTATATTTCAGGGGGCAGTCGATCTATACGGGTGAGCTTCAAAATTGGCACCACATTCTTTTTCTTCTCGTTGCGCCACATTCTGTTTTCTTCCACGCAACATGCAGTCCACCTGATTAAATTAAACATTTTCACAGCCTAGACTCCTACCCGCAGCGCTTCGACTGCTCGCACCCGGACGTCTGGCGCCCGGTCGTGACGAACTACCACGAGTACCACGCGCGCGTTAACCCGTCGCAGCCGTGGTATATACCTGGTGCGTTTTCTTCATTCTGCATGCGTAGTCCTTCGCTCTACTGCATGAGGTCGCGCTTAGTTGTAATGTGATTGTGTTTCGCGCAGAATTCCAAGCAGGATCGTTCGACGCGTGGGGGCCGGGGGCACCGGGTGCGTTATTCGCTGCGTGTCTCCGTCTCAAACCTCGGGAACAATGTGTAATATGTAACAGGCTACGCCCCCTGCGCCGCCCTGACCGGCCCCGCTTTCCAGTCCGTGTTCAACCTGCAGCTCTGGGCGAGCAACGCGAAGATGATTAATTATTATATGCTTTATGGGTACGTCTGTGGATCATGCTCCTCCGATCTTCTCCTCTGTCTTTAAAGTTGCATTGATGCTGATTGAACAACGTTTGCTTTGCAGGGGCACGTCGTGGGGCGCGCTGCCATTTCCGTGCGTTTTAGCGGTATCGTTGTATCTTGCCCGTCGCTGATCTGTGATTTGTTCACGACGACAGGGGTATTGTTCTCTTCGCAAATGCTACAAGAGTGTGGCTCTGATCATATAATGCAATGTGTAGGTGTACACTTCGTACGACTACGGCGCACCGGTGGGTAATTCATCCCATCCCATTTCAGTAGAATGCTAACAACTACACGGTACACGCTTCATCAATAAATACAACGCTGTTTTATTCGACACCGTAGATCACCGAGTCGCGCGCCCTCACAGCGAAATACGACGAGCTGAAGCTGCAGGGGATGTTCGTGCGCTCTTCGCCGGACTTTACCAAGACCGACTCGCCGGTCGCATCCTCAACAGCACGATGGGAAGACGGGCGCCCCACAACGATTGCAAGGTTGAACTTTACTGATCGCAATGATTGCTCACTGTCCCGCCGCCTTTCTGAAAAAAAAAAAACTCTCTCCAAAGTTCTTCTGCGTGATTTTCCATCGTTTCTCATCCCCCTGCAACCAAAATTTCTGGGCCGCTTTCTTCGTTTCTCGCCCGAGATGCCCGGCGGCAACCAGATTGAAAGCCCGGTCAAAGCGAAGGGCATATTTATATTCAGGGCGCCGAGTCTGTGCATGTTCCAAGTGCTGGAGTCGAATCTGCTATGTTGAACATGAACCGTGATTTGTTGTGAATCACTGGCTTGAGTTGAACGGACATGAGAGCCACAACAAAACTCGACCGGCGTGCAAACTAGACGCCGCTTCAAAAAACCTGCTATCTAACCCATAGACCGGCCCTAAAGAGGGTGGAATTTCGCTTTCATTTCTGAGTGCAGTCTGGAAAACAAGAGAGGTAATGAAAGTTGTATCGATTTTATTCAGAACTAGCGTCGAGCGATACAAAAGTACTACTTTGATGCAGAAGTGGATTACTGACTACTGCGCCGTGATTCAGTTCAGAGTACATACTGGGTCAGGAATTGAAAGCCACGGAAGAGCGGGTTCTCACCCGAGATGCCCGAGAGGTGGGTACAGCTGATTTTTGACGGAAATGGACACATTTGAACACATACCTGGGCCGAAATTGGGGGGCGGGCTTGGATTTTGGGTTAAATGGCGCGGAATTCCAAGCCAGCCGTGTGAGCGGGGAATGTCTTAAACTCGACATGCTTAATATGACAGTCACAAAGATCTTGTGCGGCTCCTAACGGCAGAAAAAGTGGGTGTGGATCGTGAGGTCCTCACTTTGATAATAATAAAAACGGAAGCACTGTGAACGACCTGTAAACCGGATTATTGAGGCAAGAATGAAACTCAAAGCATTACTCACTGGTTCGGTAACCTCGCCTGCGGGACTGCCGAAAATTGAATTGTGGAGAATTGCATTGCGCAGCAACTCGGCGTCCACGCGCAATTGAAGCAGGGAAACCGCGAGAATGTAGTGCAAGCGATCTTGGCACCGCTATGCGGCTATGCAACGCGTCGGGGAGCGCGAAAAACACGGTGTGTTGATAGTCGACGCCACGTTGGCCTCTGGCGGCAAAAAATCTGGAAAAAAGGGCATGAGAACGCCGCCAAAAACGCAGTAAAATTAGACCAACATGTCAAAAAAATCCTTTGCTCGCGGGATTTTGATCGTCGTGTAAACCGTGTTGTGGCGGCATATCAAATCCACGCCGCGTTCGCCTCTGCCGGTGAAACTTCCGAAAAAAAAAGCTTCGGAACCCGATCAAAATAACAGCGTACCTGCAAGGAATTCCTGCTCGCGGAATTTCGATATGCCGTGTAAGCGCTTCCGCTGCCGCTACGCGGCAGCGCGGCTCACGGGTGCGTGGGGGATACTGGCGTTTGGGGAAATACGGTGCTTTGAAGCCATAGCAGGGCGTTGGCCTCCGGCGGCAAAAAATCTGAAAAAAGGTCTTAGCAAAATGTGAAAATTCAAATCCGCAAGGGGTTACACACTGAATTTGAGCCCGCTCGCGGGATTTCGATACATCGTGTAATCGCTTCCGCCGCCGCGTAGGTGTGCGAAAGTTTCTGCTGTATGATGAGTTTAGGGTGGGGTGTTGGCCTCCGGCGGCAACTCTTTTTTGAAAACAGGCCGTCAGCATAGCGTCGAAATGCAAATCCGCTCGCGGGAATTCGATACGTCATGTAATCGCTTCCGCCGCCGCTGCGCGGCGGCTCGCGGTTGGGCGGCATACGAAAACGACGAGGTGAACACGCCCTTTTGAACTTCCAGCGCCGCGTTGGCCTCCGGCGGCAAATTTTCTGAGGAAAAAGTGTCAGCATGGACGCAAAAATGGTGTTCTAAATGGGGATGCACCTGAAATCTATCCCTGCTCGCGGGACGTCGATAGAAACAGTAATCGATGTCGCCGCCGCTGGGCGGCGGCTTAGCAGAACGAGGGATACAAGACATGGCGCCTGGGCACATCTTGCAAGGTGAGGAATGTGTTAAAGTGCTCAAATTGCCATCGAAACACAACTGGAAACGAGTACACACCTCAGGACATCAACAGATATAATAGTCCATCTCGCCGCCGGTATGCGGCGGCTCGCGCGGCACGACAGCGTGGAAGCGGTCGAGCGAGATATTCACTGAATTGCGAGCGAGTGTATTGGGGAGAAGGAGGTCGGTAAAGTGTCTGAAAAATTCCGTCAAGATGCCATCGAAAGACAAGTGAAAATGGAGACACACCCGAAATTTTACCCGGCTCGCGAGACGTCGATACATATAGTAATCGACGTCGCCGCCACCGCACAACGGCAAAAGTACGGGTAATTGCCCATTGCCATTTGCGGGGCATTGGCCTCCGGCGGCGAAATTCCTGAAAAAACGGCGTCAGAGTACCATCAAATTCGCAGAAAGACAAGCACGTACCTCAATTTTGATGTCACTTGCGGATCATCGATATGTGGTGTCGGTGGGTGGCTGGCGCCGCTGCGCGGCGGCTCGGGGGTGCGTTGTGCGAGGAAGTAGGTGGCAGCGGTGGTGGTGGTGGGGAAGAAAGAGGGATGGGTGCGTTGCCGAATACCTAGGCAACCAAATACGCGAAGGCATACTTACGTGACGTCGAGAAATCAGGATACTTTACCGAGATGTAAATGATCGGCCACCGCTCCCGCCGCCGGAGGATGTAGGAAGGGATGGGAAGTAATGAGTACCAAGAAATAAAGGTGTTTGCACCGCGTTGAATCATTTCGGACAAAAAAAAACAAATCCAGAGCCTGTGGCACAAATTTCAAAATGGCGTGGAATTGAATATTGAGGAAAATTCTCCTCGGGGTGTGCGTAAGAAAGATTCCGCTGGGCGCCGATGCTGGAAAGCCTAGACCGTAATCAGGTCTATGAGGAAAGAAAACGGCAGCCCCAAGTCTCGGCTACCGAGATATCGGCATCCCGTTCGGGCCGCCAAAAATTGATCAGACAGAAAAATCTCGCCGCAACGAGTTACTGAGGATCAGTGAGCGAAATTAGACAGATTTCACACACGTACAATGACAGCATGCTGCTCCAGCGTGTAGAATGCGTAAAATTCATCTATCCCCGTAGAAAATTTCGACCGAGCTTGAAATATTTCGGCGGGAAAGGTCCAGCGGCGAAATAACATGTGAGAGCCACAGAATTGAATGGGGGGTACCCACTTAGACACCAAGGCACCGCCATGGGCTCGGCAAACGCACTCCGCCAGGGATTTTCATTTTTCGCCATGAAAATCGGGAAAGAGAGAGCTGATGACGTGTTCTTCAAACAAGCACAAATTTAAACTCGTCCTCACGTCCATATTAGGAAGGCACCAAGACTTGCTCTTGATCTCCATGTCCGCTTTCCCTCCTCGCTCTTCCTTTCTCCCTCTCATTCCCAAAACTTGCCCGGCGTAAGGACTGACCTGTGCGGACCCATCTGGCGCGTATCAAGGCCTCAGGGACGACGGAACGCCGGCAAATGCGTTTGCACACATTTTCCGAAAAACCGGGTCTAGAAGCCTACTGCCGACGCCGCATCACGCCATATGATGGGGATCCGTTTCCTTGGGAACGGACAGCTCACACGTCGGTTTTTAGAGCGATTCACGGGGAGATGCGGGAGGAATCATTATGGTGCGTTTTCACGTTGCCCCGGGTATCCCTACCTCCCTGACCACCCTCCACCAAGTATTTTCCCCAGTATGTATGAACCCATTTTTTCCCTCTGTTCACACAGTTACGGAGTGCTAACCCACTGTCATACACTCAAATTCGCACTTTTGCAAAAATGCGACATTTTCACATACAGCGGGCATCGGTGGACTTCGGCTAAATCTGAGAGCGGATATTTGATGGACATAGCTCCCCTGACTTTTGATGCGGTGCGTGGCCTTTCCTCGCACGACTTCACGCACTTATGCATATTTCCAGATACCGTGCTCCGCCGCTGCACCTCCCCGTATCTCCCCTACGCCCCCTCTGCAAAGGGATTTATTACAAGTCACCACACCCATTTTACCCTCAATTTGGGTGGCCTTAAGACGCACTCAAGAGCTCAATTCGAATTCCAAAAATCAATGCAGGACTCGAACATCAGTCCGAATCCGGCGACTGAAATCTTCGAGATCTCGGCTAAATATGGCGCTAAATTCCTTCCCATGCTTCCTATCCTTACGCGTCTCGTTGCTGAGCGGCTGCGCGGTAGCACAGCGCGTGCTAGCGCGTATTCTGTGTTTACACCACTTGCGCACCCCGCGACCATCCCAGATCTCCGGATCTCATGTGAGTGATTCGTTATCACCCACATTTCATTCCCACACGGCGAGGTTGGTCCGCCGGCTGTGCGGGTACACGGATGGGCTGGGGGTATATATACCGCGACCGCCGGCCTCGCATGTAAGCCCCCATCATCTTCCCTCCCTTCACTTTTCCTTGCCCTTCCCTGTTTCGGATTTTGTTTCCGCCATACTCTCATCCTGCATTGTTCGCTTGACCTTCGGGGTCAACAAGATTGAATTTCGCGTCTTTCACAAGTTGAATTTCGCGTTTTTTCCTTGCTCGGATTCTCTATGCATATACCCACGGCGAATTTTATGCTGGTGTGGTTGGATTTTGGTGCATTCATTCGTGTATGCATCTCTCATCGCTCCCAGCGCGTTGAGTCCTTGACTCTTCGCATTTTTACTGGCTGTGCGTTGCCTCGGACTTCCCTCTCTCATTTTCTTTTCGATCTCCTCTTTTGTGGCTGGGTTCCACCATTGCATCGCGCTTCATTCGCGGCTTCAATTTTTTCCCCTCCCTCTCTGCTCCGACTCCCTGGATCTTTGGGCTTCAGCACTTTGTGTGCTTTATTCCCACTTCTGCGAAGTTCAACTTCGCTCAATTTTGCCCATTCGAATCGGGATCCATTCATTTGGATCTGACTGCCTCGCGCCTCAAGTGTGGTGCAGTTTGTTATGCTTGTTTCTGCGGCAGTTCGATCTGCTTGTCTTTCCTCCGTATTCAACTGCACTCGGAGCGCTGCAAGTTCCGCTTCCGTTTCCCTCCGAGTCACAGCCTTTTTTTCCACGTCTCCATTCGAATCCTGGCTTCATTACACAAGCCTCATTCCCCTCGGATCCAGATCGCAATCCTGCAGGTTCCATGTTGTAGTTCCAAGTTCGCTCTTTTCCCTCGAGTGCATTTGACTTGGTTTCAAGTCAGTTCGCATTCCATCTGTGCTGCAACCCTCCCACTTCATTTCATTTCGTTTCTTTTCTTTTCATTCCTGTCCGAGACTGGTTTCGACCGCTTGCTTGCCTCTCCTTTCCCCGCGCTCTGAATGCCGAGCCACTTTCGCTGCCGACTCGTCATCGCACTCTATGCCTTGTGGTGTTCGCAGCGCTGCACTTTGAACTCATCTTAAGACTGCGCCACTTTGAACTCATCTTGAAAATTTGCAGTTCGCGTCGTCGCCAGCCCGTTTACAGTTTGCGCGTGGTCGATTCAGGTGAGTTTCCTGCATGCATTCATTCCGTTGATTCTATTTTTACTGACCTATCTATCTTTCTGCAGGTCTTGACGCGATTATTCGATTCGACACCATCGACGCGGTGGTTCGACTCTCCTGCTTGACGCGATCCATCCGACTCCCTAGACCCAATTCTGCCCCGCAAGATCTCCGCCCACTCAGCGCGTTCAACACCCAGCGGATCGACTTGAAACTGCGCCGATTGCGTGCTCTACTCGGCCGCACGTTGCCTGGAATTGAAAGATGATGAGGTGAGCTTGGATTCGTTGATTAAGCGTTGTTTGACTCACGTGTTTGCAGGTCGATTAGACGCCATTCCATTCCCCGTTTCCGTCTCGATCCACGCGGCGCCCGCCAATTGAACTCGATTCGAACGACACGGGACTGCGCCTCGTCACAACGCGGCTCGGCGCGATTCGACGCAGGACACGCACCGGTGCGATTCGAACGGCACGGGACGCGCGACTCCGTTCCCCGCGAAGCGCGCCATGCGAGTCGGGACCAATGGCGGACGGAGAAGGGCTGGGTGCGCCGCGTTTACGGGAACGAGCGACTCGCTGCAAAGCGGTCGTGCGACCAGGAACGACGCACAACGCTGTCGCTCGCGCGGATGCCGCCGCGCCTGGGGACGCACTCAGCGCGCGACTTGACGCAACAGCAGCGGCGCGGACACACAAGGTGCCGCTCGACTCGTTTGGCAAGATGCGGCGCGCCTCGGCGCTGGGATGCGTCTGGACTCGCGCCGGAGCAGTGCTGGGATTCGGCCGAGCTGGGGTATACGGCGGGCGGAGAGGACGTGGCAGTTGCGCGCACGAAGGGACGGACCGGCGGCGCTCGAGGGGACCCGGCGGCGTGGATGCGCTCGACTTGCAGGCGGACAGGGATTAGCATAGAACAAAGGGAGGGGATGTAGTACACGCACCGTATCGGGTATCACCGGGCTCCTCGTCTTGTGTGAGCGGTAAGGTGTGCTGTGAGCGGGGAGACCAGAAGGAATCGAGTCGGCGCTGGAGGCGGGCAGCGACAGGGGCGGTGGCGTCATCGATGAGAGCGGACTGGAGAGGGATGCGGAGGCTATGACGTCGCTGTAAGCTCTTTAAGTTTTCGGGAAAGAAGTGAATCATGACTCTGACATAAGCTCGCACGCCGCATTCTTACCGCGTTACTTACGCGTCGCCCTTGCTCCGACAACACGCCAGTCTCAGCCAGGATGGCTGACAACAAACTGGGTCCTAAGTAACGACTCAATCTACACGACCTCCGAGAATCGGGCGACTCTGGCTGACAGGATGTCCTAGCAGCCTTCCTCCTCGTCCAGCTCACAGCCAAAGTATCACCGCCATTCGTGTTCTTATCTCGCGCTGAACACGTCTATAGATCTTTACTGGATCTGAGGCGCATTCCGGGGTACATCTCACCGAGTCTGGCTCATCTAAAGAGCGCACGGCGGACGTGCGTTTCGATAACTACAGTCTCATTCTGAAAGGGCAGCGGGTGTTCTTGCAGTGCGTGGCGCATATCATATTCAATAATTCGAAAAGATCTGACATGAAAATACCCAGCTCTGGAGAATTCCACACCTGGCGGCTCCCCGTACCATCGCTATGGCCCGACATCCTCGAAAAGACCAAGGCCGCCGGCTTGAACGCGATCAGCATCTACACCACATGGGCCTCCTAAACCCATCTCGTGGCGTCGTAGATCTCGATGGCTTCCGTGCGCTGAAGCCGCTGTACGAGGCTGCGATGGCTGCGGGGATATGGGTCGTTGTGCGTCCGGGTGAGTTGTCTTTCATCTTTCAATTTCTGTACAAGCAGTTAACCTGATAAACTGTTGACTCGATAAAAACAATAGGACCGGTGAGATTTCTTTCTGTTCTGCAATAAATTCGAGGCTTATGGATACGTATCTAGTATATAAACGCGGAAACGTCCGCCGGAGGGATAGCCCACTGGGTCACCACCGAAGTTGCCGGCCAGCTGCGCACGAACGACTCGGATTGGAGCGCCGCGTGGCAGGATTACATCCAGGCGATCATAAAGGAGACGGTGCCGTACCAGATTAACGAAGGCGGTCCTGTTATCGGTGGGTTTGTCTCTGCGTTCGTATACAATCCAGAATCATGATCAATTCTTTGTCGCAGCCATTCAGCTGGGTACGTCCTTGATTCTAATCTCACCACACGCACCACACGACCCACTCCAGACAACGAATACACACAACACACCCAGGGCACGCAGAGTACTATGAGGAGCTCAAGGCGGTGTTCCACGCGTCGGACATCGTCGTGCCGCTGACATACAACGACCCCAACCAGGGGGGTAATTTTATTAATGGGACGGTGCGTTCTGCGTTGAGTCCACTTGCAATTCTCCGTCCAACTGTAAAGTGTAAGTCTCTAATGGAATTATATTTCAGGGGGCAGTCGATCTATACGGGTGAGCTTCAAAATTGGCACCACATTCTTTTTCTTCTCGTTGCGCCACATTCTGTTTTCTTCCACGCAACATGCAGTCCACCTGATTAAATTAAACATTTTCACAGCCTAGACTCCTACCCGCAGCGCTTCGACTGCTCGCACCCGGACGTCTGGCGCCCGGTCGTGACGAACTACCACGAGTACCACGCGCGCGTTAACCCGTCGCAGCCGTGGTATATCCCTGGTAAGCATTCTCTAATCTTTCCGCCCAGTTTGAAAACGGTAAGATTAATGTGTTTGCGCTTCGCGCAGAATTCCAAGCAGGCTCGTTCGACGCGTGGGGGCCGGGGGCACCGGGTGCGTTTTCTCTCTCTTTCCTCTACCCCTCTTTTCTTTGTTCGCTGCATATCTCAAACTCACAAGTAATGTGTGATCACACAAACTGACAAATGATACGTGATGACAAACAGGCTACGCCCCCTGCGCCGCCCTAACGGGCCCCGCTTTCCAGTCCGTGTTCAACCTGCAGCTCTGGGCGAGCAACGCGAAGATGATCAATTATTATATGCTTTATGGGTACGTCTCGGGATCATGCTCCTCCGATCTTCTCCTCTGTATTTAAAGTTGCATTGATGCTGATCGAATAACGTTTGCTTTGCAGGGGCACGTCGTGGGGCGCGCTGCCATTTCCGTGCGTATTCGCGGTATCGTTGTATCTTGTCCGTCGCTGATTTATGGTGGACGGCAGAGGGGTATTGTTCTCTTCGCAAATGCTACAAGAGTGTGGCTCTGATCATATAATGCAATGTGTAGGTGTACACTTCGTACGACTACGGCGCGCCGGTACGTATTCCTTTGCTTATTCATCAGGTTGAAGACGAACCCAATATTAATTGAACATATGTTCCACGTACATAGATATCGGAATCCCGCGCTCTGACAGAGAATACGACGAGCTGAAGCTGCAGGGGATTGTTCGGACTCCCCACAACGATTGCAAACTTGATGCGTGGTTGAACTTTACTGATCGCATGATTGCTCACTGTCCCTGAAAAAAAAAAAAAACCTCTCTACAAAGTTTCTTCTGCGTGATTTTCCATCGTTTCACATCCCCCTGCAACCAAAATTCCTGGGCGCTTTCTTCGTTTCTCGCCCGAGATGCCCCGGCGGCAAACCAGATTGAAAGCCCGGTCAAAGCGAAGGGCATATTTATATTCAGGGCGCGAGTCTGTGCATGTTCCAAGTGCTGGAGGTCGAATCTGCTATGTTGAAACATGACCGTGATTTGTTGTGAATCACTGGCTTGAGTTGAACGGACATGAGAGCCACAACAAAACTCGACCGGCGTGCAAACTAGACGCCGCTTCAAAAAACCTGCTATCTAACCCATAGACCGGCCCTAAAGAGGGTGGAATTTCGCTTCATTCTGAGTGCAGTCTGGAAAAACAAGAGAGGTAATGAAAGTTGTATCGATTTTATTCAGAACTAGCGTCGAGCGATACAAAAGTACTACTTTTGATGCAGAAGTGGATTACTGACTACTGCGCCGTGATTCAGTTCAGAGTACATACTGGGTCAGGAATTGAAAGCCACGGAAGAGCGGGTTCTCACCCGAGATGCCCGAGAGGTGGTACAAGCTGATTTTTGACGGAAATGGACACATTGAACACATACCTGGGCCGAAATTGGGGGGGGGCGGTCTTTGGATTTTGGGTTAAATGGCGCGGAATTCCAAGCCAGCCGTGTGAGCGGGGAATGTCTTAAACTCGACATGCTTAATATGACAGTCACAAAGATCTTGTGCGGCTCCTAACGGCAGAAAAAGTGGGTGTGGATCGTGAGGTCCTCACTTTGATAATAATAAAAACGGAAGCACTGTGAACGACCTGTAAACCGGATTATTGAGGCAAGAATGAAACTCAAAGCATTACTCACTGGTTCGGTAACCTCGCCTGCGGGACTGCCGAAAATTGAATTGGTGGAGAATTGCATTGCGCAGCAACTCGGCGTCCACGCGCAATTGAAGCAGGGAACCGCGAGAATGTAGTGCAAAGCGATCTTGGCACCGCTATGCGGCTATGCAACGCGTCGGGGAGCGCGAAAACACGGTGTGTTGATAGTCGACGCCACGTTGGCCTCTGGCGGCAAAAAATCTGGAAAAAAGGGCATGAGAACGCCGCCAAAAACGCAGTAAATTAGACCAACATGTCAAAAAAATCCTTTGCTCGCGGGATTTTGATCGTCGTGTAAAACCGTGTTGTGGCGGCATATCAAATCCACGCCGCGTTCGCCTCTGCCGGTGAAACTTCCGAAAAAAAAGCTTCGGAACCCGATCAAAATAACAGCGTACCTGCAAGGAATTCCTGCTCGCGGAATTTCGATATGCCGTGTAAGCGCTTCCGCTGCCGCTACGCGGCAGCGCGGCTCACGGGTGCGTGGGGGATACTGGCGTTTGGGGAAATACGGTGCTTTGAAGCCATAGCAGGGCGTTGGCCTCCGGCGGCAAAAAATCTGAAAAAAGGTCTTAGCAAAATGTGAAATTCAAATCCGCAAGGGGTTACACACTGAATTTGAGCCCGCTCGCGGGATTTCGATACATCGTGTAATCGCTTCCGCCGCCGCGTAGGTGTGCGAAAGTTTCTGCTGTATGATGAGTTTTAGGGTGGGGTGTTGGCCTCCGGCGGCAACTCTTTTTTGAAAACAGGCCGTCAGCATAGCGTCGAAATGCAAATCCGCTCGCGGGAATTCGATACGTCATGTAATCGCTTTCCGCCGCCGCTGCGCGGCGGCTCGCGGTTGGGCGGCATACGAAAACGACGAGGTGAACACGCCCTTTTGAACTTCCAGCGCCGCGTTGGCCTCCGGCGGCAAATTTTCTGAGGAAAAAGTGTCAGCATGGACGCAAAAAATGGTGTTTTCTAAATGGGGATGCACCTGAAATCTATCCTGCTCGCGGGACGTCGATAGAAACAGTAATCGATGTCGCCGCCCGCTGGGCGGCGGCTTAGCAGAACGAGGGATACAAGACATGGCGCCTGGGCACATCTTGCAAGGTGAGGAATGTGTTAAAGTGCTCAAATTGCCATCGAAACACAACTGGAAACGAGTACACACCTCAGGACATCAACAGATATAATAGTCCATCTCGCCGCCGGTATGCGGCGGCTCGCGCGGCACGACAGCGTGGAGCGGTCGAGCGAGATATTCACTGAATTGCGAGCGAGTGTATTGGGGAGAAGGAGGTCGGTAAAGTGTCCTGAAAAATTCCGTCAAGATGCCATCGAAAGACAAGTGAAAATGGAGACACACCCGAAATTTTACCCGGCTCGCGAGACGTCGATACATATAGTAATCGACGTCGCCGCCACCGCACAACGGCAAAAGTACGGGTAATTGCCCATTTGCGGGGCATTGGCCTCCGGCGGCGAAATTCCTGAAAAAAACGGCGTCAGAGTACCATCAAATTCGCAGAAAGACAAGCACGTACCTCAATTTTGATGTCACTTGCGGATCATCGATATGTGGGTGTCGGTGGGTGGCTGGCGCCGCTGCGCGGCGGCTCGGGGGTGCGTTGTGCGAGGAAGTAGGTGGCAGCGGTGGTGGTGGTGGGGAAGAAAGAGGGATGGGTGCGTTGCGAATACCTAGGCAACCAAATACGCGAAGGCATACTTACGTGACGTCGAGAAATCAGGATACTTTACCGAGATGTAAATGATCGGCCACCGCTCCGCCGCCGGAGGATGTAGGAAGGGATGGGAAGTAATGAGTACCAAGAAATAAAGGTGTTTGCACCGCGTTGAATCATTTCGGACAAAAAAAAACAAATCCAGAGCCTGTGGCACAAATTTCAAAATGGCGTGGAATTGAATATTGAGGAAAATTCTCCTCGGGGTGTGCGTAAGAAAGATTCCGCTGGGCGCCGATGCTGGAAAGCCTAGACCGTAATCAGGTCTATGAGGAAAGAAAACGGCAGCCCCAAGTCTCGGCTACCGAGATATCGGCATCCCGTTCGGGCCGCCAAAAATTGATCAGACAGAAAAATCTCGCCGCAACGAGTTACTGAGGATCAGTGAGCGAAATTAGACAGATTTCACACACGTACAATGACAGCATGCTGCTCCAGCGTGTAGAATGCGTAAAATTCATCTATCCCCGTAGAAAATTTCGACCGAGCTTGAAATATTTCGGCGGGAAAGGTCCAGCGGCGAAATAACATGTGAGAGCCACAGAATTGAATGGGGGGTACCCACTTAGACACCAAGGCACCGCCATGGGCTCGGCAAACGCACTCCGCCAGGGATTTTCATTTTTTTCGCCATGAAAATCGGGAAAGAGAGAGCTGATGACGTGTTCTTCAAACAAGCACAAATTTAAACTCGTCCTCACGTCCATATTAGGAAGGCACCAAGACTTGCTCTTGATCTCCATGTCCGCTTTCCCTCCTCGCTCTTCCTTTCTCCCTCTCATTCCCAAAACTTGCCCCGGCGTAAGGACTGACCTGTGCGGACCCATCTGGCGCGTATCAAGGCCTCAGGACGACGGAACGCCGGCAAATGCGTTTGCACACATTTTCCGAAAAACCGGGTCTAGAAGCCTACTGCCGACGCCGCATCACGCCATATGATGGGGATCCGTTTCCTTGGGAACGGACAGCTCACACGTCGGTTTTTAGAGCGATTCACGGGGAGATGCGGGAGGAATCATTATGGTGCGTTTTCACGTTGCCCCGGGTATCCCTACCTCCCTGACCACCCTCCACCAAGTATTTTCCCCAGTATGTATGAACCCATTTTTTCCCTCTGTTCACACAGTTACGGAGTGCTAACCCACTGTCATACACTCAAATTCGCACTTTTGCAAAAATGCGACATTTTCACATACAGCGGGCATCGGTGGACTTCGGCTAAATCTGAGAGCGGATATTTGATGGACATAGCTCCCCTGACTTTTGATGCGGTGCGTGGCCTTTCCTCGCACGACTTCACGCACTTATGCATATTTCCAGATACCGTGCTCCGCCGCTGCACCTCCCCGTATCTCCCCTACGCCCCCTCTGCAAAGGGATTTATTACAAGTCACCACACCCATTTTACCCTCAATTTGGGTGGCCTTAAGACGCACTCAAGAGCTCAATTCGAATTCCAAAAATCAATGCAGGACTCGAACATCAGTCCGAATCCGGCGACTGAAATCTTCGAGATCTCGGCTAAATATGGCGCTAAATTCCTTCCCATGCTTCCTATCCTTACGCGTCTCGTTGCTGAGCGGCTGCGCGGTAGCACAGCGCGTGCTAGCGCGTATTCTGTGTTTACACCACTTGCGCACCCCGCGACCATCCCAGATCTCCGGATCTCATGTGAGTGATTCGTTATCACCCACATTTCATTCCCACACGGCGAGGTTGGTCCGCCGGCTGTGCGGGTACACGGATGGGCTGGGGGTATATATACCGCGACCGCCGGCCTCGCATGTAAGCCCCCATCATCTTCCCTCCCTTCACTTTTCCTTGCCCTTCCCTGTTTCGGATTTTGTTTCCGCCATACTCTCATCCTGCATTGTTCGCTTGACCTTCGGGGTCAACAAGATTGAATTTCGCGTCTTTCACAAGTTGAATTTCGCGTTTTTTCCTTGCTCGGATTCTCTATGCATATACCCACGGCGAATTTTATGCTGGTGTGGTTGGATTTTGGTGCATTCATTCGTGTATGCATCTCTCATCGCTCCCAGCGCGTTGAGTCCTTGACTCTTCGCATTTTTACTGGCTGTGCGTTGCCTCGGACTTCCCTCTCTCATTTTCTTTTCGATCTCCTCTTTTGTGGCTGGGTTCCACCATTGCAATCGCGCTTCATTCGCGGCTTCAATTTTTTCCCCTCCCTCTCTGCTCCGACTCCCTGGATCTTTGGGCTTCAGCACTTTGTGTGCTTTATTCCCACTTCTGCGAAGTTCAACTTCGCTCAATTTTGCCCATTCGAATCGGGATCCATTCATTTGGATCTGACTGCCTCGCGCCTCAAGTGTGGTGCAGTTTGTTATGCTTGTTTCTGCGGCAGTTCGATCTGCTTGTCTTTCCTCCGTATTCAACTGCACTCGGAGCGCTGCAAGTTCCGCTTCCGTTTCCCTCCGAGTCACAGCCTTTTTTTCCACGTCTCCATTCGAATCCTGGCTTCATTACACAAGCCTCATTCCCCTCGGATCCAGATCGCAATCCTGCAGGTTCCATGTTGTAGTTCCAAGTTCGCTCTTTTCCCTCGAGTGCATTTGACTTGGTTTCAAGTCAGTTTCGCATTCCATCTGTGCTGCAACCCTCCCACTTCATTTCATTTCGTTTCTTTTCTTTTCATTCCTGTCCGAGACTGGTTTCGACCGCTTGCTTGCCTCTCCTTTCCCCGCGCTCTGAATGCCGAGCCACTTTCGCTGCCGACTCGTCATCGCACTCTATGCCTTGTGGTGTTCGCAGCGCTGCACTTTGAACTCATCTTAAGACTGCGCCACTTTGAACTCATCTTGAAAATTTGCAGTTCGCGTCGTCGCCAGCCCGTTTACAGTTTGCGCGTGGTCGATTCAGGTGAGTTTCCTGCATGCATTCATTCCGTTGATTCTATTTTTACTGACCTATCTATCTTCTGCAGGTCTTGACGCGATTATTCGATTCGACACCATCGACGCGGTGGTTCGACTCTCCTGCTTGACGCGATCCATCCGACTCCCTAGACCCAATTCTGCCCCGCAAGATCTCCGCCCACTCAGCGCGTTCAACACCCAGCGGATCGACTTGAAACTGCGCCGATTGCGTGCTCTACTCGGCCGCACGTTGCCTGGAATTGAAAGATGATGAGGTGAGCTTGGATTCGTTGATTAAGCGTTGTTTGACTCACTTGTTTGCAGGTCTCGATTAGACGCCATTCCATTCCCCGTTTCCGTCTCGATCCACGCGGCGCCCGCCAATTGAACTCGATTCGAACGACACGGGACTGCGCCTCGTCACAACGCGGCTCGGCGCGATTCGACGCAGGACACGCACCGGTGCGATTCGAACGGCACGGGACGCGCGACTCCGTTCCCCGCGAAGCGCGCCATGCGAGTCGGGACCAATGGCGGACGAGAGAAGGGCTGGGTGCGCCGCGTTTACGGGAACGAGCGACTCGCTGCAAAGCGGTCGTGCGACCAGGAACGACGCACAACGCTGTCGCTCGCGCGGATGCCGCCGCGCCTGGGGACGCACTCAGCGCGCGACTTGACGCAACAGCAGCGGCGCGGACACACAACGGTGCCGCTCGACTCGTTTGGCAAGATGCGGCGCGCCTCGGCGCTGGGATGCGTCTGGACTCGCGCCGGAGCAGTGCTGGGATTCGGGCCGAGCTGGGGTATACGGCGGGCGGAGAGGACGTGGCAGTTGCGCGCACGAAGGGACGGACCGGCGGCGCTCGAGGGGACCCGGCGGCGTGATGCGCTCGACTTGCAGGCGGACAGGGATTAGCATAGAACACAAGGGAGGGGATGTAGTACACGCACCGTATCGGGTATCACCGGGCTCCTCGTCTTGTGTGAGCGGTAAGGTGTGCTGTGAGCGGGGAGACCAGAAGGAATCGAGTCGGCGCTGGAGGCGGGCAGCGACAGGGGCGGTGGCGTCATCGATGAGAGCGGACTGGAGAGGGATGCGGAGGCTATGACGTCGCTGTAAGCTCTTTAAGTTTTCGGGAAAGAAGTGAATCATGACTCTGACATAAGCTCGCACGCCGCATTCTTACCGCGTTACTTACGCGTCGCCCTTGCTCCGACAACACGCCAGTCTCAGCCAGGGATGGCTGACAACAAACTGGGTCCTAAAGTAACGACTCAATCTACACGGCCTCCGAGAATCGGGCGACTCTGGCTGACAGGATGCGTCCTAGCAGCCTTCCTCCTCGTCCAGCTCACAGCCAAAGTATCACCGCCATTCGTGTTCTTATCTCGCGCTGAACACGTCTATAGATCTTTACTGGATCTGAGGCGCATTCCGGGTACATCTCACCGAGTCTGGCTCATCTAAAGAGCGCACGGCGGACGTGCGTTTCGATAGCTACAGTCTCATTCTGAAAGGGCAGCGGGTGTTCTTGCAGTGCGTGGCGCATATTCATATTCAATAATTCGAAAAGATCTAACATGAGAATACTCAGCTCTGGAGAATTCCACACCTGGCGGCTCCCCGTACCATCGCTATGGCCCGACATCCTCGAAAAGACCAAGGCCGCCGGCTTGAACGCGATCAGCATCTACACACACATGGGCCTCCTAAACCCATCTCGTGGCGCCGTAGATCTCGATGGCTTTCGTGCGCTCAAGCCGCTGTACGAGACTGCGATGGCTGCGGGGATATGGGTCGTTGTGCGTCCGGGTGAGTTGTCTTTCATCTTTCAATTTCTGTACAAGCAGTTAACCTGATAAACTATTGACTCGATAAATAAAACAACAGGACCGGTGAGATTTCTTTCTGTTCTGCAAATAAATTCGAGGCTTATGGATACGTATCTAGTATATAAACGCGGAAACGTCCGCCGGAGGGATAGCCCACTGGGTCACCACCGAAGTTGCCGGCCAGCTGCGCACGAACGACTCGGATTGGAGCGCCGCGTGGCAGGATTACATCCAGGCGATCATAAAGGAGACGGTGCCGTACCAGATTAACGAAGGCGGTCCTGTTATCGGTGGGTTTGTCTCTGCGTTCGTATACAATCCAGAATCATGATCAATTCTTTGTCGCAGCCATTCAGCTGGGTACGTCCTTGATTCTAATCTCACCACACGCACCACACGACCCACTCCAGACAACGAATACACACAACACGACCCAGGGCACGCAGAGTACTATGAGGAGCTCAAGGCGGTGTTCCACGCGTCGGACATCGTCGTGCCGCTGACATACAACGACCCCAACCAGGGGGGTAATTTTATTAATGGGACGGTGCGTTCTGCGTTGAGTCCACTTGCAATTCTCCGTCCAACTGTAAAGTGTAAGTCTCTAATGGAATTATATTCAGGGGGCAGTCGATCTATACGGGTGAGCTTCAAAATTGGCACCACATTCTTTTTCTTCTCGTTGCGCCACATTCTGTTTTCTTCCACGCAACATGCAGTCCACCTGATTAAATTAAACATTTTCACAGCCTAGACTCCTACCCGCAGCGCTTCGACTGCTCGCACCCGGACGTCTGGCGCCCGGTCGTGACGAACTACCACGAGTACCACGCGCGCGTTAACCCGTCGCAGCCGTGGTATATACTGGTGCGTTTTCTTCATTCTGCATGCGTAGTCCTTCGCTCTACTGCATGAGGTCGCGCTTAGTTGTAATGTGATTGTGTTTCGCGCAGAATTCCAAGCAGGATCGTTCGACGCGTGGGGGCCGGGGGCACCGGGTGCGTTATTCGCTGCGTGTCTCCGTCTCAAACCTCGGGAACAATGTGTAATATGTAACAGGCTACGCCCCCTGCGCCGCCCTGACCGGCCCCGCTTTCCAGTCCGTGTTCAACCTGCAGCTCTGGGCGAGCAACGCGAAGATGATTAATTATTATATGCTTTATGGGTACGTCTGTGGATCATGCTCCTCCGATCTTCTCCTCTGTCTTTAAAGTTGCATTGATGCTGATTGAACAACGTTGCTTTGCAGGGGCACGTCGTGGGGCGCGCTGCCATTTCCGTGCGTTTTAGCGGTATCGTTGTATCTTGCCCGTCGCTGATCTGTGATTTGTTCACGACAGAGGGGTATTGTTCTCTTCGCAAATGCTACAAGAGTGTGGCTCTGATCATATAATGCAATGTGTAGGTGTACACTTCGTACGACTACGGCGCACCGGTGGTAATTCATCCCATCCCATTTCAGTAGAATGCTAACAACTACACGGTACACGCTTCATCAATAAATACAACGCTGTTTTATTCGACACCGTAGATCACCGAGTCGCGCGCCCTCACAGCGAAATACGACGAGCTGAAGCTGCAGGGGATGTTCGTGCGCTCTTCGCCGGACTTTACCAAGACCGACTCGCCGGTCGCATCCTCAACAGCACGATGGGAAGACGGGCGCCCCACAACGATTGCAAGGTTGAACTTTACTGATCGCAATGATTGCTCACTGTCCCGCCGCCTTTCTGAAAAAAAAAAAACTCTCTCCAAAGTTCTTCTGCGTGATTTTCCATCGTTTCTCATCCCCCTGCAACCAAAATTTCTGGGCCGCTTTCTTCGTTTCTCGCCCGAGATGCCCGGCGGCAACCAGATTGAAAGCCCGGTCAAAGCGAAGGGCATATTTATATTCAGGGCGCCGAGTCTGTGCATGTTCCAAGTGCTGGAGTCGAATCTGCTATGTTGAACATGAACCGTGATTTGTTGTGAATCACTGGCTTGAGTTGAACGGACATGAGAGCCACAACAAACTCGACCGGCGTGCAAACTAGACGCCCGCTTCAAAAACCTGCTATCTAACCCATAGACCGGCCCTAAAGAGGGTGGAATTTCGCTTCATTTCTGAGTGCAGTCTGGAAAACAAGAGAGGGTAATGAAAGTGTAATCGATTTTATTCAGAACTAGCGTCGAGCGATACAAAAGTACTACTTTGATGCAGAAGTGGATTACTGACTACTGCGCCGTGATTCAGTTCAGAGTACATACTGGTCAGGAATTGAAAGCCACGAGAAGAGCGGGTTCTCACCCGAGATGCCCGAGAGGTGGGTACAGCTGATTTTTGACGGAAATGGACACATTTGAACACATACCTGGGCCGAAATTGGGGGGCGGGCTTGGATTTTGGGTTAAATGGCGCGGAATTCCAAGCCAGCCGTGTGTGACGGGGAATGTCTTAAACTCGACATGCTTAATATGACAGTCACAAAGATCTTGTGCGGCTCCTAACGGCAGAAAAAGTGGGTGTGGATCGTGAGGTCCTCACTTTGATAATAATAAAAACGGAAGCACTGTGAACGACCTGTAAACCGGATTATTGAGGCAAGAATGAAACTCAAAGCATTACTCACTGGTTCGGTAACCTCGCCTGCGGGACTGCCGAAAATTGAATTGTGGAGAATTGCATTGCGCAGCAACTCGGCGTCCACGCGCAATTGAAGCAGGGAAACCGCGAGAATGTAGTGCAAGCGATCTTGGCACCGCTATGCGGCTATGCAACGCGTCGGGGAGCGCGAAAACACGGTGTGTTGATAGTCGACGCCACGTTGGCCTCTGGCGGCAAAAAATCTGGAAAAAAGGGCATGAGAACGCCGCCAAAAACGCAGTAAAATTAGACCAACATGTCAAAAAAATCCTTTGCTCGCGGGATTTTGATCGTCGTGTAAACCGTGTTGTGGCGGCATATCAAATCCACGCCGCGTTCGCCTCTGCCGGTGAAACTTCCGAAAAAAAAAGCTTCGGAACCCGATCAAAATAACAGCGTACCTGCAAGGAATTCCTGCTCGCGGAATTTCGATATGCCGTGTAAGCGCTTCCGCTGCCGCTACGCGGCAGCGCGGCTCACGGGTGCGTGGGGGATACTGGCGTTTGGGGAAATACGGTGCTTTGAAGCCATAGCAGGGCGTTGGCCTCCGGCGGCAAAAAATCTGAAAAAAGGTCTTAGCAAAATGTGAAAATTCAAATCCGCAAGGGGTTACACACTGAATTTGAGCCCGCTCGCGGGATTTCGATACATCGTGTAATCGCTTCCGCCGCCGCGTAGGTGTGCGAAAGTTTCTGCTGTATGATGAGTTTAGGGTGGGGTGTTGGCCTCCGGCGGCAACTCTTTTTTGAAAACAGGCCGTCAGCATAGCGTCGAAATGCAAATCCGCTCGCGGGAATTCGATACGTCATGTAATCGCTTCCGCCGCCGCTGCGCGGCGGCTCGCGGTTGGGCGGCATACGAAAACGACGAGGTGAACACGCCCTTTTGAACTTCCAGCGCCGCGTTGGCCTCCGGCGGCAAATTTTCTGAGGAAAAAGTGTCAGCATGGACGCAAAAATGGTGTTCTAAATGGGGATGCACCTGAAATCTATCCCTGCTCGCGGGACGTCGATAGAAACAGTAATCGATGTCGCCGCCGCTGGGCGGCGGCTTAGCAGAACGAGGGATACAAGACATGGCGCCTGGGCACATCTTGCAAGGTGAGGAATGTGTTAAAGTGCTCAAATTGCCATCGAAACACAACTGGAAACGAGTACACACCTCAGGACATCAACAGATATAATAGTCCATCTCGCCGCCGGTATGCGGCGGCTCGCGCGGCACGACAGCGTGGAAGCGGTCGAGCGAGATATTCACTGAATTGCGAGCGAGTGTATTGGGGAGAAGGAGGTCGGTAAAGTGTCTGAAAAATTCCGTCAAGATGCCATCGAAAGACAAGTGAAAATGGAGACACACCCGAAATTTTACCCGGCTCGCGAGACGTCGATATAGTAATCGACGTCGCCGCCACCGCACAACGGCAAAAGTACGGGTAATTGCCCATTTGCGGGGCATTGGCCTCCGGCGGCGAAATTCCTGAAAAAACGGCGTCAGAGTACCATCAAATTCGCAGAAAGACAAGCACGTACCTCAATTTTGATGTCACTTGCGGATCATCGATATGTGGTGTCGGTGGGTGGCTGGCGCCGCTGCGCGGCGGCTCGGGGGTGCGTTGTGCGAGGAAGTAGGTGGCAGCGGTGGTGGTGGTGGGGAAGAAAGAGGGATGGGTGCGTTGCCGAATACCTAGGCAACCAAATACGCGAAGGCATACTTACGTGACGTCGAGAAATCAGGATACTTTACCGAGATGTAAATGATCGGCCACCGCTCCCGCCGCCGGAGGATGTAGGAAGGGATGGGAAGTAATGAGTACCAAGAAATAAAGGTGTTTGCACCGCGTTGAATCATTTCGGACAAAAAAAAACAAATCCAGAGCCTGTGGCACAAATTTCAAAATGGCGTGGAATTGAATATTGAGGAAAATTCTCCTCGGGGTGTGCGTAAGAAAGATTCCGCTGGGCGCCGATGCTGGAAAGCCTAGACCGTAATCAGGTCTATGAGGAAAGAAAACGGCAGCCCCAAGTCTCGGCTACCGAGATATCGGCATCCCGTTCGGGCCGCCAAAAATTGATCAGACAGAAAAATCTCGCCGCAACGAGTTACTGAGGATCAGTGAGCGAAATTAGACAGATTTCACACACGTACAATGACAGCATGCTGCTCCAGCGTGTAGAATGCGTAAAATTCATCTATCCCCGTAGAAAATTTCGACCGAGCTTGAAATATTTCGGCGGGAAAGGTCCAGCGGCGAAATAACATGTGAGAGCCACAGAATTGAATGGGGGGTACCCACTTAGACACCAAGGCACCGCCATGGGCTCGGCAAACGCACTCCGCCAGGGATTTTCATTTTTCGCCATGAAAATCGGGAAAGAGAGAGCTGATGACGTGTTCTTCAAACAAGCACAAATTTAAACTCGTCCTCACGTCCATATTAGGAAGGCACCAAGACTTGCTCTTGATCTCCATGTCCGCTTTCCCTCCTCGCTCTTCCTTTCTCCCTCTCATTCCCAAAACTTGCCCGGCGTAAGGACTGACCTGTGCGGACCCATCTGGCGCGTATCAAGGCCTCAGGGACGACGGAACGCCGGCAAATGCGTTTGCACACATTTTCCGAAAAACCGGGTCTAGAAGCCTACTGCCGACGCCGCATCACGCCATATGATGGGGATCCGTTTCCTTGGGAACGGACAGCTCACACGTCGGTTTTTAGAGCGATTCACGGGGAGATGCGGGAGGAATCATTATGGTGCGTTTTCACGTTGCCCCGGGTATCCCTACCTCCCTGACCACCCTCCACCAAGTATTTTCCCCAGTATGTATGAACCCATTTTTTCCCTCTGTTCACACAGTTACGGAGTGCTAACCCACTGTCATACACTCAAATTCGCACTTTTGCAAAAATGCGACATTTTCACATACAGCGGGCATCGGTGGACTTCGGCTAAATCTGAGAGCGGATATTTGATGGACATAGCTCCCCTGACTTTTGATGCGGTGCGTGGCCTTTCCTCGCACGACTTCACGCACTTATGCATATTTCCAGATACCGTGCTCCGCCGCTGCACCTCCCCGTATCTCCCCTACGCCCCCTCTGCAAAGGGATTTATTACAAGTCACCACACCCATTTTACCCTCAATTTGGGTGGCCTTAAGACGCACTCAAGAGCTCAATTCGAATTCCAAAAATCAATGCAGGACTCGAACATCAGTCCGAATCCGGCGACTGAAATCTTCGAGATCTCGGCTAAATATGGCGCTAAATTCCTTCCCATGCTTCCTATCCTTACGCGTCTCGTTGCTGAGCGGCTGCGCGGTAGCACAGCGCGTGCTAGCGCGTATTCTGTGTTTACACCACTTGCGCACCCCGCGACCATCCCAGATCTCCGGATCTCATGTGAGTGATTCGTTATCACCCACATTTCATTCCCACACGGCGAGGTTGGTCCGCCGGCTGTGCGGGTACACGGATGGGCTGGGGGTATATATACCGCGACCGCCGGCCTCGCATGTAAGCCCCCATCATTCCCTCCCTTCACTTTTCCTTGCCCTTCCCTGTTTCGGATTTTGTTTCCGCCATACTCTCATCCTGCATTGTTCGCTTGACCTTCGGGGTCAACAAGATTGAATTTCGCGTCTTTCACAAGTTGAATTTCGCGTTTTTTCCTTGCTCGGATTCTCTATGCATATACCCACGGCGAATTTTATGCTGGTGTGGTTGGATTTTGGTGCATTCATTCGTGTATGCATCTCTCATCGCTCCCAGCGCGTTGAGTCCTTGACTCTTCGCATTTTTACTGGCTGTGCGTTGCCTCGGACTTCCCTCTCTCATTTTCTTTTCGATCTCCTCTTTTGTGGCTGGGTTCCACCATTGCATCGCGCTTCATTCGCGGCTTCAATTTTTTCCCCTCCCTCTCTGCTCCGACTCCCTGGATCTTTGGGCTTCAGCACTTTGTGTTTTATTCCCACTTCTGCGAAGTTCAACTTCGCTCAATTTTGCCCATTCGAATCGGGATCCATTCATTTGGATCTGACTGCCTCGCGCCTCAAGTGTGGTGCAGTTTGTTATGCTTGTTTCTGCGGCAGTTCGATCTGCTTGTCTTTCCTCCGTATTCAACTGCACTCGGAGCGCTGCAAGTTCCGCTTCCGTTTCCCTCCGAGTCACAGCCTTTTTTTCCACGTCTCCATTCGAATCCTGGCTTCATTACACAAGCCTCATTCCCCTCGGATCCAGATCGCAATCCTGCAGGTTCCATGTTGTAGTTCCAAGTTCGCTCTTTTCCCTCGAGTGCATTTGACTTGGTTTCAAGTCAGTTCGCATTCCATCTGTGCTGCAACCCTCCCACTTCATTTCATTTCGTTTCTTTTTTTTCATTCCTGTCCGAGACTGGTTTCGACCGCTTGCTTGCCTCTCCTTTCCCCGCGCTCTGAATGCCGAGCCACTTTCGCTGCCGACTCGTCATCGCACTCTATGCCTTGTGGTGTTCGCAGCGCTGCACTTTGAACTCATCTTAAGACTGCGCCACTTTGAACTCATCTTGAAAATTTGCAGTTCGCGTCGTCGCCAGCCCGTTTACAGTTTGCGCGTGGTCGATTCAGGTGAGTTTCCTGCATGCATTCATTCCGTTGATTCTATTTTTACTGACCTATCTATCTTTCTGCAGGTCTTGACGCGATTATTCGATTCGACACCATCGACGCGGTGGTTCGACTCTCCTGCTTGACGCGATCCATCCGACTCCCTAGACCCAATTCTGCCCCGCAAGATCTCCGCCCACTCAGCGCGTTCAACACCCAGCGGATCGACTTGAAACTGCGCCGATTGCGTGCTCTACTCGGCCGCACGTTGCCTGGAATTGAAAGATGATGAGGTGAGCTTGGATTCGTTGATTAAGCGTTGTTTGACTCACTTGTTTGCAGGTCTCGATTAGACGCCATTCCATTCCCCGTTTCCGTCTCGATCCACGCGGCGCCCGCCAATTGAACTCGATTCGAACGACACGGGACTGCGCCTCGTCACAACGCGGCTCGGCGCGATTCGACGCAGGACACGCACCGGTGCGATTCGAACGGCACGGGACGCGCGACTCCGTTCCCCGCGAAGCGCGCCATGCGAGTCGGGACCAATGGCGGACGGAGAAGGGCTGGGTGCGCCGCGTTTACGGGAACGAGCGACTCGCTGCAAAGCGGTCGTGCGACCAGGAACGACGCACAACGCTGTCGCTCGCGCGGATGCCGCCGCGCCTGGGGACGCACTCAGCGCGCGACTTGACGCAACAGCAGCGGCGCGGACACACAACGGTGCCGCTCGACTCGTTTGGCAAGATGCGGCGCGCCTCGGCGCTGGGATGCGTCTGGACTCGCGCCGGAGCAGTGCTGGGATTCGGGCCGAGCTGGGGTATACGGCGGGCGGAGAGGACGTGGCAGTTGCGCGCACGAAGGGACGGACCGGCGGCGCTCGAGGGGACCCGGCGGCGTGGATGCGCTCGACTTGCAGGCGGACAGGGATTAGCATAGAACACAAGGGAGGGGGATGTAGTACACGCACCGTATCGGGTATCACCGGGCTCCTCGTCTTGTGTGAGCGGTAAGGTGTGCTGTGAGCGGGGAGACCAGAAGGAATCGAGTCGGCGCTGGAGGCGGGCAGCGACAGGGGCGGTGGCGTCATCGATGAGAGCGGACTGGAGAGGGATGCGGAGGCTATGACGTCGCTGTAAGCTCTTTAAGTTTTCGGGAAAGAAGTGAATCATGACTCTGACATAAGCTCGCACGCCGCATTCTTACCGCGTTACTTACGCGTCGCCCTTGCTCCGACAACACGCCAGTCTCAGCCAGGGATGGCTGACAACAAACTGGGTCCTAAAGTAACGACTCAATCTACACGGCCTCCGAGAATCGGGCGACTCTGGCTGACAGGATGCGTCCTAGCAGCCTTCCTCCTCGTCCAGCTCACAGCCAAAGTATCACCGCCATTCGTGTTCTTATCTCGCGCTGAACACGTCTATAGATCTTTACTGGATCTGAGGCGCATTCCGGGGTACATCTCACCGAGTCTGGCTCATCTAAAGAGCGCACGGCGGACGTGCGTTTCGATAGCTACAGTCTCATTCTGAAAGGGCAGCGGGTGTTCTTGCAGTGCGTGGCGCATATTCATATTCAATAATTCGAAAAGATCTAACATGAGAATACTCAGCTCTGGAGAATTCCACACCTGGCGGCTCCCCGTACCATCGCTATGGCCCGACATCCTCGAAAAGACCAAGGCCGCCGGCTTGAACGCGATCAGCATCTACACACACATGGGCCTCCTAAACCCATCTCGTGGCGCCGTAGATCTCGATGGCTTTCGTGCGCTCAAGCCGCTGTACGAGACTGCGATGGCTGCGGGGATATGGGTCGTTGTGCGTCCGGGTGAGTTGTCTTTCATCTTTCAATTTCTGTACAAGCAGTTAACCTGATAAACTATTGACTCGATAAATAAACAACAGGACCGGTGAGATTTCTTTCTGTTCTGCAAATAAATTCGAGGCTTATGGATACGTATCTAGTATATAAACGCGGAAACGTCCGCCGGAGGGATAGCCCACTGGGTCACCACCGAAGTTGCCGGCCAGCTGCGCACGAACGACTCGGATTGGAGCGCCGCGTGGCAGGATTACATCCAGGCGATCATAAAGGAGACGGTGCCGTACCAGATTAACGAAGGCGGTCCTGTTATCGGTGGGTTTGTCTCTGCGTTCGTATACAATCCAGAATCATGATCAATTCTTTGTCGCAGCCATTCAGCTGGGTACGTCCTTGATTCTAATCTCACCACACGCACCACACGACCCACTCCAGACAACGAATACACACAACACGACCCAGGGCACGCAGAGTACTATGAGGAGCTCAAGGCGGTGTTCCACGCGTCGGACATCGTCGTGCCGCTGACATACAACGACCCCAACCAGGGGGGTAATTTTATTAATGGGACGGTGCGTTCTGCGTTGAGTCCACTTGCAATTCTCCGTCCAACTGTAAAGTGTAAGTCTCTAATGGAATTATATTTCAGGGGGCAGTCGATCTATACGGGTGAGCTTCAAAATTGGCACCACATTCTTTTTCTTCTCGTTGCGCCACATTCTGTTTTCTTCCACGCAACATGCAGTCCACCTGATTAAATTAAACATTTTCACAGCCTAGACTCCTACCCGCAGCGCTTCGACTGCTCGCACCCGGACGTCTGGCGCCCGGTCGTGACGAACTACCACGAGTACCACGCGCGCGTTAACCCGTCGCAGCCGTGGTATATACCTGGTGCGTTTTCTTCATTCTGCATGCGTAGTCCTTCGCTCTACTGCATGAGGTCGCGCTTAGTTGTAATGTGATTGTGTTTCGCGCAGAATTCCAAGCAGGATCGTTCGACGCGTGGGGGCCGGGGGCACCGGGTGCGTTATTCGCTGCGTGTCTCCGTCTCAAACCTCGGGAACAATGTGTAATATGTAACAGGCTACGCCCCCTGCGCCGCCCTGACCGGCCCCGCTTTCCAGTCCGTGTTCAACCTGCAGCTCTGGGCGAGCAACGCGAAGATGATTAATTATTATATGCTTTATGGGTACGTCTGTGGATCATGCTCCTCCGATCTTCTCCTCTGTCTTTAAAGTTGCATTGATGCTGATTGAACAACGTTTGCTTTGCAGGGGCACGTCGTGGGGCGCGCTGCCATTTCCGTGCGTTTTAGCGGTATCGTTGTATCTTGCCCGTCGCTGATCTGTGATTTGTTCACGACAGAGGGGTATTGTTCTCTTCGCAAATGCTACAAGAGTGTGGCTCTGATCATATAATGCAATGTGTAGGTGTACACTTCGTACGACTACGGCGCACCGGTGGGTAATTCATCCCATCCCATTTCAGTAGAATGCTAACAACTACACGGTACACGCTTCATCAATAAATACAACGCTGTTTTATTCGACACCGTAGATCACCGAGTCGCGCGCCCTCACAGCGAAATACGACGAGCTGAAGCTGCAGGGGATGTTCGTGCGCTCTTCGCCGGACTTTACCAAGACCGACTCGCCGGTCGCATCCTCAACAGCACGATGGGAAGACGGGCGCCCCACAACGATTGCAAGGTTGAACTTTACTGATCGCAATGATTGCTCACTGTCCCGCCGCCTTTCTGAAAAAAAAAAAACTCTCTCCAAAGTTCTTCTGCGTGATTTTCCATCGTTTCTCATCCCCCTGCAACCAAAATTTCTGGGCCGCTTTCTTCGTTTCTCGCCCGAGATGCCCGGCGGCAACCAGATTGAAAGCCCGGTCAAAGCGAAGGGCATATTTATATTCAGGGCGCCGATCTGTGCATGTTCCAAGTGCTGGAGTCGAATCTGCTATGTTGAACATGAACCGTGATTTGTTGTGAATCACTGGCTTGAGTTGAACGGACATGAGAGCCACAACAAAACTCGACCGGCGTGCAAACTAGACGCCGCTTCAAAAAACCTGCTATCTAACCCATAGACCGGCCCTAAAGAGGGTGGAATTTCGCTTTCATTTCTGAGTGCAGTCTGGAAAACAAGAGAGGTAATGAAAGTTGTATCGATTTTATTCAGAACTAGCGTCGAGCGATACAAAAGTACTACTTTGATGCAGAAGTGGATTACTGACTACTGCGCCGTGATTCAGTTCAGAGTACATACTGGGTCAGGAATTGAAAGCCACGGAAGAGCGGGTTCTCACCCGAGATGCCCGAGAGGTGGGTACAGCTGATTTTTGACGGAAATGGACACATTTGAACACATACCTGGGCCGAAATTGGGGGGCGGGCTTGGATTTTGGGTTAAATGGCGCGGAATTCCAAGCCAGCCGTGTGAGCGGGGAATGTCTTAAACTCGACATGCTTAATATGACAGTCACAAAGATCTTGTGCGGCTCCTAACGGCAGAAAAAGTGGGTGTGGATCGTGAGGTCCTCACTTTGATAATAAAAAACGGAAGCACTGTGAACGACCTGTAAACCGGATTATTGAGGCAAGAATGAAACTCAAAGCATTACTCACTGGTTCGGTAACCTCGCCTGCGGGACTGCCGAAAATTGAATTGTGGAGAATTGCATTGCGCAGCAACTCGGCGTCCACGCGCAATTGAAGCAGGGAAACCGCGAGAATGTAGTGCAAGCGATCTTGGCACCGCTATGCGGCTATGCAACGCGTCGGGGAGCGCGAAAACACGGTGTGTTGATAGTCGACGCCACGTTGGCCTCTGGCGGCAAAAAATCTGGAAAAAAGGGCATGAGAACGCCGCCAAAAACGCAGTAAAATTAGACCAACATGTCAAAAAAATCCTTTGCTCGCGGGATTTTGATCGTCGTGTAAACCGTGTTGTGGCGGCATATCAAATCCACGCCGCGTTCGCCTCTGCCGGTGAAACTTCCGAAAAAAAAGCTTCGGAACCCGATCAAAATAACAGCGTACCTGCAAGGAATTCCTGCTCGCGGAATTTCGATATGCCGTGTAAGCGCTTCCGCTGCCGCTACGCGGCAGCGCGGCTCACGGGTGCGTGGGGGATACTGGCGTTTGGGGAAATACGGTGCTTTGAAGCCATAGCAGGGCGTTGGCCTCCGGCGGCAAAAAATCTGAAAAAAGGTCTTAGCAAAATGTGAAAATTCAAATCCGCAAGGGGTTACACACTGAATTTGAGCCCGCTCGCGGGATTTCGATACATCGTGTAATCGCTTCCGCCGCCGCGTAGGTGTGCGAAAGTTTCTGCTGTATGATGAGTTTAGGGTGGGGTGTTGGCCTCCGGCGGCAACTCTTTTTTGAAAACAGGCCGTCAGCATAGCGTCGAAATGCAAATCCGCTCGCGGGAATTCGATACGTCATGTAATCGCTTCCGCCGCCGCTGCGCGGCGGCTCGCGGTTGGGCGGCATACGAAAACGACGAGGTGAACACGCCCTTTTGAACTTCCAGCGCCGCGTTGGCCTCCGGCGGCAAATTTTCTGAGGAAAAAGTGTCAGCATGGACGCAAAAATGGTGTTCTAAATGGGGATGCACCTGAAATCTATCCCTCGCGGGACGTCGATAGAAACAGTAATCGATGTCGCCGCCGCTGGGCGGCGGCTTAGCAGAACGAGGGATACAAGACATGGCGCCTGGGCACATCTTGCAAGGTGAGGAATGTGTTAAAGTGCTCAAATTGCCATCGAAACACAACTGGAAACGAGTACACACCTCAGGACATCAACAGATATAATAGTCCATCTCGCCGCCGGTATGCGGCGGCTCGCGCGGCACGACAGCGTGGAAGCGGTCGAGCGAGATATTCACTGAATTGCGAGCGAGTGTATTGGGGAGAAGGAGGTCGGTAAAGTGTCTGAAAAATTCCGTCAAGATGCCATCGAAAGACAAGTGAAAATGGAGACACACCCGAAATTTTACCCGGCTCGCGAGACGTCGATACATATAGTAATCGACGTCGCCGCCACCGCACAACGGCAAAAGTACGGGTAATTGCCCATTTGCGGGGCATTGGCCTCCGGCGGCGAAATTCCTGAAAAAACGGCGTCAGAGTACCATCAAATTCGCAGAAAGACAAGCACGTACCTCAATTTTGATGTCACTTGCGGATCATCGATATGTGGTGTCGGTGGGTGGCTGGCGCCGCTGCGCGGCGGCTCGGGGGTGCGTTGTGCGAGGAAGTAGGTGGCAGCGGTGGTGGTGGTGGGGAAGAAAGAGGGATGGGTGCGTTGCCGAATACCTAGGCAACCAAATACGCGAAGGCATACTTGACGTCGAGAAATCAGGATACTTTACCGAGATGTAAATGATCGGCCACCGCTCCCGCCGCCGGAGGATGTAGGAAGGGATGGGAAGTAATGAGTACCAAGAAATAAAGGTGTTTGCACCGCGTTGAATCATTTCGGACAAAAAAAACAAATCCAGAGCCTGTGGCACAAATTTCAAAATGGCGTGGAATTGAATATTGAGGAAAATTCTCCTCGGGGTGTGCGTAAGAAAGATTCCGCTGGGCGCCGATGCTGGAAAGCCTAGACCGTAATCAGGTCTATGAGGAAAGAAAACGGCAGCCCCAAGTCTCGGCTACCGAGATATCGGCATCCCGTTCGGGCCGCCAAAAATTGATCAGACAGAAAAATCTCGCCGCAACGAGTTACTGAGGATCAGTGAGCGAAATTAGACAGATTTCACACACGTACAATGACAGCATGCTGCTCCAGCGTGTAGAATGCGTAAAATTCATCTATCCCCGTAGAAAATTTCGACCGAGCTTGAAATATTTCGGCGGGAAAGGTCCAGCGGCGAAATAACATGTGAGAGCCACAGAATTGAATGGGGGGTACCCACTTAGACACCAAGGCACCGCCATGGGCTCGGCAAACGCACTCCGCCAGGGATTTTCATTTTTCGCCATGAAAATCGGGAAAGAGAGAGCTGATGACGTGTTCTTCAAACAAGCACAAATTTAAACTCGTCCTCACGTCCATATTAGGAAGGCACCAAGACTTGCTCTTGATCTCCATGTCCGCTTTCCCTCCTCGCTCTTCCTTTCTCCCTCTCATTCCCAAAACTTGCCCGGCGTAAGGACTGACCTGTGCGGACCCATCTGGCGCGTATCAAGGCCTCAGGGACGACGGAACGCCGGCAAATGCGTTTGCACACATTTTCCGAAAAACCGGGTCTAGAAGCCTACTGCCGACGCCGCATCACGCCATATGATGGGGATCCGTTTCCTTGGGAACGGACAGCTCACACGTCGGTTTTTAGAGCGATTCACGGGGAGATGCGGGAGGAATCATTATGGTGCGTTTTCACGTTGCCCCGGGTATCCCTACCTCCCTGACCACCCTCCACCAAGTATTTTCCCCAGTATGTATGAACCCATTTTTTCCCTCTGTTCACACAGTTACGGAGTGCTAACCCACTGTCATACACTCAAATTCGCACTTTTGCAAAAATGCGACATTTTCACATACAGCGGGCATCGGTGGACTTCGGCTAAATCTGAGAGCGGATATTTGATGGACATAGCTCCCCTGACTTTTGATGCGGTGCGTGGCCTTTCCTCGCACGACTTCACGCACTTATGCATATTTCCAGATACCGTGCTCCGCCGCTGCACCTCCCCGTATCTCCCCTACGCCCCCTCTGCAAAGGGATTTATTACAAGTCACCACACCCATTTTACCCTCAATTTGGGTGGCCTTAAGACGCACTCAAGAGCTCAATTCGAATTCCAAAAATCAATGCAGGACTCGAACATCAGTCCGAATCCGGCGACTGAAATCTTCGAGATCTCGGCTAAATATGGCGCTAAATTCCTTCCCATGCTTCCTATCCTTACGCGTCTCGTTGCTGAGCGGCTGCGCGGTAGCACAGCGCGTGCTAGCGCGTATTCTGTGTTTACACCACTTGCGCACCCCGCGACCATCCCAGATCTCCGGATCTCATGTGAGTGATTCGTTATCACCCACATTTCATTCCCACACGGCGAGGTTGGTCCGCCGGCTGTGCGGGTACACGGATGGGCTGGGGGTATATATACCGCGACCGCCGGCCTCGCATGTAAGCCCCCATCATCTTCCCTCCCTTCACTTTTCCTTGCCCTTCCCTGTTTCGGATTTTGTTTCCGCCATACTCTCATCCTGCATTGTTCGCTTGACCTTCGGGGTCAACAAGATTGAATTTCGCGTCTTTCACAAGTTGAATTTCGCGTTTTTTTTGCTTGCGGATTCTCTATGCATATACCCACGGCGAATTTTATGCTGGTGTGGTTGGATTTTGGTGCATTCATTCGTGTATGCATCTCTCATCGCTCCCAGCGCGTTGAGTCCTTGACTCTTCGCATTTTTACTGGCTGTGCGTTGCCTCGGACTTCCCTCTCTCATTTTCTTTTCGATCTCCTCTTTTGTGGCTGGGTTCCACCATTGCATCGCGCTTCATTCGCGGCTTCAATTTTTTCCCCTCCCTCTCTGCTCCGACTCCCTGGATCTTTGGGCTTCAGCACTTTGTGTGCTTTATTCCCACTTCTGCGAAGTTCAACTTCGCTCAATTTTGCCCATTCGAATCGGGATCCATTCATTTGGATCTGACTGCCTCGCGCCTCAAGTGTGGTGCAGTTTGTTATGCTTGTTTCTGCGGCAGTTCGATCTGCTTGTCTTTCCTCCGTATTCAACTGCACTCGGAGCGCTGCAAGTTCCGCTTCCGTTTCCCTCCGAGTCACAGCCTTTTTTTCCACGTCTCCATTCGAATCCTGGCTTCATTACACAAGCCTCATTCCCCTCGGATCCAGATCGCAATCCTGCAGGTTCCATGTTGTAGTTCCAAGTTCGCTCTTTTCCCTCGAGTGCATTTGACTTGGTTTCAAGTCAGTTCGCATTCCATCTGTGCTGCAACCCTCCCACTTCATTTCATTTCGTTTCTTTTCTTTTCATTCCTGTCCGAGACTGGTTTCGACCGCTTGCTTGCCTCTCCTTTCCCCGCGCTCTGAATGCCGAGCCACTTTCGCTGCCGACTCGTCATCGCACTCTATGCCTTGTGGTGTTCGCAGCGCTGCACTTTGAACTCATCTTAAGACTGCGCCACTTTGAACTCATCTTGAAAATTTGCAGTTCGCGTCGTCGCCAGCCCGTTTACAGTTTGCGCGTGGTCGATTCAGGTGAGTTTCCTGCATGCATTCATTCCGTTGATTCTATTTTTACTGACCTATCTATCTTTCTGCAGGTCTTGACGCGATTATTCGATTCGACACCATCGACGCGGTGGTTCGACTCTCCTGCTTGACGCGATCCATCCGACTCCCTAGACCCAATTCTGCCCCGCAAGATCTCCGCCCACTCAGCGCGTTCAACACCCAGCGGATCGACTTGAAACTGCGCCGATTGCGTGCTCTACTCGGCCGCACGTTGCCTGGAATTGAAAGATGATGAGGTGAGCTTGGATTCGTTGATTAAGCGTTGTTTGACTCACTTGTTTGCAGGTCTCGATTAGACGCCATTCCATTCCCCGTTTCCGTCTCGATCCACGCGGCGCCCGCCAATTGAACTCGATTCGAACGACACGGGACTGCGCCTCGTCACAACGCGGCTCGGCGCGATTCGACGCAGGACACGCACCGGTGCGATTCGAACGGCACGGGACGCGCGACTCCGTTCCCCGCGAAGCGCGCCATGCGAGTCGGGACCAATGGCGGACGGAGAAGGGCTGGGTGCGCCGCGTTTACGGGAACGAGCGACTCGCTGCAAAGCGGTCGTGCGACCAGGAACGACGCACAACGCTGTCGCTCGCGCGGATGCCGCCGCGCCTGGGGACGCACTCAGCGCGCGACTTGACGCAACAGCAGCGGCGCGGACACACAACGGTGCCGCTCGACTCGTTTGGCAAGATGCGGCGCGCCTCGGCGCTGGGATGCGTCTGGACTCGCGCCGGAGCAGTGCTGGGATTCGGGCCGAGCTGGGGTATACGGCGGGCGGAGAGGACGTGGCAGTTGCGCGCACGAAGGGACGGACCGGCGGCGCTCGAGGGGACCCGGCGGCGTGGATGCGCTCGACTTGCAGGCGGACAGGGATTAGCATAGAACACAAGGGAGGGGATGTAGTACACGCACCGTATCGGGTATCACCGGGCTCCTCGTCTTGTGTGAGCGGTAAGGTGTGCTGTGAGCGGGGAGACCAGAAGGAATCGAGTCGGCGCTGGAGGCGGGCAGCGACAGGGGCGGTGGCGTCATCGATGAGAGCGGACTGGAGAGGGATGCGGAGGCTATGACGTCGCTGTAAGCTCTTTAAGTTTTCGGGAAAGAAGTGAATCATGACTCTGACATAAGCTCGCACGCCGCATTCTTACCGCGTTACTTACGCGTCGCCCTTGCTCCGACAACACGCCAGTCTCAGCCAGGGATGGCTGACAACAAACTGGGTCCTAAAGTAACGACTCAATCTACACGGCCTCCGAGAATCGGGCGACTCTGGCTGACAGGATGCGTCCTAGCAGCCTTCCTCCTCGTCCAGCTCACAGCCAAAAGTATCACCGCCATTCGTGTTCTTATCTCGCGCTGAACACGTCTATAGATCTTTACTGGATCTGAGGCGCATTCCGGGGTACATCTCACCGAGTCTGGCTCATCTAAAGAGCGCACGGCGGACGTGCGTTTCGATAGCTACAGTCTCATTCTGAAAGGGCAGCGGGTGTTCTTGCAGTGCGTGGCGCATATTCATATTCAATAATTCGAAAAGATCTAACATGAGAATACTCAGCTCTGGAGAATTCCACACCTGGCGGCTCCCCGTACCATCGCTATGGCCCGACATCCTCGAAAAGACCAAGGCCGCCGGCTTGAACGCGATCAGCATCTACACACACATGGGCCTCCTAAACCCATCTCGTGGCGCCGTAGATCTCGATGGCTTTCGTGCGCTCAAGCCGCTGTACGAGACTGCGATGGCTGCGGGGATATGGGTCGTTGTGCGTCCGGGTGAGTTGTCTTTCATCTTTCAATTTCTGTACAAGCAGTTAACCTGATAAACTATTGACTCGATAAATAAACAACAGGACCGGTGAGATTTCTTTCTGTTCTGCAAATAAATTCGAGGCTTATGGATACGTATCTAGTATATAAACGCGGAAACGTCCGCCGGAGGGATAGCCCACTGGGTCACCACCGAAGTTGCCGGCCAGCTGCGCACGAACGACTCGGATTGGAGCGCCGCGTGGCAGGATTACATCCAGGCGATCATAAAGGAGACGGTGCCGTACCAGATTAACGAAGGCGGTCCTGTTATCGGTGGGTTTGTCTCTGCGTTCGTATACAATCCAGAATCATGATCAATTCTTTGTCGCAGCCATTCAGCTGGGTACGTCCTTGATTCTAATCTCACCACACGCACCACACGACCCACTCCAGACAACGAATACACACAACACGACCCAGGGCACGCAGAGTACTATGAGGAGCTCAAGGCGGTGTTCCACGCGTCGGACATCGTCGTGCCGCTGACATACAACGACCCCAACCAGGGGGGTAATTTTATTAATGGGACGGTGCGTTCTGCGTTGAGTCCACTTGCAATTCTCCGTCCAACTGTAAAGTGTAAGTCTCTAATGGAATTATATTTCAGGGGGCAGTCGATCTATACGGGTGAGCTTCAAAATTGGCACCACATTCTTTTTCTTCTCGTTGCGCCACATTCTGTTTTCTTCCACGCAACATGCAGTCCACCTGATTAAATTAAACATTTTCACAGCCTAGACTCCTACCCGCAGCGCTTCGACTGCTCGCACCCGGACGTCTGGCGCCCGGTCGTGACGAACTACCACGAGTACCACGCGCGCGTTAACCCGTCGCAGCCGTGGTATATACCTGGTGCGTTTTCTTCATTCTGCATGCGTAGTCCTTCGCTCTACTGCATGAGGTCGCGCTTAGTTGTAATGTGATTGTGTTTCGCGCAGAATTCCAAGCAGGATCGTTCGACGCGTGGGGGCCGGGGGCACCGGGTGCGTTATTCGCTGCGTGTCTCCGTCTCAAACCTCGGGAACAATGTGTAATATGTAACAGGCTACGCCCCCTGCGCCGCCCTGACCGGCCCCGCTTTCCAGTCCGTGTTCAACCTGCAGCTCTGGGCGAGCAACGCGAAGATGATTAATTATTATATGCTTTATGGGTACGTCTGTGGATCATGCTCCTCCGATCTTCTCCTCTGTCTTTAAAGTTGCATTGATGCTGATTGAACAACGTTTGCTTTGCAGGGGCACGTCGTGGGGCGCGCTGCCATTTCCGTGCGTTTTAGCGGTATCGTTGTATCTTGCCCGTCGCTGATCTGTGATTTGTTCACGACAGAGGGGTATTGTTCTCTTCGCAAATGCTACAAGAGTGTGGCTCTGATCATATAATGCAATGTGTAGGTGTACACTTCGTACGACTACGGCGCACCGGTGGGTAATTCATCCCATCCCATTTCAGTAGAATGCTAACAACTACACGGTACACGCTTCATCAATAAATACAACGCTGTTTTATTCGACACCGTAGATCACCGAGTCGCGCGCCCTCACAGCGAAATACGACGAGCTGAAGCTGCAGGGGATGTTCGTGCGCTCTTCGCCGGACTTTACCAAGACCGACTCGCCGGTCGCATCCTCAACAGCACGATGGGAAGACGGGCGCCCCACAACGATTGCAAGGTTGAACTTTACTGATCGCAATGATTGCTCACTGTCCGCCGCCTTTCTGAAAAAAAAAAAAACTCTCTCCAAAGTTCTTCTGCGTGATTTTCCATCGTTTCTCATCCCCCTGCAACCAAAATTTCTGGGCCGCTTTCTTCGTTTCTCGCCCGAGATGCCCGGCGGCAACCAGATTGAAAGCCCGGTCAAAGCGAAGGGCATATTTATATTCAGGGCGCCGAGTCTGTGCATGTTCCAAGTGCTGGAGTCGAATCTGCTATGTTGAACATGAACCGTGATTTGTTGTGAATCACTGGCTTGAGTTGAACGGACATGAGAGCCACAACAAAACTCGACCGGCGTGCAAACTAGACGCCGCTTCAAAAAACCTGCTATCTAACCCATAGACCGGCCCTAAAGAGGGTGGAATTTCGCTTTCATTTCTGAGTGCAGTCTGGAAAACAAGAGAGGTAATGAAAGTTGTATCGATTTTATTCAGAACTAGCGTCGAGCGATACAAAAGTACTACTTTGATGCAGAAGTGGATTACTGACTACTGCGCCGTGATTCAGTTCAGAGTACATACTGGGTCAGGAATTGAAAGCCACGGAAGAGCGGGTTCTCACCCGAGATGCCCGAGAGGTGGGTACAGCTGATTTTTGACGGAAATGGACACATTTGAACACATACCTGGGCCGAAATTGGGGGGCGGGCTTGGATTTTGGGTTAAATGGCGCGGAATTCCAAGCCAGCCGTGTGAGCGGGGAATGTCTTAAACTCGACATGCTTAATATGACAGTCACAAAGATCTTGTGCGGCTCCTAACGGCAGAAAAAGTGGGTGTGGATCGTGAGGTCCTCACTTTGATAATAATAAAAACGGAAGCACTGTGAACGACCTGTAAACCGGATTATTGAGGCAAGAATGAAACTCAAAGCATTACTCACTGGTTCGGTAACCTCGCCTGCGGGACTGCCGAAAATTGAATTGTGGAGAATTGCATTGCGCAGCAACTCGGCGTCCACGCGCAATTGAAGCAGGGAAACCGCGAGAATGTAGTGCAAGCGATCTTGGCACCGCTATGCGGCTATGCAACGCGTCGGGGAGCGCGAAAACACGGTGTGTTGATAGTCGACGCCACGTTGGCCTCTGGCGGCAAAAAATCTGGAAAAAAGGGCATGAGAACGCCGCCAAAAACGCAGTAAAATTAGACCAACATGTCAAAAAAATCCTTTGCTCGCGGGATTTTGATCGTCGTGTAAACCGTGTTGTGGCGGCATATCAAATCCACGCCGCGTTCGCCTCTGCCGGTGAAACTTCCGAAAAAAAAAGCTTCGGAACCCGATCAAAATAACAGCGTACCTGCAAGGAATTCCTGCTCGCGGAATTTCGATATGCCGTGTAAGCGCTTCCGCTGCCGCTACGCGGCAGCGCGGCTCACGGGTGCGTGGGGGATACTGGCGTTTGGGGAAATACGGTGCTTTGAAGCCATAGCAGGGCGTTGGCCTCCGGCGGCAAAAAATCTGAAAAAAGGTCTTAGCAAAATGTGAAAATTCAAATCCGCAAGGGGTTACACACTGAATTTGAGCCCGCTCGCGGGATTTCGATACATCGTGTAATCGCTTCCGCCGCCGCGTAGGTGTGCGAAAGTTTCTGCTGTATGATGAGTTTAGGGTGGGGTGTTGGCCTCCGGCGGCAACTCTTTTTGAAAACAGGCCGTCAGCATAGCGTCGAAATGCAAATCCGCTCGCGGGAATTCGATACGTCATGTAATCGCTTCCGCCGCCGCTGCGCGGCGGCTCGCGGTTGGGCGGCATACGAAAACGACGAGGTGAACACGCCCTTTTGAACTTCCAGCGCCGCGTTGGCCTCCGGCGGCAAATTTTCTGAGGAAAAAGTGTCAGCATGGACGCAAAAATGGTGTTCTAAATGGGGATGCACCTGAAATCTATCCCTGCTCGCGGGACGTCGATAGAAACAGTAATCGATGTCGCCGCCGCTGGGCGGCGGCTTAGCAGAACGAGGGATACAAGACATGGCGCCTGGGCACATCTTGCAAGGTGAGGAATGTGTTAAAGTGCTCAAATTGCCATCGAAACACAACTGGAAACGAGTACACACCTCAGGACATCAACAGATATAATAGTCCATCTCGCCGCCGGTATGCGGCGGCTCGCGCGGCACGACAGCGTGGAAGCGGTCGAGCGAGATATTCACTGAATTGCGAGCGAGTGTATTGGGGAGAAGGAGGTCGGTAAAGTGTCTGAAAAATTCCGTCAAGATGCCATCGAAAGACAAGTGAAAATGGAGACACACCCGAAATTTTACCCGGCTCGCGAGACGTCGATACATATAGTAATCGACGTCGCCGCCACCGCACAACGGCAAAAGTACGGGTAATTGCCCATTTGCGGGGCATTGGCCTCCGGCGGCGAAATTCCTGAAAAAACGGCGTCAGAGTACCATCAAATTCGCAGAAAGACAAGCACGTACCTCAATTTTGATGTCACTTGCGGATCATCGATATGTGGTGTCGGTGGGTGGCTGGCGCCGCTGCGCGGCGGCTCGGGGGTGCGTTGTGCGAGGAAGTAGGTGGCAGCGGTGGTGGTGGTGGGGAAGAAAGAGGGATGGGTGCGTTGCCGAATACCTAGGCAACCAAATACGCGAAGGCATACTTACGTGACGTCGAGAAATCAGGATACTTTACCGAGATGTAAATGATCGGCCACCGCTCCCGCCGCCGGAGGATGTAGGAAGGGATGGGAAGTAATGAGTACCAAGAAATAAAGGTGTTTGCACCGCGTTGAATCATTTCGGACAAAAAAAACAAATCCAGAGCCTGTGGCACAAATTTCAAAATGGCGTGGAATTGAATATTGAGGAAAATTCTCCTCGGGGTGTGCGTAAGAAAGATTCCGCTGGGCGCCGATGCTGGAAAGCCTAGACCGTAATCAGGTCTATGAGGAAAGAAAACGGCAGCCCCAAGTCTCGGCTACCGAGATATCGGCATCCCGTTCGGGCCGCCAAAAATTGATCAGACAGAAAAATCTCGCCGCAACGAGTTACTGAGGATCAGTGAGCGAAATTAGACAGATTTCACACACGTACAATGACAGCATGCTGCTCCAGCGTGTAGAATGCGTAAAATTCATCTATCCCCGTAGAAAATTTCGACCGAGCTTGAAATATTTCGGCGGGAAAGGTCCAGCGGCGAAATAACATGTGAGAGCCACAGAATTGAATGGGGGGTACCCACTTAGACACCAAGGCACCGCCATGGGCTCGGCAAACGCACTCCGCCAGGGATTTTCATTTTTCGCCATGAAAATCGGGAAAGAGAGAGCTGATGACGTGTTCTTCAAACAAGCACAAATTTAAACTCGTCCTCACGTCCATATTAGGAAGGCACCAAGACTTGCTCTTGATCTCCATGTCCGCTTTCCCTCCTCGCTCTTCCTTTCTCCCTCTCATTCCCAAAACTTGCCCGGCGTAAGGACTGACCTGTGCGGACCCATCTGGCGCGTATCAAGGCCTCAGGGACGACGGAACGCCGGCAAATGCGTTTGCACACATTTTCCGAAAAACCGGGTCTAGAAGCCTACTGCCGACGCCGCATCACGCCATATGATGGGGATCCGTTTCCTTGGGAACGGACAGCTCACACGTCGGTTTTTAGAGCGATTCACGGGGAGATGCGGGAGGAATCATTATGGTGCGTTTTCACGTTGCCCCGGGTATCCCTACCTCCCTGACCACCCTCCACCAAGTATTTTCCCCAGTATGTATGAACCCATTTTTTCCCTCTGTTCACACAGTTACGGAGTGCTAACCCACTGTCATACACTCAAATTCGCACTTTTGCAAAAATGCGACATTTTCACATACAGCGGGCATCGGTGGACTTCGGCTAAATCTGAGAGCGGATATTTGATGGACATAGCTCCCCTGACTTTTGATGCGGTGCGTGGCCTTTCCTCGCACGACTTCACGCACTTATGCATATTTCCAGATACCGTGCTCCGCCGCTGCACCTCCCCGTATCTCCCCTACGCCCCCTCTGCAAAGGGATTTATTACAAGTCACCACACCCATTTTACCCTCAATTTGGGTGGCCTTAAGACGCACTCAAGAGCTCAATTCGAATTCCAAAAATCAATGCAGGACTCGAACATCAGTCCGAATCCGGCGACTGAAATCTTCGAGATCTCGGCTAAATATGGCGCTAAATTCCTTCCCATGCTTCCTATCCTTACGCGTCTCGTTGCTGAGCGGCTGCGCGGTAGCACAGCGCGTGCTAGCGCGTATTCTGTGTTTACACCACTTGCGCACCCCGCGACCATCCCAGATCTCCGGATCTCATGTGAGTGATTCGTTATCACCCACATTTCATTCCCACACGGCGAGGTTGGTCCGCCGGCTGTGCGGGTACACGGATGGGCTGGGGGTATATATACCGCGACCGCCGGCCTCGCATGTAAGCCCCCATCATCTTCCCTCCCTTCACTTTTCCTTGCCCTTCCCTGTTTCGGATTTTGTTTCCGCCATACTCTCATCCTGCATTGTTCGCTTGACCTTCGGGGTCAACAAGATTGAATTTCGCGTCTTTCACAAGTTGAATTTCGCGTTTTTTCCTTGCTCGGATTCTCTATGCATATACCCACGGCGAATTTTATGCTGGTGTGGTTGGATTTTGGTGCATTCATTCGTGTATGCATCTCTCATCGCTCCCAGCGCGTTGAGTCCTTGACTCTTCGCATTTTTACTGGCTGTGCGTTGCCTCGGACTTCCCTCTCTCATTTTCTTTTCGATCTCCTCTTTTGTGGCTGGGTTCCACCATTGCATCGCGCTTCATTCGCGGCTTCAATTTTTTCCCCTCCCTCTCTGCTCCGACTCCCTGGATCTTTGGGCTTCAGCACTTTGTGTGCTTTATTCCCACTTCTGCGAAGTTCAACTTCGCTCAATTTTGCCCATTCGAATCGGGATCCATTCATTTGGATCTGACTGCCTCGCGCCTCAAGTGTGGTGCAGTTTGTTATGCTTGTTTCTGCGGCAGTTCGATCTGCTTGTCTTTCCTCCGTATTCAACTGCACTCGGAGCGCTGCAAGTTCCGCTTCCGTTTCCCTCCGAGTCACAGCCTTTTTTTCCACGTCTCCATTCGAATCCTGGCTTCATTACACAAGCCTCATTCCCCTCGGATCCAGATCGCAATCCTGCAGGTTCCATGTTGTAGTTCCAAGTTCGCTCTTTTCCCTCGAGTGCATTTGACTTGGTTTCAAGTCAGTTCGCATTCCATCTGTGCTGCAACCCTCCCACTTCATTTCATTTCGTTTCTTTTCTTTTCATTCCTGTCCGAGACTGGTTTCGACCGCTTGCTTGCCTCTCCTTTCCCCGCGCTCTGAATGCCGAGCCACTTTCGCTGCCGACTCGTCATCGCACTCTATGCCTTGTGGTGTTCGCAGCGCTGCACTTTGAACTCATCTTAAGACTGCGCCACTTTGAACTCATCTTGAAAATTTGCAGTTCGCGTCGTCGCCAGCCCGTTTACAGTTTGCGCGTGGTCGATTCAGGTGAGTTTCCTGCATGCATTCATTCCGTTGATTCTATTTTTACTGACCTATCTATCTTTCTGCAGGTCTTGACGCGATTATTCGATTCGACACCATCGACGCGGTGGTTCGACTCTCCTGCTTGACGCGATCCATCCGACTCCCTAGACCCAATTCTGCCCCGCAAGATCTCCGCCCACTCAGCGCGTTCAACACCCAGCGGATCGACTTGAAACTGCGCCGATTGCGTGCTCTACTCGGCCGCACGTTGCCTGGAATTGAAAGATGATGAGGTGAGCTTGGATTCGTTGATTAAGCGTTGTTTGACTCACTTGTTTGCAGGTCTCGATTAGACGCCATTCCATTCCCCGTTTCCGTCTCGATCCACGCGGCGCCCGCCAATTGAACTCGATTCGAACGACACGGGACTGCGCCTCGTCACAACGCGGCTCGGCGCGATTCGACGCAGGACACGCACCGGTGCGATTCGAACGGCACGGGACGCGCGACTCCGTTCCCCGCGAAGCGCGCCATGCGAGTCGGGACCAATGGCGGACGGAGAAGGGCTGGGTGCGCCGCGTTTACGGGAACGAGCGACTCGCTGCAAAGCGGTCGTGCGACCAGGAACGACGCACAACGCTGTCGCTCGCGCGGATGCCGCCGCGCCTGGGGACGCACTCAGCGCGCGACTTGACGCAACAGCAGCGGCGCGGACACACAACGGTGCCGCTCGACTCGTTTGGCAAGATGCGGCGCGCCTCGGCGCTGGGATGCGTCTGGACTCGCGCCGGAGCAGTGCTGGGATTCGGGCCGAGCTGGGGTATACGGCGGGCGGAGAGGACGTGGCAGTTGCGCGCACGAAGGGACGGACCGGCGGCGCTCGAGGGGACCCGGCGGCGTGGATGCGCTCGACTTGCAGGCGGACAGGGATTAGCATAGAACACAAGGGAGGGGATGTAGTACACGCACCGTATCGGGTATCACCGGGCTCCTCGTCTTGTGTGAGCGGTAAGGTGTGCTGTGAGCGGGGAGACCAGAAGGAATCGAGTCGGCGCTGGAGGCGGGCAGCGACAGGGGCGGTGGCGTCATCGATGAGAGCGGACTGGAGAGGGATGCGGAGGCTATGACGTCGCTGTAAGCTCTTTAAGTTTTCGGGAAAGAAGTGAATCATGACTCTGACATAAGCTCGCACGCCGCATTCTTACCGCGTTACTTACGCGTCGCCCTTGCTCCGACAACACGCCAGTCTCAGCCAGGGATGGCTGACAACAAACTGGGTCCTAAAGTAACGACTCAATCTACACGGCCTCCGAGAATCGGGCGACTCTGGCTGACAGGATGCGTCCTAGCAGCCTTCCTCCTCGTCCAGCTCACAGCCAAAGTATCACCGCCATTCGTGTTCTTATCTCGCGCTGAACACGTCTATAGATCTTTACTGGATCTGAGGCGCATTCCGGGGTACATCTCACCGAGTCTGGCTCATCTAAAGAGCGCACGGCGGACGTGCGTTTCGATAGCTACAGTCTCATTCTGAAAGGGCAGCGGGTGTTCTTGCAGTGCGTGGCGCATATTCATATTCAATAATTCGAAAAGATCTAACATGAGAATACTCAGCTCTGGAGAATTCCACACCTGGCGGCTCCCCGTACCATCGCTATGGCCCGACATCCTCGAAAAGACCAAGGCCGCCGGCTTGAACGCGATCAGCATCTACACACACATGGGCCTCCTAAACCCATCTCGTGGCGCCGTAGATCTCGATGGCTTTCGTGCGCTCAAGCCGCTGTACGAGACTGCGATGGCTGCGGGGATATGGGTCGTTGTGCGTCCGGGTGAGTTGTCTTTCATCTTTCAATTTCTGTACAAGCAGTTAACCTGATAAACTATTGACTCGATAAATAAACAACAGGACCGGTGAGATTTCTTTCTGTTCTGCAAATAAATTCGAGGCTTATGGATACGTATCTAGTATATAAACGCGGAAACGTCCGCCGGAGGGATAGCCCACTGGGTCACCACCGAAGTTGCCGGCCAGCTGCGCACGAACGACTCGGATTGGAGCGCCGCGTGGCAGGATTACATCCAGGCGATCATAAAGGAGACGGTGCCGTACCAGATTAACGAAGGCGGTCCTGTTATCGGTGGGTTTGTCTCTGCGTTCGTATACAATCCAGAATCATGATCAATTCTTTGTCGCAGCCATTCAGCTGGGTACGTCCTTGATTCTAATCTCACCACACGCACCACACGACCCACTCCAGACAACGAATACACACAACACGACCCAGGGCACGCAGAGTACTATGAGGAGCTCAAGGCGGTGTTCCACGCGTCGGACATCGTCGTGCCGCTGACATACAACGACCCCAACCAGGGGGGTAATTTTATTAATGGGACGGTGCGTTCTGCGTTGAGTCCACTTGCAATTCTCCGTCCAACTGTAAAGTGTAAGTCTCTAATGGAATTATATTTCAGGGGGCAGTCGATCTATACGGGTGAGCTTCAAAATTGGCACCACATTCTTTTTCTTCTCGTTGCGCCACATTCTGTTTTCTTCCACGCAACATGCAGTCCACCTGATTAAATTAAACATTTTCACAGCCTAGACTCCTACCCGCAGCGCTTCGACTGCTCGCACCCGGACGTCTGGCGCCCGGTCGTGACGAACTACCACGAGTACCACGCGCGCGTTAACCCGTCGCAGCCGTGGTATATACCTGGTGCGTTTTCTTCATTCTGCATGCGTAGTCCTTCGCTCTACTGCATGAGGTCGCGCTTAGTTGTAATGTGATTGTGTTTCGCGCAGAATTCCAAGCAGGATCGTTCGACGCGTGGGGGCCGGGGGCACCGGGTGCGTTATTCGCTGCGTGTCTCCGTCTCAAACCTCGGGAACAATGTGTAATATGTAACAGGCTACGCCCCCTGCGCCGCCCTGACCGGCCCCGCTTTCCAGTCCGTGTTCAACCTGCAGCTCTGGGCGAGCAACGCGAAGATGATTAATTATTATATGCTTTATGGGTACGTCTGTGGATCATGCTCCTCCGATCTTCTCCTCTGTCTTTAAAGTTGCATTGATGCTGATTGAACAACGTTTGCTTTGCAGGGGCACGTCGTGGGGCGCGCTGCCATTTCCGTGCGTTTTAGCGGTATCGTTGTATCTTGCCCGTCGCTGATCTGTGATTTGTTCACGACAGAGGGGTATTGTTCTCTTCGCAAATGCTACAAGAGTGTGGCTCTGATCATATAATGCAATGTGTAGGTGTACACTTCGTACGACTACGGCGCACCGGTGGGTAATTCATCCCATCCCATTTCAGTAGAATGCTAACAACTACACGGTACACGCTTCATCAATAAATACAACGCTGTTTTATTCGACACCGTAGATCACCGAGTCGCGCGCCCTCACAGCGAAATACGACGAGCTGAAGCTGCAGGGGATGTTCGTGCGCTCTTCGCCGGACTTTACCAAGACCGACTCGCCGGTCGCATCCTCAACAGCACGATGGGAAGACGGGCGCCCCACAACGATTGCAAGGTTGAACTTTACTGATCGCAATGATTGCTCACTGTCCCGCCGCCTTTCTGAAAAAAAAAAACTCTCTCCAAAGTTCTTCTGCGTGATTTTCCATCGTTTCTCATCCCCCTGCAACCAAAATTTCTGGGCCGCTTTCTTCGTTTCTCGCCCGAGATGCCCGGCGGCAACCAGATTGAAAGCCCGGTCAAAGCGAAGGGCAGATTTATATTCAGGGCGCCGACTCTGTGCATGTTCCAAGTGCTGGAGTCGAATCTGCTATGTTGAACATGAACCGTGATTTTTTGTGAATCACTGGCTTGAGTTGAACGGACATGAGAGCCACAACAAAACTCGACCGGCTTGCAAACTAGACGCCGCTTGAAAAAACCTGCTATCTAACCCACAGACCGGCCCTAAAGAGGGTGGAATTTCGCTTTCATTTCTCAACGCAGTCACAGAGCAGCCAGTGGGGAAAAAATGAAGGGTATCACAAAAGTTGTATTCATTTTTGGCGCAGTACACATGTGAGTATGTAGGTAATCCCTCAGTACTGAATCATAATTCGGATTAATGTATGAGGGAGTTACAGCCATGGAAAAGCGTGGTCTGGGCGTAGATTAGGTAGATGTCCGAAAGAGCCGAGGTTAGAATCCGATGCCAGTCGTGGAGCGCACGGAATGTGTTGGACTCAATCATGATTAATACATACTGCACTCAGCAAAATGCTGTCGTGCTCCCGAAAAGCGCAAAAGACGACGTGGGCTCCTCGCCTTGATAGTGAGAGAGACAGAAGCACTGTGAATGGCCTACAAACTGGATTATTGAGAGAAGAATGAAAATATGAGTATTACTCATTGGTCTTGCAACCTCGCCTGCAGGACCACCGAAAATGAAATAATGGAAAGGTCGCATTGCGCACCAAGTCGGGGTACGCGTGCGCAATTCAAGCGGGGAAACCGCGAGAATGATGCCAACGTGGAAGGAAAATGGGAGCTCACCTGAATTTCAACGCCGCTCGGCAAAAAGGCGATATATAGCATAATCGATCTTGGCACCGCTATGCGCCTATGCGACGCGTCGGGGAGCGCGGGAACACGCTGTATTGATAGTCGACGCCACGTTGGCCTCCAGCGGCAAAAAATCTGGAAAAAAAGGCATGAGAACGCCGCCAAAAACGCAATAAAATTAGACCAACATGTCAAAAAAAATCCTTTGCTCGCGAGATTTTGATACGTCGTGTGAACCATGTTGAGGCGGCTGCGCAGAATTCAAACCGCAGCGGAGAGCGCGGGCACCCGGCATATTGAATCCACGCCGTGTTCGCCTCGGGCGGTGAAACTTGCGAAAAAAAGCTTCAGAACCCGATCAAAATAACAGCGTACCTGCAATGAATTCCTGCTCGCGGGATTTCGATATGCCGTGTAATCGCTTCCGCCGCCGCTACGCGGCGGCGGCGTGGCTCACGGGTGCGTGGGAGATACTGGCGTTTTGGGAAATATGGTGCTTTGAAGCCATAGCGGGGCATTGGCCTCCGGCGGCAAAAAATCTGAAAAAAGGGCTCAGCAAAATGTCAAAATTCAAATCTGAATGGGGACACACACTGAATTTGAGCCCGCTCGCGGGATTTCGATACATCGTGTAATCAGTTCTGCCGCCGCTACACGGCGGCTCGCAGGTGCGCGTGATCTGCCAAAGTTTCTGCTGTATGATGAGTTTGGGGCGGGGCGTTAGCCTCCGGCGGCAATCTTTTTTTTTTTTTTGCACACAGACCGTCAGCATAGCGTCAAAATGCAAATCCAAACGGAGTCCGCTCGCGGGAATTTGATACGTCATGTAATCGCTTCCGCCGCCGCTGCGCGGCGGCTCGCGGTTGGGCGGCATACGAAAACGACGAGGTGAACACGCTCTTTTGAATTTCCAGCGCGGCGTTGGCCTCCGGCGGCAAAATTTCTGAGAAAAAAGTGTCAGCATGGACGCAAAAATGGAGTTCTAAATGGGGATGCACCTGAACTGCATCCCGCTCGCGGGGCGTCGATAGATATAATCAATGTCGCTGCCGGTGGCGTAGCAGGGGATACGAGAAATTGCGCCGAGATGCAAGGTGAGGCCTGCGGCGGCTTTTTTCCGGGAAGATGTTGCTCAATGCGATCAAAACAAACTGAAAACGAGTACGCACCTCAATTTTTACACGTGGGCCTAAAATTGGAGCGGGACGTTGGCCCCTGGCGCTGAAAAATCTGAAAAAACACTGTCAGAATGCCATCACAATGAAAGAAAATTCGGCATGCACCTGAAACCTTTACTGGGATGTCAGTGAATCAGCCATAATTTGTCGCTCGCAGGACCTGGTGTCAACGTGTCGCTGGCGCCACTGCGCGGCAGCTCGGCAACGTGTTGAGCACGAATCCAGCCGGCTGGAAATGGAACGTCACCCGACGGGAGTGCTTGCAGGAAGCTGGAAGTGGGAGGAGCTAGGTGGTAGAGATGGTGGTGGTGCGAAAGGAAGAGAGGCGAAGCCAGGGACCAAGGCTTACCGGATACCTAGGCGACCAAATACGCGAGGCTGAGATTATGATCAGAAAACCTTACCGAGGCGCAAATGATCGGCCCCGCTTTGCGCCGGCTGCAGGAAGTCACAAGCTAAGTACCGCAGAATGCCGCAAGAGATGTGTAAACAGTGTCAATGGAATGCACCAAATAATGCAGTCCTCTGATCGCAAATTCCTTTGATGAAAAATCCACAGATTGCGCAAAACCTGAATTGTCAATTTTTGTCTCTCGCGAAAAGGATTCTCAAGGGGGTTGTGCAACGGTTGTGTGCGATTGAGCGGCATGACCTCAACGCCGTATCATCCTATAACCAGAATGTGCTCGAAATCACGGGGAAAGCTCGACTATCGATCTTCGAGATCCCGATTCAGGCCGCAAAATAATAATAATAAATTGATCACTTACAGTTTGCAGGCGTAAATCTATAAAGGCCGACAGTACACGCCGGATTCCAATGACCAGGTGGGCACAGAATCTGCAAAATTCATCTATCCCCGTAGAAAATTTCGACCGAGCTTGAAATATTTCGGCGGGAAAGGTCCAGCGGCGAAATAACATGTGAGAGCCACAGAATTGAATGGGGATGGTAGCCTAGACACAAAGGCACTGCAATGGGCTCGGCAAACGCACTCCACCGGGGCTTTTCATTTTTCGCCATGAAAATCGGGAAAGAGAGCGCTGATGACGTGTTCTTCAAACAAGCACAAATTTAAACTCGTCCTCACGTCCGTATTAGGAAGGCACCAAGACTTGCTCTTGATCTCCACGTCCGCTTTCCCTCCTCGCTCTTCCTTTCCCCCTCTCACTCTCAAAACTTACCCAGCGTAAGCACTGACCTGTGCGGACCCATCTGGCGCGTATCAAGGCCTCAGGGACGACGGAACGCCGGCAAATGTGTTTGCACGCATTTTCCGAAAAACCGGGTCTGGAAGCCTACTGCCGACGCCGCATCACGCCATATGATGGGGGATCTGTTTCGTTGGAAACGGACAGCTCACACGTCGGCTTTTGGAGCGATCCACCGGGAAATGCGGTAGGAATCATTATGGTGCGTTTTCACGTTGCCCCGGGTATCCCTACCTCCCTGACCACCCTCCACCAAGGTATTTTCCCCAGTATATATGCACGTGTTTTTTCCCTCTGTTCACACAGTTACGGAGTGCTAACCCACTGTCATACACTCAAATTCGCACTTTTGCCAAAATGCGACATTTTCACATACAGCGGGCATCGATGGACTTCGGCTAAATCTGAGAGCGGATATTTGATGGACATAGCTCCCCTGACGTTTGATGCGGTGCGTGGCCTTTCCTCGCACGGCTTCACGCACTTACGAATATTTCCAGATTCCGCTCTCCGCCACTTCACCTCCCCGTATCTCCCCTACGCCCCCTCTGCAAAGGTATTTATTACAAGTCACTACACTCATTTTACCCTCAATTTGGATGGCCTCAAGACGCACTCAAGAGCTCAATTCGAATCCCAAAAATCAATGCAAGACTCGAACATCAGTCCGAATCCGGCGACTGAAATCTTCGAGATCTCGGCTAAATACGGCGCTAAATTCCTTCCCATGCCTCCTATCTTTACGCGTCTCGTTGCTGAGCGGCTGCGCGGTAGCACAGCGCGTGCTAGCGCCTATTCTGTGTTTACACCACTTGCGCACCCCGCGACCATCCCAGATCTCCGGATCTCATGAGAGTGATTCGTTATCACCCACACTTCATTCCCACACGGCGAGGTTGGTCCGCCGGCTGTGCGGGTACACGGATGGGCTGGGGGTATATATACCGCGACCGCCGGCCTCGCAGGTAAGCCCCCATCATCTTCCCTCCCTTCACTTTTCCTTTCCTTTCCCTGTTTCGGAGTTTATTTCCGCCATACTCTCATCCTGCATTGTTCGCTTGACCTTCGGGGTCAACAAGATTGAATTTCGCGTCTTTCACAAGTTGAATTTCGCGTTTTTTCCTTGCTCGGATTCTCTATGCATTCACCCACGGCGAATTTTACGCTGGTGTGGTTGGATTTTGATGCATTAATTCGCGCATGTCCTTGTCCTAGCTCCCACCATCGCTTTGAGGCCTCGGCTGTTCGCATTTTTAATGGCTGTGGAGGTAACTGGAGGTAGCTCCTTTGTTGCCTCGTACTTCCCTCTGTCATTTTCTTTTCGACTTCTCCTGTTTGCGGCTGGGTTCCACCATTGCATCGCGCTTCATTCGCGGCTTCAATTTTTTCCCCTCCCTCTCTGCTCCGACTCCCTCGATCTTTGGGTTCAGCATTTCGTGTGCTTTGTTCCTACTTCTGCGATGTTCAACTTGGCTCAATTTTGCCCATTCGAATCGGGATCCATTCGTTTGGATCGGACTGCCTCGCGCCTCAACCTCCATGCAGTTTGTTATGCTTGTTGATGTCTCTGCGGCAGTTTAATCTGCTTGTCTCTCCGTGGCTTTGAATCTGCTTGTCCTTCCTGAGCCTCCGTGTTCAAAGCCACGGATTGCGGTTTTCAATTATTCCGACTCATTTCCCATCCCTCTCACTCGGCTGTTTGGTACCGGTTCTCCCAATTGCATCCAATGGATTCCCTTCGTTTCTATTTCCTGTTCATGCGGTTCGGTTCGATTTGCATCCACACTTGAGTGCAATTTCTGCGTCCGTTTGCCTCCGAGTCACAGCGCAGCCTTCGTTCGGGTCCTGGCTTCATTCATTCTCCAATCCTCATTCCCCTCAGATCCAGATCGCAATCCTGCAGCTTCCATTTTGTAGTTCCAAGTTCGCTCTTTTCCCTCGAGTGCATTTAACTTGGTTTCAAGTCAGTTCGCATTCCATCTGTGCTGCAACCCTCCCACTTCAATTCATTTCGTTTCTTTTCGTTCTATTCCTCTCCGAGACCGCTTTCGACTGCTTTCTTGCCCCCGCGCTCTGGATCCCGAGCCACTTTCGCTGCCGACTCGTCGTCTCTTAAGACTGCGCCACTTTGAACTCATCTTGAAAATTTGCAGTTCGCGTCCGCTCGCCAGCCCGTTTACTTTACAGTTTGCGCGTGGTCGATTCAGGTGAGTTTCCTGCATGCATTCATTCCGTTAATTCAATTTTTACTGACCTATCTATCTTTCTGCAGGTCTTGACGCGATTATTCGATTCGACACCATCGACGCGGTGGTTCGACTCTCCTGCTTGACGCGATCCATCCGACTCCCTCGACCCAATTCTGCCCCGCAAGATCTCCGCCCGCTCAGCGCGTTTCAACCCCCAGCGGATCGACTTGAAACTGCGCCGATTGCGTGCTCTACTCGGCCGCACGTCGCTGGGAGTTGAAAGACGTTCAGGTGGGGCTTGGATTCGTTGATTAAGCGTTGTTTGACTCACTTGTTTGCAGGTCTCAATCCACGCGGCGCCCGCCAATCGAACTCGATTCGAACGACACGGGACTGCGCCTCGTCACAACGCGGCTCGGCGCGATTCGACGCAGGACACGCACCGGTGCGATTCGAACGGCACGGGACGCGCGACTTCCGTTCCCCGCGAAGCGCGCGATGCGAGTCGGGACCAATGGCGGACGGAGAAGGGCCGGGCGCGCCGCGTTTACGGGAACGAGCGACTCGCTGCAAAGCGGTCGTGCGACCAGGAACGACGCACAACGCTGTCGCTCGCGCGGATGCCGCCGCGCCTGGGGACACACACTCACCGCGCGACTTGACGCAACAGCAGCGGCGTTGACACCCAACGGTGCCCTCGACTCGTTTGGCAAGATGCGGCGCGCCTCGGCGTTGGGATGCGTCTGGACTCGCGCCGGAGCAGTGCTGGGATTCGGGCCGAGCTGGGGTATACGGCGGGCGGAGAGGACGTTGCAGTTGCGCGCACGGAGGGACGGACCGGCGGCGCTCGAGGGGACCCGGCGGCGTGGATGCGCTCGACCTGCACGCAATGCGGACATTTTTTAGCATAGAACTGAAGGGAGGCGACGTAGTACACGCACCGTATTAGATATCACCGGGCCCCTCGTCTGTAACCTGTATAGCTTGAGGCGTGGTGCGGGAGGTGGTGCAGGAGGCGGACGCGTGAGCAGTAAGTACTTGTGTGAGGGGTAAGGTGTGCTGTAAGCGGGGCATTGCGAGTGGGAAGCCACCAGAAGGAATCGAGTCGGCGCTGGAGGCGGGCAGCGACAGGGGCGGTGGCGTCATCGATGAGAGCGGGGAACTGGAGAGGGATGCGTCGGCTATGACGTCGCTGTAAGCTCTCCAAGTTTTCGAGGGACAGTAGAGTGGAAAGAAGTGAATCACGACTCCGAGTCTGACATAAGCTCGCACACCGCATTCTTACCCGCGTTACTTACGCGTCGCCCTTGCTCCGACAACACGCCAGTCTCAGCCAGCGATGGCTGACAACAAACTGGGTCCTATAGTAACGACTCAATCTACACGACCTCCGAGAATCGGGCGACTCTGGCTGACAGGATGTGTCCTAGCAGTCTTCCTCCTCGTCCAGCTCACAGCCAAAGTATCACCGCCATTCGTGTTCTTATCTCGCGCTGAACACGTCTATAGATCTTTACTGGCTTTGAGGCGCATTCCGGGGTACATCTCACCGAGTCTGGCTTATCTAAAGAGCGCACGGCGGACGTGCGTTTCGATAACTACAGTCTCATTCTGAAAGGGCAGCGGGTGTTCTTGCAGTGCGTGACTCATATTGAATAATTCGAAAAGATCTGACCTGAAAATACCCAGCTCTGGAGAATTCCACACCTGGCGGCTCCCCGTACCATCGCTATGGCCCGATATCCTCGAAAAGACCAAGGCCGCCGGCTTGAACGCGATCAGCATCTACACACACATGGGCCTCCTAAACCCATCTCGTGGCGTCGTAGATCTCGATGGCTTCCGTGCGCTGAAGCCGCTGTACGAGGCTGCGATGGCTGCGGGGATATGGGTCGTTGTGCGTCCGGGTGAGTTGTCTTTCATCTTTCAATTTCTGTGCAAGCAGTTATTTTGACTGACCTGATAAACTGTTGACTCGATAAATAAACAATAGGACCGGTGAGATTTCTTTCTGTTCTGCACATAAATTCGAGGCTTATGGATACGTATCTAGTATATAAACGCGGAAACGTCCGCCGGAGGGATAGCCCACTGGGTCACCACCGAAGTTGCCGGCCAGCTGCGCACGAACGACTCGGATTGGAGCGCCGCGTGGCAGGATTACATCCAGGCGATCATAAAGGAGACGGCACCGTACCAGATTAACGAAGGCGGTCCTGTTATCGGTGGGTTGTCTCTGCGTTCGTATACAATGCACTCTTCACTGAATCATGATCAATTCTTTGCCGCAGCCATTCAGCTGGGTACGTCCTTGATTCTAATCTCACCACACGCACCACACGACCCACTCCAGACAACGAATACACACAACACGACCCAGGGCACGCAGAGTACTATGAGGAGCTCAAGGCGGTGTTCCACGCGTCGGACATCGTCGTGCCGCTGACATACAACGACCCCAACCAGGGGGGTAATTTTATTAATGGGACGGTGCGTTCTGCGTTGAGTCCACTTGCAATTCTCCGTCCAACTGTAAAGTGTAAGTCTCTAATGGAATTATATTTCAGGGGCAGTCGATCTATACGGGTGAGCTTCAAAATTGGCACCACATTCTTTTTCTTCTCGTTGCGCCACATTCTGTTTTCTTCCACGCAACATGCAGTCCACCTGATTAAATTAAACATTTTCACAGCCTAGACTCCTACCCGCAGCGCTTCGACTGCTCGCACCCGGACGTCTGGCGCCCGGTCGTGACGAACTACCACGAGTACCACGCGCGCGTTAACCCGTCGCAGCCGTGGTATATACCTGGTGCGTTTTCTTCATTCTGCATGCGTAGTCCTTCGCTCTACTGCATGAGGTCGCGCTTAGTTGTAATGTGATTGTGTTTCGCGCAGAATTCCAAGCAGGATCGTTCGACGCGTGGGGGCCGGGGGCACCGGGTGCGTTATTCGCTGCGTGTCTCCGTCTCAAACCTCGGGAACAATGTGTAATATGTAACAGGCTACGCCCCCTGCGCCGCCCTGACCGGCCCCGCTTTCCAGTCCGTGTTCAACCTGCAGCTCTGGGCGAGCAACGCGAAGATGATTAATTATTATATGCTTTATGGGTACGTCTGTGGATCATGCTCCTCCGATCTTCTCCTCTGTCTTTAAAGTTGCATTGATGCTGATTGAACAACGTTTGCTTTGCAGGGGCACGTCGTGGGGCGCGCTGCCCATTTCCGTGCGTTTTAGCGGTATCGTTGTATCTTGCCCGTCGCTGATCTGTGATTTGTTCACGACAGAGGGGTATTGTTCTCTTCGCAAATGCTACAAGAGTGTGGCTCTGATCATATAATGCAATGTGTAGGTGTACACTTCGTACGACTACGGCGCACCGGTGGGTAATTCATCCCATCCCATTTCAGTAGAATGCTAACAACTACACGGTACACGCTTCATCAATAAATACAACGCTGTTTTATTCGACACCGTAGATCACCGAGTCGCGCGCCCTCACAGCGAAATACGACGAGCTGAAGCTGCAGGGGATGTTCGTGCGCTCTTCGCCGGACTTTACCAAGACCGACTCGCCGGTCGCATCCTCAACAGCACGATGGGAAGACGGGCGCCCCACAACGATTGCAAGGTTGAACTTTACTGATCGCAATGATTGCTCACTGTCCCGCCGCCTTTCTGAAAAAAAAAAAACTCTCTCCAAAGTTCTTCTGCGTGATTTTCCATCGTTTCTCATCCCCCTGCAACCAAAATTTCTGGGCCGCTTTCTTCGTTTCTCGCCCGAGATGCCCGGCGGCAACCAGATTGAAAGCCCGGTCAAAGCGAAGGGCATTTATTTATATCAGGGCGCCGACTGTGCATGTTCCAAGTGCTGGAGTCGAATCTGCTATGTTGAACATGAACCGTGATTTTTGTGAATCACTGGCTTGAGTTGAACGGACATGAGAGCCACAACAAAACTCGACCGGCTTGCAAACTAGACGCCGCTTGAAAAAACCTGCTATCTAACCCACAGACCGGCCCTAAAGAGGGTGGAATTTCGCTTTCATTTCTCAACGCAGTCACAGAGCAGCCAGTGGGGAAAAAATGAAGGGTATCACAAAAGTTGTATTCATTTTTGGCGCAGTACACATGTGAGTATGTAGGTAATCCCTCAGTACTGAATCATAATTCGGATTAATGTATGAGGGAGTTACAGCCATGGAAAAGCGTGGTCTGGGCGTAGATTAGGTAGATGTCCGAAAGAGCCGAGGTTAGAATCCGATGCCAGTCGTGGAGCGCACGGAATGTGTTGGACTCAATCATGATTAATACATACTGCACTCAGCAAAATGCTGTCGTGCTCCCGAAAAGCGCAAAAGACGACGTGGGCTCCTCGCCTTGATAGTGAGAGAGACAGAAGCACTGTGAATGGCCTACAAACTGGATTATTGAGAGAAGAATGAAAATATGAGTATTACTCATTGGTCTTGCAACCTCGCCTGCAGGACCACCGAAAATGAAATAATGGAAAGGTCGCATTGCGCACCAAGTCGGGGTACGCGTGCGCAATTCAAGCGGGGAAACCGCGAGAATGATGCCAACGTGGAAGGAAAATGGGAGCTCACCTGAATTTCAACGCCGCTCGGCAAAAAGGCGATATATAGCATAATCGATCTTGGCACCGCTATGCGCCTATGCGACGCGTCGGGGAGCGCGGGAACACGCTGTATTGATAGTCGACGCGCCGTTGGCCTCCAGCGGCAAAAAATCTGGAAAAAAAGGCATGAGAACGCCGCCAAAAACGCAATAAAATTAGACCAACATGTCAAAAAAAATCCTTTGCTCGCGAGATTTTGATACGTCGTGTGAACCATGTTGAGGCGGCTGCGCAGAATTCAAACCGCAGCGGAGAGCGCGGGCACCCGGCATATTGAATCCACGCCGTGTTCGCCTCGGGCGGTGAAACTTGCGAAAAAAAGCTTCAGAACCCGATCAAAATAACAGCGTACCTGCAATGAATTCCTGCTCGCGGGATTTCGATATGCCGTGTAATCGCTTCCGCCGCCGCTACGCGGCGGCGGCGTGGCTCACGGGTGCGTGGGAGATACTGGCGTTTTGGGAAATATGGTGCTTTGAAGCCATAGCGGGGCATTGGCCTCCGGCGGCAAAAAATCTGAAAAAAGGGCTCAGCAAAATGTCAAAATTCAAATCTGAATGGGGACACACACTGAATTTGAGCCCGCTCGCGGGATTTCGATACATCGTGTAATCAGTTCTGCCGCCGCTACACGGCGGCTCGCAGGTGCGCGTGATCTGCCAAAGTTTCTGCTGTATGATGAGTTTGGGGCGGGGCGTTAGCCTCCGGCGGCAATCTTTTTTTTTTTTTGCACACAGACCGTCAGCATAGCGTCAAAATGCAAATCCAAACGGAGTCCGCTCGCGGGAATTTGAACGTCATGTAATCGCTTCCGCCGCCGCTGCGCGGCGGCTCGCGGTTGGGCGGCATACGAAAACGACGAGGTGAACACGCTCTTTTGAATTTCCAGCGCGGCGTTGGCCTCCGGCGGCAAAATTTCTGAGAAAAAAGTGTCAGCATGGACGCAAAAATGGAGTTCTAAATGGGGATGCACCTGAACTGCATCCCGCTCGCGGGGCGTCGATAGATATAATCAATGTCGCTGCCGGTGGCGTAGCAGGGGATACGAGAAATTGCGCCGAGATGCAAGGTGAGGGCCTGCGGCGGCTTTTTTCCGGGAAGATGTTGCTCAATGCGATCAAAACAAACTGAAAACGAGTACGCACCTCAATTTTTACACGTGGGCCTAAAATTGGAGCGGGACGTTGGCCCCTGGCGCTGAAAAATCTGAAAAAAACACTGTCAGAATGCCATCACAATGAAAGAAAATTCGGCATGCACCTGAACCTTTACTGGGATGTCAGTGAATCAGCCATAATTTGTCGCTCGCAGGACCTGGTGTCAACGTGTCGCTGGCGCCACTGCGCGGCAGCTCGGCAACGTGTTGAGCACGAATCCAGCCGGCTGGAAATGGAACGTCACCCGACGGGAGTGCTTGCAGGAAGCTGGAAGTGGGAGGAGCTAGGTGGTAGAGATGGTGGTGGTGCGAAAGGAAGAGAGGCGAAGCCAGGGACCAAGGCTTACCGGAGTACCTAGGCGACCAAATACGCGAGGCTGAGATTATGATCAGAAAACCTTACCGAGGCGCAAATGATCGGCCCCGCTTTGCGCCGGCTGCAGGAAGTCACAAGCTAAGTACCGCAGAATGCCGCAAGAGATGTGTAAACAGTGTCAATGGAATGCACCAAATAATGCAGTCCTCTGATCGCAAATTCCTTTGATGAAAAATCCACAGATTGCGCAAAACCTGAATTGTCAATTTTTGTCTCTCGCGAAAAGGATTCTCAAGGGGGTTGTGCAACGGTTGTGTGCGATTGAGCGGCATGACCTCAACGCCGTATCATCCTATAACCAGAAGTGCTCGAAATCACGGGGAAAGCTCGACTATCGATCTTCGAGATCCCGATTCAGGCCGCAAAATAATAATAATAAATTGATCACTTACAGTTTGCAGGCGTAAATCTATAAAGGCCGACAGTACACGCCGGATTCCAATGACCAGGTGGGCACAGAATCTGCAAAATTCATCTATCCCCGTAGAAAATTTCGACCGAGCTTGAAATATTTCGGCGGGAAAGGTCCAGCGGCGAAATAACATGTGAGAGCCACAGAATTGAATGGGGATGGTAGCCTAGACACAAAGGCACTGCAATGGGCTCGGCAAACGCACTCCACCGGGGCTTTTCATTTTTCGCCATGAAATCGGGAAAGAGAGCGCTGATGACGTGTTCTTCAAACAAGCACAAATTTAAACTCGTCCTCACGTCCGTATTAGGAAGGCACCAAGACTTGCTCTTGATCTCCACGTCCGCTTTCCCTCCTCGCTCTTCCTTTCCCCCTCTCACTCTCAAAACTTACCCAGCGTAAGCACTGACCTGTGCGGACCCATCTGGCGCGTATCAAGGCCTCAGGGACGACGGAACGCCGGCAAATGTGTTTGCACGCATTTTCCGAAAAACCGGGTCTGGAAGCCTACTGCCGACGCCGCATCACGCCATATGATGGGGGATCTGTTTCGTTGGAAACGGACAGCTCACACGTCGGCTTTTGGAGCGATCCACCGGGAAATGCGGTAGGAATCATTATGGTGCGTTTTCACGTTGCCCCGGGTATCCCTACCTCCCTGACCACCCTCCACCAAGGTATTTTCCCCAGTATATATGCACGTGTTTTTTCCCTCTGTTCACACAGTTACGGAGTGCTAACCCACTGTCATACACTCAAATCGCACTTTTGCCAAAATGCGACATTTCACATACAGCGGGCATCGATGGACTTCGGCTAAATCTGAGAGCGGATATTTGATGGACATAGCTCCCCTGACGTTTGATGCGGTGCGTGGCCTTTCCTCGCACGGCTTCACGCACTTACGAATATTTCCAGATTCCGCTCTCCGCCACTTCACCTCCCCGTATCTCCCCTACGCCCCCTCTGCAAAGGTATTTATTACAAGTCACTACACTCATTTTACCCTCAATTTGGATGGCCTCAAGACGCACTCAAGAGCTCAATTCGAATCCCAAAAATCAATGCAAGACTCGAACATCAGTCCGAATCCGGCGACTGAAATCTTCGAGATCTCGGCTAAATACGGCGCTAAATTCCTTCCCATGCCTCCTATCTTTACGCGTCTCGTTGCTGAGCGGCTGCGCGGTAGCACAGCGCGTGCTAGCGCCTATTCTGTGTTTACACCACTTGCGCACCCCCGCGACCATCCCAGATCTCCGGATCTCATGAGAGTGATTCGTTATCACCCACACTTCATTCCCACACGGCGAGGTTGGTCCGCCGGCTGTGCGGGTACACGGATGGGCTGGGGGTATATATACCGCGACCGCCGGCCTCGCAGGTAAGCCCCCATCATCTTCCCTCCCTTCACTTTTCCTTTCCTTTCCCTGTTTCGGAGTTTATTTCCGCCATACTCTCATCCTGCATTGTTCGCTTGACCTTCGGGGTCAACAAGATTGAATTTCGCGTCTTTCACAAGTTGAATTTCGCGTTTTTTTCCTTGCTCGGATTCTCTATGCATTCACCCACGGCGAATTTACGCTGGTGTGGTTGGATTTTGATGCATTAATTCGCGCATGTCCTTGTCCTAGCTCCCACCATCGCTTTGAGGCCTCGGCTGTTCGCATTTTTAATGGCTGTGGAGGTAACTGGAGGTAGCTCCTTTGTTGCCTCGTACTTCCCTCTGTCATTTTCTTTTCGACTTCTCCTGTTTTGCGGCTGGGTTCCACCATTGCATCGCGCTTCATTCGCGGCTTCAATTTTTTCCCCTCCCTCTCTGCTCCGACTCCCTCGATCTTTGGGTTCAGCATTTCGTGTGCTTTGTTCCTACTTCTGCGATGTTCAACTTGGCTCAATTTTGCCCATTCGAATCGGGATCCATTCGTTTGGATCGGACTGCCTCGCGCCTCAACCTCCATGCAGTTTGTTATGCTTGTTGATGTCTCTGCGGCAGTTTAATCTGCTTGTCTCTCCGTGGCTTTGAATCTGCTTGTCCTTCCTGAGCCTCCGTGTTCAAAGCCACGGATTGCGGTTTTCAATTATTCCGACTCATTTCCCATCCCTCTCACTCGGCTGTTTGGTACCGGTTCTCCCAATTGCATCCAATGGATTCCCTTCGTTTCTATTTCCTGTTCATGCGGTTCGGTTCGATTTGCATCCACACTTGAGTGCAATTTCTGCGTCCGTTTGCCTCCGAGTCACAGCGCAGCCTTCGTTCGGGTCCTGGCTTCATTCATTCTCCAATCCTCATTCCCCTCAGATCCAGATCGCAATCCTGCAGCTTCCATTTTGTAGTTCCAAGTTCGCTCTTTTCCCTCGAGTGCATTTAACTTGGTTTCAAGTCAGTTCGCATTCCATCTGTGCTGCAACCCTCCCACTTCAATTCATTTCGTTTCTTTTCGTTCTATTCCTCTCCGAGACCGCTTTCGACTGCTTTCTTGCCCCCGCGCTCTGGATCCCGAGCCACTTTCGCTGCCGACTCGTCGTCTCTTAAGACTGCGCCACTTTGAACTCATCTTGAAAATTTGCAGTTCGCGTCCGCTCGCCAGCCCGTTTACTTTACAGTTTGCGCGTGGTCGATTCAGGTGAGTTTCCTGCATGCATTCATTCCGTTAATTCAATTTTACTGACCTATCTATCTTTCTGCAGGTCTTGACGCGATTATTCGATTCGACACCATCGACGCGGTGGTTCGACTCTCCTGCTTGACGCGATCCATCCGACTCCCTCGACCCAATTCTGCCCCGCAAGATCTCCGCCCGCTCAGCGCGTTCAACCCCCAGCGGATCGACTTGAAACTGCGCCGATTGCGTGCTCTACTCGGCCGCACGTCGCTGGGAGTTGAAAGACGTTCAGGTGGGGCTTGGATTCGTTGATTAAGCGTTGTTTGACTCACTTGTTGCAGGTCTCAATCCACGCGGCGCCCGCCAATCGAACTCGATTCGAACGACACGGGACTGCGCCTCGTCACAACGCGGCTCGGCGCGATTCGACGCAGGACACGCACCGGTGCGATTCGAACGGCACGGGACGCGCGACTCCGTTCCCCGCGAAGCGCGCGATGCGAGTCGGGACCAATGGCGGACGGAGAAGGGCCGGGCGCGCCGCGTTTACGGGAACGAGCGACTCGCTGCAAAGCGGTCGTGCGACCAGGAACGACGCACAACGCTGTCGCTCGCGCGGATGCCGCCGCGCCTGGGGACACACACTCACCGCGCGACTTGACGCAACAGCAGCGGCGTTGACACCCAACGGTGCCCTCGACTCGTTTGGCAAGATGCGGCGCGCCTCGGCGTTGGGATGCGTCTGGACTCGCGCCGGAGCAGTGCTGGGATTCGGGCCGAGCTGGGGTATACGGCGGGCGGAGAGGACGTTGCAGTTGCGCGCACGGAGGGACGGACCGGCGGCGCTCGAGGGGACCCGGCGGCGTGGATGCGCTCGACCTGCACGCAATGCGGACATTTTTTAGCATAGAACTGAAGGGAGGCGACGTAGTACACGCACCGTATTAGATATCACCGGGCCCCTCGTCTGTAACCTGTATAGCTTGAGGCGTGGTGCGGGAGGTGGTGCAGGAGGCGGACGCGTGAGCAGTAAGTACTTGTGTGAGGGGTAAGGTGTGCTGTAAGCGGGGCATTGCGAGTGGGAAGCCACCAGAAGGAATCGAGTCGGCGCTGGAGGCGGGCAGCGACAGGGGCGGTGGCGTCATCGATGAGAGCGGGGAACTGGAGAGGGATGCGTCGGCTATGACGTCGCTGTAAGCTCTCCAAGTTTTCGAGGGACAGTAGAGTGGAAAGAAGTGAATCACGACTCCGAGTCTGACATAAGCTCGCACACCGCATTCTTACCGCGTTACTTACGCGTCGCCCTTGCTCCGACAACACGCCAGTCTCAGCCAGCGATGGCTGACAACAAACTGGGTCCTATAGTAACGACTCAATCTACACGACCTCCGAGAATCGGGCGACTCTGGCTGACAGGATGTGTCCTAGCAGTCTTCCTCCTCGTCCAGCTCACAGCCAAAGTATCACCGCCATTCGTGTTCTTATCTCGCGCTGAACACGTCTATAGATCTTTACTGGCTTTGAGGCGCATTCCGGGGTACATCTCACCGAGTCTGGCTTATCTAAAGAGCGCACGGCGGACGTGCGTTTCGATAACTACAGTCTCATTCTGAAAGGGCAGCGGGTGTTCTTGCAGTGCGTGACTCATATTGAATAATTCGAAAAGATCTGACCTGAAAATACCCAGCTCTGGAGAATTCCACACCTGGCGGCTCCCCGTACCATCGCTATGGCCCGATATCCTCGAAAAGACCAAGGCCGCCGGCTTGAACGCGATCAGCATCTACACACACATGGGCCTCCTAAACCCATCTCGTGGCGTCGTAGATCTCGATGGCTTCCGTGCGCTGAAGCCGCTGTACGAGGCTGCGATGGCTGCGGGGATATGGGTCGTTGTGCGTCCGGGTGAGTTGTCTTTCATCTTTCAATTTCTGTGCAAGCAGTTATTTTGACTGACCTGATAAACTGTTGACTCGATAAATAAACAATAGGACCGGTGAGATTTCTTTCTGTTCTGCACATAAATTCGAGGCTTATGGATACGTATCTAGTATATAAACGCGGAAACGTCCGCCGGAGGGATAGCCCACTGGGTCACCACCGAAGTTGCCGGCCAGCTGCGCACGAACGACTCGGATTGGAGCGCCGCGTGGCAGGATTACATCCAGGCGATCATAAAGGAGACGGCACCGTACCAGATTAACGAAGGCGGTCCTGTTATCGGTGGGTTTGTCTCTGCGTTCGTATACAATGCACTCTTCACTGAATCATGATCAATTCTTTGCCGCAGCCATTCAGCTGGGTACGTCCTTGATTCTAATCTCACCACACGCACCACACGACCCACTCCAGACAACGAATACACACAACACGACCCAGGGCACGCAGAGTACTATGAGGAGCTCAAGGCGGTGTTCCACGCGTCGGACATCGTCGTGCCGCTGACATACAACGACCCCAACCAGGGGGGTAATTTTATTAATGGGACGGTGCGTTCTGCGTTGAGTCCACTTGCAATTCTCCGTCCAACTGTAAAGTGTAAGTCTCTAATGGAATTATATTTCAGGGGGCAGTCGATCTATACGGGTGAGCTTCAAAATTGGCACCACATTCTTTTTCTTCTCGTTGCGCCACATTCTGTTTTCTTCCACGCAACATGCAGTCCACCTGATTAAATTAAACATTTTCACAGCCTAGACTCCTACCCGCAGCGCTTCGACTGCTCGCACCCGGACGTCTGGCGCCCGGTCGTGACGAACTACCACGAGTACCACGCGCGCGTTAACCCGTCGCAGCCGTGGTATATCCCTGGTAAGCATTCTCTAATCTTTCCGCCCAGTTTGAAAACGGTAAGATTAATGTGTTTGCGCTTCGCGCAGAATTCCAAGCAGGCTCGTTCGACGCGTGGGGGCCGGGGGCACCGGGTGCGTTTTCTCTCTCTTTCCTCTACCCCTCTTTTTCTTTGTTCGCTGCATATCTCAAACTCACAAGTAATGTGTGATCACACAAACTGACAAATGATACGTGATGACAAACAGGCTACGCCCCCTGCGCCGCCCTAACGGGCCCCGCTTTCCAGTCCGTGTTCAACCTGCAGCTCTGGGCGAGCAACGCGAAGATGATCAATTATTATATGCTTTATGGGTACGTCTGTGGATCATGCTCCTCCGATCTTCTCCTCTGTATTTAAATTTGCATTGATGCTGATTGAATAACGTTTGCTTTGCAGGGGCACATCGTGGGGCGCGCTGCCATTTCCGTGCGTATTCGCGGTATCGTTGTATCTTGCCCGTCGCTGATTTATGGTGGACGGCAGAGGGGTATTGCTCTCTTCGCAGATGTTACAAGAGTGTGGCTCTGATCATATAATGCAATGTGTAGGTGTACACTTCGTACGACTACGGCGCGCCGGTACGTATTCCTTTGCTTATTCATCAGGTTGAAGACGACCAATATTAATTGAACATGTTCCATGTACATAGATATCGGAATCCCGCGCTCTGACAGAGAAATACGACGAGCTGAAGCTGCAGGGGATGTTCGTGCGCTCCTCGCCGGACTTCGCCAAGACCGACTGGGTCGCGGACTCGCGGACGTGGCTCAACGCGAGCGCGAACCCGGACGTCTTCGTCACGCTGCTGCGCAATCCCGACACGCATGCATCCTTCTACATCGTGCGCCAGAATGACTCGACTTCGACGTGCGTATCTTGCCTGCTTGCTTTTTAATATAAATTGCAACACATCATTGAACAACTAACTGATGGACATAGGGCGACCGTGGACTTCAAGCTGATCGTCGATACGCGCCAGGGTGCGCTGCATCTCCCGGTTGTAGCTCGCGCCATCACGCTCGGCGGGCGGCAGTCCAAGATGGTCGTCGCGGACTACACCTTTGGAGATTCGAGCCTAACGTACTCGACTGCGTCGGTCTTTTTCGCAGGCATGATCGACGGGCGGGATGTCCTCTTCCTCCATGGTTCCAGTTTGCAAGAGCACGAGATTGCGCTCCACCTAACGGGGACACCAAACCCCTGGTTCGTCGCCGCCACATCCCCACTCGTCGCGCACCACGCTCCCGTGCACACTCAACGCGTCGGCACCATAATCAGCTTCCTCCCCGGCATCGAAGGCCTCGCAATCGTATATGACTCCGACACGCAGCTCGTTCTCTTCGCGGACTCCTCCATAGCCGCGACGTTCTGGGCCCCCGCCCTTGCCGGCCCGCCGTCAAATTTGTTCCGCCACTTCTGGGACCTCGGGACGAACGCGTCGGTGCTCGTGGGCGGGCCGTACCTCGTGCGCGGCGCGGCGCTGGAGGCGGGCGGTAGGCGGCTCGCACTTAGCGGGGACCTAAGAGAGGAGGTGAGGTTGACGGTGATTGCGCCGAGGAGCACGCGCGCGTTAACCCGTCGCAGCCGTGGTATATACCTGGTGTGTTTTCTTCATTCTGCATGCGTAGTCCTTCGCTCTACTGCATGAGGTCGCGCTTAGTTGTAATGTGATTGTGTTTCGCACAGAATTCCAAGCAGGATCGTTCGACGCGTGGGGGCCGGGGGCACCGGGTGCGTTATTCGCTGCGTGTCTCCGTCTCAAACCTCGGGAACAATGTGTAATACGTAACAGGCTACACCCCCTGCGCCGCCCTGACCGGCCCCGCTTTCCAGTCCGTGTTCAACCTGCAGCTCTGGGCGAGCAACGCGAAGATGATCAATTATTATATGCTTTATGGGTACGTCTGTGGATCATGCTCCTCCAATCTTCTCCTCTTTATTTGAATTTGCATTGATGCTGATTGAATAACGTTTGCTTTGCAGGGGCACGTCGTGGGGCGCGCTGCCATTTCCGTGTGTACTTATTCGCGGTATCGTTGTATCTTTCCAGTCGCTGATTTATGGTGGACGGCAGAGGGGTATTGTTCTCTTCACAGATGTTACAAGAGTGTGGCTCTGATCATATAATGCAATGTGTAGGTGTACACTTCGTACGACTACGGCGCGCCGGTACGTATTCCTTTGCTTATTCATCAGGTTGAATTCGAACCCAATATTAATTGAACATATGCTCCATGTACATAGATATCGGAATCCCGCACTCTGACAGAGAAATACGACGAGCTGAAGCTGCAGGGGATGTTCGTGCGCTCCTCGCCGGACTCCCCACAACGATTGCAACTTGATGCGTGGTTGAACTTTACTGATCGCAATGATTGCTCACTGTCCGCCGCCTTTCTGAAAAAAAAAAAAACTCTCTCCAAAGTTCTTCTGCGTGATTTTCCATCGCTTCTCATCCCCCTGCAACCAAAATTTCTGGGCCGCTTTCTTCGTTTCTCGCCCGAGATGCCCGGCGGCAACGAGATTGAAAGCCCGGTCAAAGCGAAGGGCAGATTTATATTCAGGCCGCCGAGTCTGTGCATGTTCCAAGTGCTGGAGTCGAATCTGCTATGTTGAACATGAACCGTGATTTTTTGTGAATCACTGGCTTGAGTTGAACGGACATGAGAGCCACAACAAAACTCGACCGGCTTGCAAACTAGACGCCGCTTGAAAAAACCTGCTATCTAACCCATAGACCGGCCCTAAAGAGGGTGGAATTTCGCTTTCATTTCTGAATGCAGTCACAAAGCGGTTGTAATGGAAATGCAGAGAAGGTAAGAATAGTTGTATTGATAATTATCGATACAAAAGCGAGCGGACTACTACATTACTGACTAATGATCCACAGGGAGACCAAGAATTCAAAAGCGCAAACCTGGATATCGCCCGAGATGCCCGAGTGCACCGGTGAAGCTGAAAAACTGAGCAGATGCAGTTGAATTTTGAGGTTATTGAGACGTACCTGGGCTGAAGATTGTTGAATTTGGGGGGGTAGAATTTGAAGCCAGCAGATAATTGCTTGCCGAGAAAACACGTAAACAGAAAAAGAATAAAAATGTGGAATGCACTTGTGGAGTTGGACTCGACATGATTGATACTGCACCAAAACGTTGCGGCGCTCCCAAAAAGGACAAAAAACCAGGTGTGGCTGGTGGCTTTCTCAGTCAGATAGTTAGAGAGGCATCGAAGTATGCGTAAAACCGGATCCTTGAGAGAAGAATGAGAGAAAGGTATGACTCACTGGTGCTGGAACCTCGCTCGTGGGACCGCCAAAAATCAAATTTTGGATAGTGTAATCGACGTTAGCGCCGCAATGCGGCAGTTGCCCAGTGTACGCGACACATCGCAGGGCGTGGGAACACGCTGCCTTGAAAGTCTTCGCCGGGTTGGCCTCCGGCGGAAAGAAATCTGACAAAAGGACATTAGAAGGGCCTCAAAACTCAATGAAAATTGGATCGCACGGGCAAAAGAAACTCCTCCCTCGCGGGATTTTGATATGTCATGTAAACGATGTCGCGGGGGCCGTACAACGTTCAGGGAGCATCAGAGCACGCACAGACACGGCATATTGAAAGTCCACGCCGTGTTGGCCTCCGGCGGTGAAACTTCCGAAAAAAAGGGCTTCAGAACCCCCTCAAAATGCAGTAAAAATGCCAGCGTACCGACAAAGAATCCACGCTTGCGGGATTTCGATATGTCGTGTAATCGCTTCCCCCGCCGCTACGCGGCGGCGCGGCGGCGCGGCTCACGGGTGCGTGCGAGACACTGGCGTTTGGGGAAATACGGTGCTTTGAAGCCATAGCGGGGCGTTGGCCTCCGGCGGCAAAAAATCTGAAAAAAGGGCTCAGCAAAATGTCAAAATTCAAATCCGCAAGGGGTTACACACTGAATTTGAGCCCGCTCGCGGGATTTCGATACATCGTGTAATCACTTGTGCCGCCGCTACGCGGCGGCTCGCAGGTGTGCGAAAGTTTCTGCTGTATGATGAGTTTAGGGTGGACTCCGGCGGCAACTCTTTTTTGAAAACAGGCCGTCAGCATAGCGTCGAAGTGCAAATCCGCTCGCGGGAATTCGATACGTCATGTAATCGCTTCCGCCGCCGCTGCGCGGCGGCTCGCGGTTGGGCGGCATACGAAAACGACGAGGTGAACACGCTCTTTTGAATTTCCAGCGCGGCGTTGGCCTCCGGCGGCAAAATTTCTGAGAAAAAAGTGTCAGCATGGACGCAAAAATGGAGTTCTAAATGGGGATGCACCTGAACTGCATCCCGCTCGCGGGGCGTCGATAGATATAATCAATGTCGCTGCCGGTGGCGTAGCAGGGGATACGAGAAATTGCGCCGAGATGCAAGGTGAGGCCTGCGGCGGCTTTTTTCCGGGAAGATGTTGCTCAATGCGATCAAAACAAACTGAAAACGAGTACGCACCTCAATTTTTACACGTGGGCCTAAAATTGGAGCGGGACGTTGGCCCCTGGCGCTGAAAAATCTGAAAAAACACTGTCAGAATGCCATCACAATGAAAGAAAATTCGGCATGCACCTGAAACCTTTACTGGGATGTCAGTGAATCAGCCATAATTTGTCGCTCGCAGGACCTGGTGTCAACGTGTCGCTGGCGCCACTGCGCGGCAGCTCGGCGACGTGTTGAGCACGAATCCAGCCGGCTGGAAATGGAACGTCACCCGACGGGAGTGCTTGCAGGAAGCTGGAAGTGGGAGGAGCTACACGCCAAAACGATCGAAACCCAGAAACCAGCTGAAATTTGATATCAGTGATATCCACTGTCGGTAATGTGATGTACAGACAGAATTCCCGCCGGATTCCTTGTGTCAAGTATAATAGGTGTGGCAGTAATGAGAATGCTGGATGCCAGTGGTTTGTAACTCATCGCCCACAGGTGGCTGATCCGAGCGTCGGATATCATGATTGATGGTGTGATGAAGTCTTGAGAAGTCGAAGGAAGCTGAGTCGTCAAGGATTGTGGTAGTGTCCCTTAGTGTCCTCAACTCGGGCCTTTGGTTTGACCTTGGGTTGGCTTTAGTATACATCTCTGGGCAGCAAATTGTTCTTTCTCTTTGACGGAAACCTGAAATTGACTATCTGTGGGCCCATTTATTGAATTACTTGAAGCATTTCATTGAGAATATGGGCGGGGCGTGTAATCATGAGTGGCGCAGCGCTACTCTTCAACAGCTGTTTAGCCTACTTCGTATCATGGTTAGTTTTCGTTTTGACTGTCTTTCTTTGGTCAGTCGTTCAACTCTTGTTACAGACATTTCTTTTAATTTCCCGCCTGCTGGGCTTCCACTGGAAAATCACTGGACCAACCTGCTTCAGCACTATTATACATGGGTGTTGGTAGCCAACGGTTGACGGCTGGAAATCAGAGATTGATCAGCCACCTGGTTTCTGGGTTTCGATCGTTTTGGCGTGTAGGTGGTAGAGATGGTGGTGGTGCGAAAGGAAGAGAGGCGAAGCCAGGGACCAAGGCTTACCGGATACCTAGGCGACCAAATACGCGAGGCTGAGATTATGATCAGAAAACCTTACCGAGGCGCAAATGATCGGCCCCGCTTTGCGCCGGCTGCAGGAAGTCACAAGCTAAGTACCGCAGAATGCCGCAAGAGATGTGTAAACAGTGTCAATGGCACCAAATAATGCAGTCCTCTGATCGCAAATTCCTTTGATGAAAAATCCACAGATTGCGCAAAACCTGAATTGTCAATTTTTGTCTCTCGCGAAAAGGATTCTCAAGGGGGTTGTGCAACGGTTGTGTGCGATTGAGCGGCATGACCTCAACGCCGTATCATCCTATAACCAGAATGTGCTCGAAATCACGGGGAAAGCTCGACTATCGATCTTCGAGATCCCGATTCAGGCCGCAAAATAATAATAATAAATTGATCACTTACAGTTTGCAGGCGTAAATATATAAAGGCCGACAGTACACGCCGGATTCCAATGACCAGGTGGGCACAGAATCTGCAAAATTCATCTATCCCCGTAGAAAATTTCGACCGAGCTTGAAATATTTCGGCGGGAAAGGTCCAGCGGCGAAATAACATGTGAGAGCCACAGAATTGAATGGGGATGGTAGCCTAGACACAAAGGCACTGCAATGGGCTCGGCAAACGCACTCCACCGGGGCTTTTCATTTTTCGCCATGAAAATCGGGAAAGAGAGCGCTGATGACGTGTTCTTCAAACAAGCACAAATTTAAACTCGTCCTCACGTCCATATTAGGAAGGCACCAAGACTTGCTCTTGATCTCCATGTCCGCTTTCCCTCCTCGCTCTTCCTTTCTCCCTCTCACTCCCAAAACTTACCCAGCGTAAGGACTGACTTGGGCGGACCCATCTGGCGCGTATCAAGGCCTCAGGGACAACGGAACGCCGGCAAATGTGTTTGCACGCATTTTCCGAAAAACCGGGTCTAGAAGTCTACTGCCGACGCCGCATCACGCCATATGATGGGGATCTGTTTCGTTGGGAACGGACAGCTCACATGCCGGGTTTTGGAGCGATTCACACGGAAATGCGGTAGGAATCATTATGGTGCGTTTTCACGTTGCCCCGGGTATGCCTACCTCCCTGACCACCCTCCACCAAGGTATTTTCCCCAGTATGTATGAACCTATTTTTTCCCTCTGTTCACACAGTTACGGAGTGCTAACCCACTGTCATACACTCAAATTCGCACTTTTGCAAAAATGCGACATTTTCACATACAGCGGGCATCGGTGGACTTCGGCTAAATCTGAGAGCGGATATTTGATGTACATAGCTCCCCTGACCTTTGATGCGGTGCGGGTCCCCTTCCCGCACGACTTCACACACTTGCGAATATTTCCAGATTCCGTGCTCCGCCGCTGCACCTCCCCTCATCTCCCCTACCCCTTTTTTGCAAAGTTACCCATTGAAGGTGAGTCTACTCATTTTACTGTCAATTTTGATTGCCTCACAATTCACCCAAGGCCTCAATTTGAATCCTAAAAATCAATGCAAGACTCGAACATCAGTCTGAATCCGGTGACTGAAATCTTTGAGATCTCGGCTAAATATGGCGCTAAATTATCTGGTTGTCCTTCCTGAGCCTCCGTGTTCAAAGCCACGGATTGCGGGTTTCAATTATTCCGACTCATTTCCCATCCCTCTCCCTCGGCGGTCACGTACCGGTTCTCTCAATTGCATTCAATCGATTCCCTTTGTTTCTTTTAATTCGTTCGTTTCTATTTTCTGTTCATGCGGTTCGGTTCGATTTGCATCCACACTTGAGTGCAATTTCTGTGTGCGTTTGCCTCCGAGTCACAGCGCAGCCTTCGTTCGGGTCTGGCTTCATTCATTCTACAACCCTCATGCCCCTCGGAGCGCAGGTTCTACGTTGTGGTTGCTTCGATCGAGTGCATCTGGTCGATGGAGGGCTGACTTGGTTGCAAGTCAGTTCGCATTCCATCTGTGCTGCAACCCTCCCACTTCATTTCGTTTCTTTTCATTCTATTCCTCTCCGAGACTGGTTTCGATCGACTGCTTTCTTGCCCCCGCGCTCTGGATCCCGAGCCACTTTCGCTGCCGACTCGTCATCACACTCTATGCCTTGTGGTGTTCACAGCGCTGCACTTTGACCATTCGAACTCAACTCATCCTTCCTTTCCTTTTTTCCAGTTGCCGCGAAGCTAGCCCGCCCGGCCACAGCTGTCTCGTATCGTATCGCTCATCGCTCGCGGTGCCCTGCCCTTCCCTTCTCTTCACCGGACTCGCACTCGCCAATTGAGGTGAGTTTCCTCCATGCATTGCATTACTTTTATTCCGTCAATCAATGTAATGCTGACTTATCTATGTATCTGCTGCAGGTCTTGAACGCGATTATTCGATTCAATTGGGCAGCATCGGCGCGCTCCCTCGACGCGATTATTCGACAGCATGGACGCGCTCCTGCCCCGCAAGACCTCCGCCCACTCAGCGCGTTCAACCCCCAGCGGATCGACTTGAAACTGCGCTGATTGCGTGCTGTACTCGGCCGCACGTCGCTGGGAGTTGAAAGACGTTCAGGTGAGCTTGGATTCGTTGATTAAGCGTTGTTTGACTCACTTGTTTGCAGGTCTCGATCCACGCGGCGCCCGCCAATTGACCTCGATTCGAACGACACGGGACTGCGCCTCGTCACCACGCGATTCGACACAGAACGCGCACCAGTGCGATTTGAACGACACGGGATGCGCGACTCCGCTCCCCGAGACTGCGCGATGCGAGTCGGGACCAACGGCGGACGGAGGAGACCTGGTCCCGCCGCGTTTACGGGAACGAGCGACTCGCTGCAAAGCGGTCGTGCGACCAGGACCGACGCAGTGTCGCTCGCGCGGATGCCGCCGCGCCTGGGGACGCACTCAGCGCGCGACTTGACGCAACAGCAGCGGCGCGGACACACAACGGTGCCGCTCGACTCGTTTGGCAGGATGCGGCGCGCCTCGGCGGTGGGATGTGTCTGCACTCGCGCCGGAGCAGTGCTGGGATTCGGGCCGAGCTGGGGTATACGGCGGGCGGAGAGGACGTGGCAGTTGCGCGCACGAAGGGACGGACCGGCGGCGCTCGACTTGCAGGAAATGTCCAGCCGCGCGGACAGTGGTTAGCATAGAACTGAAGGGAGGCGACGTAGTACACGCACCGTATCGGGTATCACCGGGCCCCTCGTCTGTAACCTGTATAGCTTGAGGCGTGGTGCGGGAGGTGGTGCAGGAGGCGGACGCGTGAGCAGTAAGTACTTGTGTGAGGGGTAAGGTGTGCTGTGAGCGGGGCATTGCGAGTGGGAATACACCAGAAGGAATTGAGTCGGCGCTGGAGGCGGGCAGCGGCAGGGGCGGTGGCGTCATCGATGAGAGCGGGGGACTGGAGAGGGATGCGTCGGCTATGACGTCGCTGTCAGCTCTCCAAGTTTTCGAGGGACAGTAGAGTGGAAAGAAGTGAATCATGACTCTGACATAAGCTCGCACGCCGCATTCTTACCGCGTTACTTACGCGTCGCCCTTGCTCCGACAACGCGCCAGTCTCAGCCAGCGATGGCTGACAACAAACTGGGTCCTATAGTAACGACTCAATCTACACGACCTCCGAGAATCGGGCGACTCTGGCTGACAGGATACGTCCTAGCAGCCTTCCTCCTCGTCCAGCTCACAGCCAAAGTATCACCGCCATTCGTGTTCTTATCTCGCGCTGAACACGTCTATAGATCTTTACTGGCTTTGAGGCGCATTCCGAGGTACATCTCACCGAGTCTGGCTCATCTAAAGAGCGCACGGCGGACGTGCGTTTCGATAACTACAGTCTCATTCTGAAAGGGCAGCGGGTGTTCTTGCAGTGCGTGGCGCATATTCAATAATTCGAGAAGATCTGACATGAAAATACCCAGCTCTGGAGAATTCCACACCTGGCGGCTCCCCGTACCATCGCTATGGCCCGACATCCTCGAAAAGACCAAGGCCGCCGGCTTGAACGCGATCAGCATCTACACCCACATGGGCCTCCTAAACCCATCTCGTGGCGTCGTAGATCTCGATGGCTTCCGTGCGCTGAAGCCGCTGTACGAGGCTGCGATGACTGCGGGGATATGGGTCATTGTGCGTCCGGGTGAGTTGTCTTTCATCTTTCAATTTCTGTACAAGCAGTTATTTTGACTGACCTGATAAACTGTTGACTCGATAAACAAACAATAGGACCGGTGAGATTTCTTTCTGTTCTGCACATAAATTCGAGCCTTATGGATACGTATCTAGTATATAAACGCGGAAACGTCCGCCGGAGGAATAGCCCACTGGGTAACCACCGAAGTTGCCGGCCAGCTGCGCACGAACGACTCGGATTGGAGCGCCGCGTGGCAGGATTACATCCAGGCGATCATAAAGGAGACGGTGCCGTACCAGATTAACGAAGGCGGTCCTGTTATCGGTGGGTTTGTCTCTGCGTTCGTATACAATCCAGAATCATGATCAATTCTTTGTCGCAGCCATTCAGCTGGGTACGTCCTTGATTCTAATCTCACCACACGCACCACACGACCCACTCCAGACAACGAATACACACAACACGACCCAGGGCACGGGGAGTACTACGAAGAGCTCAAGGCGGTGTTCCACGCGTCGGACATCGTCGTGCCGCTGACATACAACGACCCCAACCAGGGGGGTAATTTTATTAATGGGACGGTGCGTTCTGCGTTGAGTCCACTTCCAATTCTCCGTCCAACTGTAAGGTGTAAGTCTCTAATGGAATTATATTTCAGGGGGCAGTCGATCTATACGGGTGAGCTTCAAAATTGGCACCACATTATTTCTCTTCTCGTTGCGCCACATTCTGTTTTCTTCCACGCAACATGCAGTCCACCTGATTAAATTAAACATTTTCACAGCCTAGACTCCTACCCGCAGCGCTTTGACTGCTCGCACCCGGACGTCTGGCGCCCGGTCGTGACGAACTACCACGAGTACCACGCGCGCGTTAACCCGTCGCAGCCGTGGTATATACCTGGTGTGTTTTCTTCATTCTGCATGCGTAGTCCTTCGCTCTACTGCATGAGGTCGCGCTTAGTTGTAATGTGATTGTGTTTCGCACAGAATTCCAAGCAGGCTCGTTCGACGCGTGGGGGCCGGGGGCACCGGGTGCGTTATTCGCTGCGTGTCTCCGTCTCAACCCTCGGGAACAATATGTAATACGTAACAGGCTACGCCCCCTGCGCCGCCCTAACGGGCCCCGCCTTCCAGTCCGTGTTCAACCTGCAGCTCTGGGCGAGCAACGCGAAGATGATCAATTATTATATGCTTTATGGGTACGTCTGTGGATCATGCTCCTCCGATCTTCTCCTCTGTATTTAAAGTTGCATTGATGCTGATCGAATAACGTTTGCTTTGCAGGGGCACGTCGTGGGGCGCGCTGCCATTTCCGTGCGTATTCGCGGTATCGTTGTATCTTTCCAGTCGCTGATTTATGGTGGACGGCAGAGGGGTATTGCTCTCTTCGCAGATGTTACAAGAGTGTGGCTCTGATCATATAATGCAATGTATAGGTGTACACTTCGTACGACTACGGCGCGCCGGTACGTATTCCTTTGCTTATTCATCAGGTTGAAAATTCGAACCCAATATTAATTGAACATATGTTCCACGTACATAGATATCGGAATCCCGCGCTCTGACAGAGAAACACGACGAGCTGAAGCTGCAGGGGATGTTCGTGCGCTCCTCGCCGGACTTCGCCAAGACCGACTGGGTCGCGGACTCGCGGACGTGGCTCAACGCGAGCGCGAACCCGGACGTCTTCGTCACGCTGCTGCGCAATCCCGACACGCATGCATCCTTCTACATCGTGCGCCAGAATAACTCGACTTCGACGTGCGTATCTTGCCTGCTTGCTTTTTAATATAAATTGCAACACAGCGTTGAACAACTAACTGATGGACATAGGGCGACCGTGGACTTCAAGCTGACCGTCGATACGCGCCAGGGTGCGCTGCATCTCCCGGTTGTAGCTCGCGCCATCACGCTCGGCGGGCGGCAGTCCAAGATGATCGTCGCGGACTACACTTTTGGAGATTCGAGCCTAACGTACTCGACTGCGTCGGTCTTTTTCGCAGGCATGATCGACGGGCGGGATGTCCTCTTCCTCCATGGTTCCAGTTTGCAAGAGCACGAGATTGCGCTCCACCTAACGGGGACACCAAACCCCTGGTTCGTCGCCGCCGCGCCCCCACTCGTCGCCTACCGCACCCCCATGCACACTTAACGCGTCGGCACCGTAATCAGTTTCCTCCCCGGCATCGAAGGCCTCGTAACTGTATACGACTCCGACACGCAGCTCGTCCTCTTCGCGGACTCGCCCACGGCCGCGGCCTTCTGGGCGCCCGGCCTCGCCGGCCCGCCGTCAAATCCATTCCACCACTTCTGGGGCCTCGGGACGAACGCGTCGGTGCTCGTGGGCGGGCCGTACCTCGTGCGCGGCGCGGCGCTGGAGGCGGGCGGAAGGCGGCTCGCGCTTAGTGGGGACCTAAGAGAGGAGGTGAGGTTGACGGTGATTGCGCCGAGGAGCGTGCGTCAAATTACGTGGAATGGGATGGATATTGGTGGGGGCGACTTTGCGGGTACGGGATTCGGTAGGGGTTTCTTTACAGCCGATCTCGCACCCCGCATAGGGCTCGCCGCTCTACGAGTCCCGGAGCTCAGTGGGTGGCGGTTCCGCGATAGCTTGCCGGAGATAGAGAAGGGGTTCGACGATGACGGGTGGGTTGTGGCGAATCGGACGGAGACCAATGTGCCGGAGAAGATGTGGTATGGGGATGGGAGGGTGTTGTATGGGTGTGATTATGGGTTGTATGTTTACTTTCCTTTTCACTCGTCATCTTTAAGCTGGTTGCTGACTGAAGTGATGGTTGATTAGCTGCGAGAACGTCGTCCTGTGGCGCGGACATTTCAATGCCTCCGGCACGGAGAAGAGCGTCAATTTGTCGATCAATGGAGGACAAGGTGCGCGTTCCCCGACATTTCGTTGTTAAGTTATTGAACCATCGGGAAATTTTAGCCTTTGCTGCCAGCGTGTGGTTGAATGATGTGTTTTTGAACACGTCGTATGGCAAGTGCGCGGCGTTTTTATTGTAACCTCTTTCTGCATTCCAGGTTGATTGTGGAATTAGTTCGACGAACAACATGAACATCATCGAGGAGACGGACGACAAGTTCATCTTTCCAGAGGGTGCTCTGAGGCCGGGTGATAATGTTATTACGATCGTACAGGTGCGCTTCCCTATCTCTAGCTGATCAAAATAGTTATGACCTCCGTAGGATAACATGGGGTTGAATGAAACGCAGGACGGTGAGTTGTTGACTGCCTATTTGAGGGTATGGTCTTGGTTTATGAATGCTCAGACAACGCGGAGACCTCAAAGAACCCACGCGGTGTGCGCGGTTTCTTGCTCGAAGCCGGGAACTTCTCAGATTGGAAGGTCCAGGGCAAGGTTGGCGGGTACACTGGGTGTGTTCTCAACCACCTCGCAGCTGTATCTTTCCACCTGCTTACAGACGCGCAGTTTCCTCGACAAAACCCGCGGCATCTTCAACGAGGGCGGACTCTTCGGCGAGCGCAGTGGGTGGCACCTCCCAGGCTTCGACACCTCCGCCTGGGAGGTACGCGACCTATCTGAAGGTCTTCCGAATTCAGCCGCTGGTGTCGGGTTCTTCGTGACCACATTCGAACTGAGCATTGAGGAGTACCTCGATGTGCACATCTCGTTCACGTTCGAGGACCCGCTCGGCGCGCGGTATCGCGCGTTTTTGTTCGTGAATGGGTGGATGATGGGGAAAAGGGTGGCGAATCTAGGGTGCGCACATTACATCCTTCCTTTCTGCTCTTCTTGCAGTTCGTTCAAGTCGCTGAGCGATGTGTGCAGACCACAGGCCAAGTTCCCTGTGCAGGAAGGAATATTGGATTATCATGGAGAAAAGTAGGTCTCTTACTCTCACTGGGGGAAAATTCTAGGGCAGCTGGATTTCAGGATGGGCATCTGGACTTCAGATGCCTCCGAGGCCTGTGGCCTGCAGGTGTGATTAACCCAATGTGCACAAAGGAAATAGGGGAACCATAACCTCTATTTTCTTTATGCACAAAGGGCTCATCAAAGGACATGTGTGGATCCATGCATCTCCAGGTGCCTCAACCTTTGCCCCCAGTGTCTCCATGTTTTTTCTATGCTGGTATTCACCTCCAAAAAACCAGCACGGTTGCTGTTGCACTGTGGTCTATGGAACCCCTGCCAATTCCTCCCATCCTTCGACTTGTTGTGGATGGGGTATTTGATAGCGCGCTGGGTGTGGTGAGCACGAATAATCCGCGCTGGTCGGCCGAGGGGAGGGAGATGCAGTAGTTTTTTGACCGATTCTGTGTTATTGGAAAGAGAGCATTCAAGTGAGCTATACTCTTGTTCCTCCACTGTCTCACTGACCCCCTGTTCAGTTGGATTTTTTTTGGCGCACACACTGCCACATTTTTGACAGGAACCAGGATCGCCCTTGTCTTGGCATCTTTCAGCGTCTTTTTTTGGTTCAAAATAGACGCTCACTTATCTGGTGGGTCACTACGCTTGATTCCAGGTTCTTCTAGACTCTCTTCACAGCTGGATCCACGAAGATGGCTTTGTAGGCGTCCATAGCTCGACCCCACCTCAAGCACAGAGGGATAAACACAGCTTAGGAGTGACAAGCATCATGCACATTTATCCGTTGAATTAAACTGTAAGCGCCTATCCGAGTCACCAGGGACGATCAAAACCGAGTATGGCCGCTGTTCGGCGCTAAACACACAAGGCCAGCCTCCTTTTTTCCTCCCTCCTCCCTCCTCCCGCCACCATCCCGACCACCGGGCCTCCTTCGTGCGTCTCGAAAGGACCGAGGACGCGATCCTCACTATCGACATGTCATTCTTTCTGAACGCCCTCCTTATCCTCGCCTTCGGTGGTTTCATGCCCCAGGCATCCGCCTACGTCGTCTATGTGCACCACGGAATCAGCGATACGACACGGATAATCATCATCGTCGGTGCGTACCAGTGCCGCCTTTTCACGCCCCTTACTCTGCTCACGCGTCCCTCCTCCCTTAGTCTGCATCGTCATCTTCTTCCTCCTGCTCGCCTGCCGCCTCGCGCGCGTCCGCCAAAACCGGCGCGCCGCCCAAGCTAATGCCACCATCATCCCGATAACGACGCAGCCCAACACTGCACACTACGCGTCCCAGGGGCCCGGCGGTTACAACGGGTACACGCTGCCGCCGCCGCCGCAGGGGCAGGGCCAATACCCGCCGTCTCAAGGCTACCCGCAAAACTACGTCGGCCAAGCGCCGTACGGCCAGGCCTACACCCCAGGCGGCTACGCACCCCCCGCGTACGGGCCCGGCGATGCAGAGAAGGCTGTAGGGGTGCACACATTTCCTTGCTGCGTGGCGTCGTCGCACTTACGCTGATGCCGTGTTTCATAGACGCCGCCCGCCATGACAGACATCAACGTCAATGTCCAGCAGTATCCCAGCTACGCTCCCGTGAGTGCTTTGTCCTTTTTCCAATCCATCTGTTGCTATGGGCGACGAAAGAGGCTCATGTCATCTTATGTGCTATAGCCCGCTGGCCCTCCCCCTCCCGGCGGCGCCGCTCACGCTCCTGCCCCTGCTTTGGGCGAAACATTTGCGAGCGGATTCTACTCTCCTCCTCCCGGGCCTCCACCGGCGACTGGGTACGACGCCACTCCCGTGCGTCTTCCCTCCTCTCTTCTCGGATCGCGTCTTCTTAACCATGCTTTTTTCCCTATCAGCTCTCGCCCGTCCCTCCGGCACACACCACCGTGCGTCCTCACTCATGATCCATTTGTTCTCCCGCGACTGATCATATCTTCGTCATTTTAGGGCCAGGACCATGCCGGCACCTATCACAGCCCGCACTAATCTGGCGCTCCATTTTCTCTGGATTTTTTTAATTCTTCACGTTCACGGTTCCATTCATGTCTCTCTCTCCGACGCGGCTTCTCGTCTTTATCCCTCTATCGGTCTCTTGGTCTCGATCTCCCAACGTGGCTCCTCGGCGTCTCGTCTTCTGTGTAATCACGCAGACATGTACGGAGGGAACCACCACACACTCGTTCGCCATGGCTTTCCCACTGGCGCCCCACGCCTTCATGCATGCATGCGCTTCTGTTTGATAGGAATGCAGTATGGAGTTGTGCTGTATTGTATTGTGCTGTAAATGTAGATGATGACGACGAATAATGGATATTCAGTGGGCCTGTGTGTGCCACCTTAATTTTGCTTTGGAGTTGGGTCGACAAGTACAGTGTTCGGAAGTCGAGTCGAAAAGGTAGGTAAGGTTTTGCATTGAGTAAAGGTGAGACTAGTAATGGTTGGGAGGATTTGGGGAGGAATAACGGATAGAATGACTTTGCATTCACTGATCCTGATAAGAGTCACTCACGGTCCACGGAGGCGGCGATGTATGTTTGGCAGTTTTCGTCACTGATAGTCGGTGAGGGAGATGAGCCAGCGAGTGAGAGATCAATACCGTTCAGCTGTAGACTGAGTTAACGTTGACGGAGCTCCGCAACGTTCAACCCACGACTGCTGTAACCGATGCCGAGGGGATCTCTCTTTCTTCCCGACCACGTGGACCAACTTTTTAGGGAGGATGTACAATGTTGCATGAGCACATATTTTTGATGTACAGCACATAATGATGATGTGCAGCACTTTTTGCGATATGCAGCACATTTCGCCAAGTGCAGCACATTCCCATTTTGGCAATGTGCTGCACTTGATCGAGCTGACGGATCACAGTTGCCACGTGCACAGCCGGAGAGGAATTTTTTTTACTTTCTCTTTCTTTCCCCTTCCACCACCATCCACGACGCGTGCGACACGTTCCCGACGCGCCCAATGCCCCTCGGCGCCGATTCAAGGCGTACTCCTTCGGAACAGGCCCTGCTGGACGGCCTGTCGGGTCGGGATGTGATGGAATTTCGAAATTTTGTACGTCGCGACACGCCAGCTTCCTGGACCCCATTGTGATAACTATACTAGATCCATTCACCGGCGTACATACGTGTGAGTGCTGGTATACTCCTCAACAATGACTGGATCATTATCTCGGAGCTGGCTGATTGGCTGCTCACACGGAACGTTCGAACCCCGTCCCGGTTACGCGTCCGGTCACCCCGCTTCCTGTACGCATCAAGCAAGAGAGTCACTACCTCTCCGATTCGCTGGTGGCTGTCGAAATTGAGCCGAAAAATTACATTGTCAGTGATCTAGTACAGACACGACTGATTCAAGAGAACGGCACGACGTGGTCGAGATTCTATCAGATTCGGAAGACGGATATCTTGCCGACCCGGGGCAGGATTCAGATTTTGAGTTTTCCGAGACCTTGTTACGGGGCGCATCTCGCTCGTCCAGTATCCTGACTTTCGACAGCGATGATCTCGGTGGGTGCAATTTCATTTCACGTGCGGGAGACTAATTTACTTGTTCGTTTGTTAGATCCTCCTTCTCACACCGATGATGAGCCTGCTCTGGAGCAATCCGACATGCCACTGCTTTTGTTCTCACTTTCGACACGAAAATCGATCCGAAAACAGGCCAGATTTATACGTTGGACTGGCTTATCAAGAATCATGTACGTTGGTATATTTGAGTTCAATTTCCAACTCCAACATCACCACAGTGAAAGAGCAACGGCGTCTGCTTCTCGCCGAGGCGAAGTCGCTTCGTGAGTCACTGAAATCTGCCAAAAGTGCGTCAAAAGCTACCGGCAGGGCGAGCGGCGCGAGGCCTCCTTCCGTCATTGTGTCTTCAAGTTCAACCGGACGCGTCAAGACTGTTCCAGGTGCGGTTACAATTCTGACTACTTTGTCTATCTTTAACCGCTCTCAGTCCGCGCTCCTCGCAGAATCCAGCCGCAGCCAATTCAGGCTGTGATCAGCATGTCAGAGACGCCCTCCGTGCCGACATCTCTCACTCTGAACACCCGTGGTGGTAAGTTATCTCATTAGGATTCAATAACCATCACTAACTGTAATTTTGGGACAGAGGCCGATCGCGATGTTTCCTTCTGATCCATCTGAATACCCCGCTTCTCAACTCCCTCTCCATCCCTCGTCCGCATTTCTATATACACAATCTCTCTACCTATCTCGTTACGACAACTTCGATTTCAGCATGTTCTTGGATGATTCCGTCCACGCGACTGCATCGTCTGTGGCATCTACATACAATGTCGACCTCACAGTCTTCGGGAACTTTGATTCCGCGCCTCAACCTGTCAGAGATCCTAGTCTCAAACCACGTTAGTGATGTGGGGTTTAATATGAACCTATCAGAGATCCATGGTATTCGGGGGCCGCGGATGCCGACTAGCCGAATTTTACACCGCCCCAAGAGCTTCCCCATCTTCTGCCGCCGCCAGCATCCTCGCCACCATCCGAGGCGGCATCCCCTGAGGCGGAAGTTCCCGAAAGGGATGAAGAATCGATGGTACCACGCGTTATTGGGCTAGAACTTGACGAAGGCAATATCATTCACGGGAAACGGCAGCGCACAGCCTCTACTCGCGGTGAATCGGTTTCTGAAAAACCCCGTTCATTGTATGCATTTCTGCTCAACTCGCTACGTTATCTGGCTGACTTCCGCCTTTTGGAGTGCGTCTTGAAAACACGGCTCCTGCTTTCGGCCTTAGGGATAGATTATTTGTTGGTACTCATTGTTTCCTATTTAGTCGCACAAGTTGCCGTTTGACTTATTCAAGATGTTTCCTCGCTGCGAACTCGAAGACAACGACTCCGTGGGAAAGTCCATTCTGTGTTTTGGCGCCACGGCGGGAAGGGATCTAAATAATGTGCTGTAGTTCTATCTTGTGCAGCACATTTCCCAAGGAAATGTCCTGGAAATGTGCTGCACTTTGCGGAATGTGCTGCATATTGTGGAATGTGCTGCACATCAAAATGATGTGTGCGTGCAACTTGGTCTATCCTCCTTTTTAGGCGCCCGAATCCGGCCGGGGCGACTTTTTCTTCGACGCGTCGACGGACGCGTTACACGACTGCTAGCGACTCGGAACTATTACAGACTACTAGATTGAACTGTTAATTACAAAAATCCGAAAGAGAGATGTCTGTAACTCCCAGGGGAACACCCCCAAGACCGACACCGCTGGATGCCGTTACTACCGACTCAGTGAAGAAAAAAGTGGGCGGACTCAACGGCCGACCCCAGCTAGTAGATGCTATAGCGAAGGACACTGCAAATAAGGGCATCGTCGATGCTACGACAGCCCGACAGTACCTCGACGACAGCCACTGGCTGGCGAAGGGCGCACCATTCACACGCCATGACCTTTTCGCCGTGCTGGTGAAAGTCTCGCTGCTGACGCAGTCCCTCCAGAAGAGCATGGGCCCGACGATGAGAGCATTGGCTTTCATGGCGGAGAAACTAGATGACGGAATGGAGGGGATGGCACAGGATGCAGCGGACGTGTGCAGTGCGGCGGTGGGTGAAGTGGTGGTGCCGGCGGTGAACAGGATGGTTACAGCCCAGAACGGCCTGCGTACCGCGATGGACAACCTGAAAGGTGAGTCGAATTCTTTGAAGGAGGAGGTGAAGGGGTCGCGCAGCGTGCTGCAGGCCATCGAAAAGCGGATGGAGGAACTGCAAGCATGTATGGAGGGAGCGACGAGGGAGATAGCGGCGCGGCCGGCGCCAATGGCGTCGAGGGGCCAGGGTGCCATGACGTATGCGGCGCAGGCGGATGTCGTGGCGCGCGACGGGAGGATGCGTCGCCAGATATTGGTGGACAAAGCCCCCGGCGCAACGTCAGACTGTTTTACAGGCTTGACGGAGGTGGAGCTGAAAGAGAAGGCCAATCTGGCGCTGGGGATGATGCTCGAGAAGAGGGATGGAGCGTCTTTCGTTGGCGCAAGGCTGCTCGCGAATGGCGGGGCGCTGTTCGACTGTAAGGACGGTGAGATGGCGGGATGGGTGAAGGGGAAGCTGGTCATGGCGCAGTTTGTGGCAGCCCTGGGGGGCAGCTGCGTGTATCGGCCGAGGCGGGCAGAACTGGTGGCGGAAATGCTACCAGTGAGCACACACATAGTGTGGAAAGGAATAACGGCAGTGATGCGGAACGAAGCACCATTAGAACATCGTCGCGGGTACGGGCTCGCTTGCTGAGCTTGGGGGTGAGTTGCTCTAAAGCAATCGAGTAAGTTAGTACTAACTACAGTACAGCTTATATACTACTCTATGTATATTCTAGAACTATCTATGCAAGTCCATTAAGATCTCCGAGGCTGACTGAGCATCGGAGCGGAACGTTCGGGAAGGTTCTCACGGTTGCTTCCAGATTCGGCTTGCTTTGGGGATTATTCCAACACATAGAAGATGCGGGGACATGGAGACTTGTCGAGAAGGACAGTGGACTGTCTCCGGGAGCCATTTCGGGCGCGCGTTGGCTCAAAGCGCCGCACCGACGGACAAAGGACCAGCAAGTTGCGCACGTGCGACTCGACTTCACGAGCCCGGAGGAGGCTAACCATGCTATCGACAACGGCATTTTCGTAGCGGGCATGGGAAAGAAGGTGCGTCGGACGGATGAGGAGGGCGAGACGGTGTGCAAAGTGTCAGGCCTACGATCACCTTGCAGCGGCTTGCAAAGCCGCGAGAGACGTGTGTGTGCGCTGTGCGGGGGAGCACCGCACGACAGACTGTGTGATGCTGGACTCGGGGACCTTCCGCTGTGCGAATTGCAAGGTCGATGGGCACAGTGCGGCGGACAGACGGTGCCCCGTTTTCCAGGCAGCACAGGCGAGGAAGAGGGCGAGAGACCCGACAGCAGGTTATCGCTACTTTATCGCGAGGTATCGATCTAAATAATGCGCAGGTATGCGCTCAGCCGCACTGCGAATAGTGTAACGACTAAATTTAACTGTACCTAAATAATGTGCAGGTATGCGCTACGATAAAATGAGTACAGGTAATGTGTAAGTAGAGTAATCAACGTACCTCAGCCGCACTGCGAATAGTGTAACGACTGAGGAACAGAACAAATAAATAAAAACTTATATGGGCGGAGCTGTGATACGTAAGCAAGATAAGATAATGGGAGATCACTGGAATCGACCATCTTTAACACTCCCACTCGTATACAGCCTGAGTCCCATAGCTTTGACAAACTTCCAGTGCTTGTCGTGGGGAAGAGACTTTGTGAAGATGTCGGCAACCATGTCGTCGGTGGGAACAAAACGAACGATGGCCCGCTTCGTAGCAACCAAGTCATCACGTAAGTAATGATACTTCCGCTGAATGTGCTTGGTACGGGCACGAAATTGGGCATCCTTTGTCAAGATAATTGCCGCTTGGTTATCGCATTTCAAGTTGCTAGGTTCCCGTTGAGGATGGCCGATGTCCTCAAAGAAGGTGCGGAGCCAAGCCAAATGTTGGCCAGCGTAGCACAGTCCGATATATTCCGACTCGGTGGAGGATAGCGCGACCATGGTCTGTCGCTTACTGCCCCAGCAGATGGCGCCGCGTACCGAGATGAAAACATATCCGGATGTGGATCGAGATGTGTCGGAATCACCACTCCAATCAGCGTCCGAATACCCGTTGAATGACATGTCCATGGACACATCACTGCCGTCGAAACGTAGCTCCATGGCGGCGGTAGCCTTCAGATATCGTAGAGCTCGCTTCGCTGCCTCCCAATGGCAGTTTTTTGGATTTGAGGTGAATCGGCCCAAGAGACCGACAGTAAAGGCGATGTCGGGTCGGGTACCCATCATAGCGTACATAAGACACCCGATAATCGTCGCGTAGGACACCCGGTGGCCGTCGATGGTCATTTCGAATACTGTTGAGTTGTCATTCGGGTCATCAGAGGTAAGCTTAGAGTTGGATGCGAGAGGTGTCCAGACAGGTTTTCCGTTCGACATTCCGCACCGTTCGACAACAAATTTGATGTACTGTTCCTGGGACAGTGAAATGGTGCGTCGTTTGCGATCTCGTTTGATTTGGATGCCGAGAATATATGACGCGGGTCCCAAGTCGCGCATTTTGAAGATGGTCGACAATTTGGCTTTGATCGAGTCCATGAATGCTCGGGAGTTGGCGGCGAGAATGAAATCATCAACATAAACGACGAGGAAACAGAGGTGTCCGTCTTTGCGGAAGACGTAGAGGCAGGTTTCCGCGTTCAGCTGAGTGAAGCCGAGATCGGAAGTCAGCTTCCAATCGAGTGTGTGATTCCAAGTTCTGCCAGCTTGCTTCAATCCATACAGTGACCGACGCAAGCGCCAGCAATGCCCAGCGGGGACGGATACACCCTCGGGAGGAGACATGTACAGTTCCTCCTCGAGCTCACCGTTTAGGTATGCAGTCGCTACATCCATCTGGTTAGTCTCGGAAAACCCCATACTCTCATGACATCCCAATTTGGGAACCCTGTCATGAGAGTCTGGGTCTATCTGAGGATAATAGCCGTACCATTGCGCTATCAAAATTTGATGGATATTTCCCACGGGCATTACATGCTGGAACGATCCCTCTTGTACCACTTTTTCGTCCAATCTTCCAGAAAGAGTCAATTTTATGCAGTTAAAATTTGTTCCGCACCTCTGGACTGATGCAAAAGGGTTTCTGTGAGGGCAAACTCAAGGGTGCGGCATTTTTTGGTTACCGGTGACACTGCCACAGCAATGAAACCCGCCGAAATTGTATGCATTGAGAGGGATCACTTGGAATAATTATTGGCAGTGGAAAAATGCTTTCTTATTGTGCAATTAAGTTTATTCTCCCCAGAATTTGGCGGAAACAGCCCACGGGACCGAAACACAGCAGACATCGCCGTGGGAAATATCCATCAAATTTTAATAGCGCAATGGTACGGCTATTATCCTGAGATAGACCCAGACTCTCATGACAGGGTTCCCAAATTGGGATGTCATGAGAGTATGGGGTTTTCCGAGACTACCATCTGGTCTAGCTCGAGATCGTATTTTGCAGCAAGTGCAAGGATAATCCGAATGGATTCGAGATTTGCGACGGGCGCGAACACCTCTTTGTAGTCGACGCCTTCTCTCTGGGTAAAGCCGCGAGCGACGATGTGAATTTTGAAGCGTTCAATGTTGCCGTTTGCATCGAGCTTGATCCGCATGACAATCTTGGAGGTAATGAGTTTTACTCCCACTGGCGTTGGTACCACCTCATAAACATTGTTGTCTATCAGGCTCTGGAGCTCTTCCTGTAGCGCGCCTTGCCATTGTGGGCCGTCGGGTCCGTTGAAGGCTTCCCAAATGGTGTTTGGGACTGGACGATGTGAAGGGCCGGTTCCAGCAATGCCCGCAAAGAAGATGACCTCAGGGTCTGCTGGTGGCTCATCCGAGTCGTCATCATCGTCGATAGGTGCTTCCTGGGCGCACGCTTGAATGTCGCGAAGCGTGTGATGGGGGTATTCTGCATCTACGCCCTGGTGCTCAGTGGTACGTGCTCGCTTTGCTCTCCGGTCCTCTTTTGCTTGAGTTTCAAGGTCAAGGGCCCGATTATACTCCCTATTTCTATCAACCGGTTTGCGTTCTCGGCGAGGCCTGGCAGCGGCGATGGAAGTGGGATCGGGAGATGAGACCGGACTTTTCGCGCGTCCACGTTTGCGACCACGCATGTTTGTAGGAGGAGTCGGACGGTGAGGAGATTGTGGAAGGAGGTCTGGATTTGGTGAGGGAGAGCGAGCTCCCACTGAACCAGGTGCGTCGTCAGCAGCTCCCACTGGCTCGGGATCGTTGGTAGCTCCCACTGACGGTATGATTCTCGCAGTACTCGGCACAGTGATGTGCTCGTCATCTGTGCTTTCCGCGCTGGGAGTGCTCGGTCTCCCTGGCGGTGGTTTTGTTCGCAGTATGTCCTCCCACTGCTCTGGTGTGGAAGGCATATCTTTACTTCTCAGATCAACAATGATGGGTGCGGCCCCCGTCTCGTCGAACTGGACATGTCGACTGTGAAATACCTTCCGTGTGACAGTGTCTAATAGCCTATATGCTTTCTTCCCAGTCGTATAACCCAACATGATTGATTTTCGACCTTTGTGTGCAAACTTCCAGGATCACTTTCCCTTGGGAATAAGAGCGTATGCTGTGCAGCCGAATGGGCGAAACCACGAAGCGTCTACCTTGCGCTTGAAAATCTTTCCGTATGGGGTTTTCCCCCGGAGTCCCGATGTAGGGCTGCGAGCAGTGAGGAAACCGGCGGTGGACATGGCATCGGTCCAGAAGGATTTTGGAAGGCCCGAGTCGATGAGCATCGCTGTAGCTGTTGTAGAAAGTGTTTGATTCATACACTCAGCCATGCCGTTTTGCTCTGGTGTGTCGGCGGCTGTCGTCTGGTGCACTGTGCCGTCGTGCGAGAGTTCTCTTTTGAATGCTGCATTGATGAACTCTCCGCCACCGTCGGATTGGAAGAAATCAAGAAAGTTTGCGGATAAATGGATCTCGGAGATTTCCTCCATGAAGAACGCCTGAACATCGGACTTCCATTGACGGAATATGCTGAGAGCTTCGCGTTTCCTTTTCATGAAATAAATCCAAGGGAAGCGTCCGAAATCGTCGATGAAGTTTATCCAATATCGATTTCCATGCCGGTCGGCAGGAGTCACTGGGCCTCCGACGTTGCAGTGAATGACCTGGAGAGGTCGTGTTGCTCGTTGTCCTTTGTGCTTGAAAGGAAGCTTTTTCATCTTCCCAAGTGCGCATGGTTCACAGAACTTCGGGGTACCAGTAACAGCATCGATATCCTCAAGATGTCCGTTCTTGAACATCCTTTTGAGGCTCTTCGGAGCAATGTGGCCCATGCAGCGATGCAGGATGTTGATGTCGACCGTTAGGTGAGCTTGCTCGACGGGCAGAATTGGATTAATGTCAAGGTGATATAGTCCGGCTTTATGATGTCCGTGTAAAATGGGTTTGCGTCCTTTTGAAGATTTGACTTGGCAGGATTCGCCTTTAAAGACGGAGTAGTAACCAGCTTTATTCAGACGGTAGACTGATATTAACGTCACAGAGAAACTGGGCACGTATAGGACCTTGTCGAGCTGGATCATCTTCCCTGTGATGCGACTCTTGAATGTAATCGAGCCAATGCCTATGGCTTCCACTGAGGACTCATCGCCAAAGCAAACCTTCCGCGGTGGATATAGTGGTTTGTACGTGTCGGGTAGAAACCAGGCTCGGTGGGGCGTCATGTGGGCAGATGCGCCTGAGTCGATGAGGGTGATGTATTCCAGGAACTTAGTCGCGGTCCCAAAATAAGCAAGAATCCGTGTCATTAACGCCTTATCGACCTTTACATGGTGACTACGCGTTTTGCTCTTCCCGGTTTTGATAGCAGAGAATTGGGTGCGATCATGGTCGGAGCTGGAGCCAGTCCCGTCAGAGCTGCTCGAGTCCGATTCCGAATCCGACCCGTCATCCGCTCGGTGTGCTTTCTCCCGCTTCCGTTTCCCACTCTTCCCTTTGTCCCTCTTTGCAGCTTCCTTCTGTTTTGCGAGGGCGATGAAACGGTGCACTCGGGTGCAGCCGTGAAATCGAAAACTATGCTAAAGAGCGAGTGAAAGCGAGCGAACTCAACTAACACTAAACAACTCAAAGACACTAATCAAATCTCAACAACTCAATACCAAATGTCTCGTGTTTGTGTTCGGGGAGGTAGGGCAGGCGTATCGCCCTTCAAGATAATGTAGTACTTCAAATCAAGGGTTTGTTTCACAGGCAATAGCTGAGGCGGGATGACCACTTTCAACGGAAATGCACTTTTTGGGACTTCAATACTCAGGCCGGATGGGCACTAAGTTAATTGATTCAACTGGAGATTGGGACTAGCTTTCTTCTTCGGAGGGGTACTCAACGAAGGACACGGCACTTAAACAAGGTCTAGCCTGGAGGGGTACTCAACAGGGGACTGATTGTAGGGCTTAGTGGGACTCGGAGGGGTACTCAACGAAGTCGGATTCTGGGATTCACTTCAAGATGGCGACTCGGAGGGGTACTCGACGAGAGGCTTAAGTTCTTATTACGGGCAACCCAAAATCAAAATATCAAGTCAAATCAATATCAATTCCAGTCTACTTCGTAACCCGCTAAGGGGGGGGAAAGTCTACTACTGTTACAAGCGTAATTCTACTGCTTTTATACAACTTTGGATTACAAACGGAGATAAATGTGAAACCGGAGCTCTGAATCCACCGAGGCCGCCAGGCTTGGCAGGCCGCCTGCAACCAATGGTGGTTGAGTTATTCGTCTATCGTGGGTATAGTGTGCATGGCAACGGGTCTGGCCGCCTGCTGGTATCATTCTCATCAAGATGGCGTGCGCCCTTTGGTCAGGCCGCCTGACTCAGGACTGCTCTCAAAACCGCCCAGGAATCAGGCCGCCCCGTACCTATCCAGTTGCACAGGACCTATGGACCGTGCTTTGCTGGTATTCTGTTGTAGGAAGGTAGCGGGATGAGGCCGCCTGGCCTGAATCCCTTACTCTTATCCTTTATAGCAGGTTCAACTGCCAGGCGGGCTGGGTCTCAACCGTGTTATCCGGGCCCGGAGGCTAGCCGCCTGGTAAGTCATCCCTATAACATCATCTCTAATCAGTCTCGGTTTCTCTAACGTGTCCAGCCGGGCTGGCTGTACTCGTAATCTAATCTCTGTCCCGTTTCGTTCCGTGGATCCGTAATGGGTCGAGCCGGCCTGATAACCAACTCAAACACTCAAGGTAGTTCCTCTTGTTTAACCTCCAGCACACAAGAAGCCGGCTGTCAACTGGCTCCCGGCGCCCAACGGTATGCATAATATCCTGAGTCGGACCCCGTTAAGGACCCTTCTTAGTTACTATGTCGTGTTGTCCCGATGGCTTTCGGCCTTCAAAGGTCTAATGTACCATTCCGAGGAGAATGTACATTCTGATACTAAGCCTCACTTTATGAGAATGGTAAGTCAATGAAATGAATGAAAAATAGCATTTTCATGCGTGCTTTGTGCACGCCTTATCATCTCCCCCTTTCTGAAATACTGACTGCCCTCAGTCAGCGTCAAGCTTCCCTTAGGTCCAATAAATTCAGATTTTTTAAGAATTTTCGGGGTATTTCTGGTGCTAACCCGCCCTGTTCTGAGCGCATCAGCAGGAGGCGGCCAGCGAGGCCCGGCCACCCACCATTCATGAGTTTCCCACCAATATAAATTTCCATCAGAGAAGTTCACACGGTTGAATATGCCCTGAACATATGTACGTAAAGGATTTTCGTTCGTGGTACCTCCGCGGTCGCCCATAATCGTTTGTCCAACGCTTTATTGCCTTTCATAGCATAAATTTGGCGATTGGAAACGGATTGGTTGACAATCACATATTCAAAATTTCCTTTTCAGGCAAGTCTTATTTCTGTTCGTTCCGCGGAGAATGTCTGCAATATAGGGCCGCTACGACATTATAGAGTTTTAAGCTTTGCGCAGCCCGCCAGGGCATGATCCCGCAGGCGGTTGCATTCAAACTCCGCTTGTAGAACTCATATAAGGTGAGCGGGGCGGAAACTTTCCATCTTTTTCCCACTTTTTGCCTTCCCTCGTGAGTGTCGAACACTCAACTAAGGGCCCGCTTCTCCCTCTTCTCGTCATTCATTGCTGCTCGTACTCCCAAACTCTAAAGTACGTGCTTCTTCCCTTCAATCTGACTGGACTCTTAATTTTTCCAACCATGGTACTGTTTTACAGACCATGTCCGGGAAAACGCCCAAGCCGGCCACTAGTGGGGGCAAGAGAGCCCCGTCTGCACCAGAGGTTTCCAGGCCGCCTCCAGATTATTTCACGTTCCTTCGACAATTGCCTAGCCCTCCTGGTGTTTTCTCCCTGGCTCATCCGGCCAGCCTGGACGAAGTCTCACCCTCCATGACCCGGACGGTTTTTACTCCGGATGTCATGAAAATCCTTGTGAGATTTTCATTAATTCCGTCTTTCCTTGTCCGGCTTAGTTCTAAACAAATCCGGTGCTTCAGGTTGAAAACTCGAAGTGGCTTCAGCAGTTCGCGCATCTACCCGACTTCCCGCCCCAAATTCTCTATCTCCATAGCTGCATGAGGGCCGTCTGCGCTCACATCGACCCCCGCAACGAACATCCGGAATGGAAGGTAGCGGCTTGGGATATTGAAGGGGGTGGGGTGTACTTTTCTATTACTCTCCGCTGGGCCGCCTGAACTTCCCTCCTTTTACAGGGTGAATGGCCGGGCGCTTTTGAACTCCCGCCCAAGCCAGCACCTCCACCGCCTCCTCCCGTTTCCGAGAAGAAGAAGAAGCGCCCTGTAGTAAGTCCTCTGGAATACTGGCTGCTTTATCACACTTTCTCTGAGCTGTCTTTGTATATTTCTAGGTGGCGGGCCCGACTCCAAGAGAGGATGTCGCTTCCAGGCCGGCCAAGGTCGAGCCCTCGTCCAGTAAGCCTGCCCTCCGCAAAGTAAGTTGCCTTACTTTGGGTAGTTGCCTTCCTGAATTCCTTTTTCTTTTCCAGAAAATCCAGCCGGTCCAGGCAGAGGTCATTGAAGTCGACGACTCTCCCGCTCCTGAAAGTCCGCCAGAAGAAAAGCAAGGGAGTTGTTAAATCTGATGCGCAGGTTCGGGATGACTCCGAGGAGGTAAGCTTTCTCAACCACTCATTAGTTTTATCCCTCATTCTTCTCCTTCCCTAGCCCGCCTTGCCCGTGGCTTCTGGGCCGGCTGGTAAGTCTCACTCGTTTCTTTTATCACTCACTTATCGATCGATTTGTTCCCTCTCTTTTTAGCCAAGCCGTCCAAGAATTCTACTAAAGGCAGCAAGGGCAAAGGGAAGGCCAAGGAGCAGGAGCCGGAGGTGCCACCAGTCTTCGAGGCCCCCGAGGGGATCATCGTTGACGACACCGCCTTCACTTTCGCTGACCTTGCTTCCGGGGCCGGCTCATACAAGAAAGTCGGGCGTATCACCGCCCTTCAACACCCTGATCCCAAGGCGGACCAGTTGAGCGATCTAATAAGTTCTTTCTTTAATCATTCGTTCTTGTTTTGTCTGACTCTCTTTGTACGCTTCCCGCCAGATCTACACCCACTACAACAAGCATTCCCTGAGCAAGGAACAACGCGAAGCCTTGTTCAAAATCCTGCCGGCTGGGTATAGTTCCGTCGCCCAACCTATCACGACTCCCGATGGGGAGGGGTTTAAGATTGCTTTTTCCGACATCTAGGCCGCCTCGCTAAAATCTGATTTCTTTTGTCTAGGAGTCTCCCCGTTGCGTGGAGTGCATCTCCTCCGGTGCTCCTTGCGCTACGGTCGCCTCTGGCATGGTGTGCTATACCTGCCACAACTCGCACAGCAAGATGTCGTGCAGTTGCATCCGTACAATCCAGTACAAGGATAAGGCCGCCCCGGAGTATCTCAAGTGGATTGAAGCCACACCTTTCGGTGAGTCAGGCCGCCTCTTACTTCACTTTCTCTAATCTTCCAGACATTGATTCTCTAGGACTCAAGCAGCGATTCGATTCCCTCTGTCAGGCGTTCGAAAACGTCACCCAGGTCGAGAAGATCCGGCTCCCTCTGCAGGCACAATTCGACTTGCAAATGCTTCTTTACCTCCGCGATATTCTTCGCCTGCGGCAGACTTGCCAGACTTTCGAGGAGTTCATTGCTTGCTTCCGATCTGGCCGGGACTGTGAAGCTATTCTCCGCGTCGCAATGGTTCAAATGCTCGACGCTCGTTCCGAGCCCAACCAGAACTGGGTCTGGTATTTCTTCCAGGACGAGTGGCTCCGGGATCCAATTCCCAACTACAAATCCGCTTGGGATTTTTACGAGGAGTTGGATGCTGAAGTAGGCCGCCAGACTGAGCCTCGCGGATTCTTCTTTGTCCCGGCCAACAACGCGCTCATGTACAACGCGCATTGGGTTGCAATCCAGGTAAGCCCATTCTCTCTTCTCTTTCCTTTTTCTTACTACGGGATCCTCTAGCGGGAGGACTACCCGGGAGGCGACATGGGCCCATCTGCTCAGCCGAGCGGGCTCAACCCCACGAAGCGCCTCATCGTCGAACTCGCTGCCAAACACGGCAAGTCGGATTTTGACCCTACGGAGGCCGCCCACCTCGCGGTCTGGGATCCCTTCGTCGAACCACCTCGCTTCAAGGGTTTCCTTAGTGGTGACGAATTGCAAGAGGTTCTTGACCTGCTCGACCTGGAGGCCGACGAGGCCTCGGACGACCACGAGTCGTTCATCAACGACGAGGAGGAACTGGAGGACGGGGCCGCCCAGCCGAAGGATAGCGGGGACGACAACGACGGAGAGGAGTCCGAGGAGGATGAGGAAGCCCAGGCCGGCCAGCAGGATCGCCACAACGGTGACGAGTCAGACACGTCTGAGTCT